>VZTD01000349.1:0-182500 GCA_013397725.1 Rhagologus leucostigma
TTTTGGGATTTTGCTAGTTTGGGTTTTTTTTTCCCTAATGCTTGCCAGGATGAGCTCAGCTGCTCCAGCCAGACTTCATGTTTGTTCCCGATGGTTCTGGCAGCTCAGGCAAGGTCGAATATCAAACACAATTAGCTGCTCCACACAGAAATTAATCCCAGCTATCTTCCATTTAGTGGAAGCCCCTCACAATTAAAAAGCACTTCTGAATGAAGTGACTTGCAGCCAGGAATAAAAATTTCCCTGATTGTTGCTATCGAGGGACACATACTCATTCCAACCCAGAGCTATGTGGACAGAATGTGAGCAGCAGGAATCTAAAAAACAAGTCACAAAGCAAATCAAAGGAATTTTTACTACCTCCACCACCAAAAAACCCCCAAACAAACAAAAAGCTCAAACTCAACCAACACCAACCCAAACCTGGCATTTCATTTTAGAGCAAATGTTTGCAAAACAGAAACAAAAGTTGAATGCCATTTGGTACGGGGCAAGGAGGTCACTGCTAGGTAAGCAGAGTCTCCTTCACTCCATAGAAAATTGCAATAATTTTTTCTGCGATTTAAGGAACATTTGAAGATATTTCTAGCTGGAGAAAACCAACCAACCAGCCCTCAAAAGCTTCAGGTTTCCATTTCAACAGATCCTGGTATTGCACTGACAAAGTTTCTCCAGAAGAGCTGAAGGTTTGAGGAGATTTTTTGGAGCCTCCCTGCAACCCTCCTCAAATCCGTATTTTTGGCTGTAAACCACACCCCACTCAAGCACAGATTTACCTCTACCAGAATCTGATAAGATTTGCGGGCTAAATTACGGCTTGACTTCGTTCAGGCATCTGAGCTGCAGTTGTGGTGAGCTCTCGGCATGATGCGTTTCTGTATAATTTCCTGTACGTGGCTGATTGATCCCCCATGCTCACATTCATTGACTTCAGCTGAATAATTTTTATGAAGAATACTTGTATGTTGCTCAATCTGCTTCCTGTTTAGAGGAAAACAGCCACTTTTAAAAACATTTTTAATCAATTCTTTTTTTCAGGGACATTGTGATAGCTGCTGTTAAAAAATAGAAATAAAGCTCTTGCTCTATGTGGAAAGGCAGAAGGGGAGAGACATCATTTAGAATGAGATTTTGTAAGGAAAAAAGGCAATTAAAACTGGAAATAGGAGGTTAAAAAAATTAGATACCTCAGCAGCATATTTGATCAGAAGACATATTTTTGTTAGTTTAACATCTAAGGCCAGATACTGGTTTGCAGACATCTACAGAGCCCTGGTGAAACAAACACAGCTGAATCAAAGATACCAGCTGATGATAAAATCCATCATGTCTGGTGCACTCTGAGGAAATATTAAAGTAGATAATGAGCAATATAGATCCCTGTGATGGTGCTGCTGTAATCCAACAGCAGACATCTTGTCCTTTCACATCCCTGAGAGCTGCTCGTGCTGGTGCTAAGCAGAGCTGTCACATCTCCCTGCCTGAGGTTTGTTAGTGTAGGGGGAAAAAGGAAATAAAAAAACCCAACCAAACCCAAACACCAAACCCCATTTTGATTTAAGGTTTAAACGTGCCAGCCTATCAGACAGGCCTGACAGGTGATTAAATGTCTTGCTGTTCTGACTGGAGGCACAGGGGAAATGCTTTTCTTTCAGGACCACGGTGTGTATGTCGTCCTGTGCAGCCCCCAGGGAAACAGCTCAGAGAGAAAGGCATTACTCAGAAGGGAAAGGGCTTATTTGGTTATGAATCCAGATGTGCCATGTGAGAGTAAAAGCAAGAAGCAGTACAGATTTGGGAGAAAATATGGCATAGTATGGATTATAATGCATGGTATGTAATTCATAATAATTGAAATAAATGCAGGATAAAACACTTTAAGCCCTTGAAAAACTTTGTTCCGAGCAACTTTAGAAGGCAAGTGTGTGCATTTTGCTCACAGAGTGGCTTTTTTCCCACTCCACACCCACGAGGTGCACGTACAGGATAGCACGGGCCCTTCCAGCAAAGCTCTAATTGCAGCTTCTGCCGGAGTGAGGGGTCCCCTTCAGTGGCAGAGAGGGAAAGGCAAATCTTATGGCCCCAAGCTTGAAGGGGATTCATTACCATGCAAAATGGCTGAGGAAGCAAGTCTGCAAAATGGCTTTCACTCCCAATAGCAGCTCATTAGCAGCACAAACTGTCATGATAAAGAATTCAAATGCATTCAAGCCAACCAACCCTCTTTAATGTGCCAGGCATAGTTTCTTATGTTAAATAATATATTTTCTCCCACACAGCAGCAGAACATCTCACCTACTTTCAAGCTTTTATAAAAATCACAGTATTTGAGTAATTCCCATCATATCAAAGAACATTTTTAATATCAGCTGCAGGAAAGGGGTCACTCTCATTGCTGGCAGTTTCCACCATCAAAGTGGATATAATTTGATTCTACGTAAACCACGCAGTGCAGCTCTTCTGAGAATATAGATCTCCAAACATGACATAAAACACTCAGCAGAATCCACAATAACGCTCGAGTACCATTTTGAAGTGAATTACTTGAAGCCATGTACCAACTGCTATCTCTAAACCCACTAGTTTACACACACTTGTACTTTGAACACAATCCTCAGATCAATACTACTCACCCAAATAATTGTTTTCAAGCTCTTAAACTAGAAATTCCCTCTACTGCAAAGTGTGCTACCAGCTAAAGATGACAGAGAGGATGTTTCGAGATTGTAGCTGCTTTTACTTGATGGGGAATGGGACAAAAGTAAACACCAGCGGCAGACAAGCAGCCCAACATGAAACATACTGAAATGCAGGAGTATGACTTAAACCACAGAAAAACACTCGTAGCACTCATTATGAAATATTTAACTCCTCTGGTTTGGAGATTTCAGGGATCTGACAGGGGTTTTTTATACAATACATGGAAGTCTGTGTTTGTACCACATGTAATCGGAAAATGTTGGCAGGGTGCACTCTTGAAACCTGTTGGCTGCAGCCTCAGAGCCCAGGGATGGAAAACAATCCATACAAAGGACTGGCAGTATCAGGTTTGCTCTGCAGGGTTACAAGAAGGTCTTCAGAGAGCCCAAGACTGTTGTTATTAACAAAGGCACAGTTCTGTGCAAAGCCCAAGACATCTGCTCTGTTTTGGGGACATCTATTAAATCCCAAGTATAGCTCAAGTTGGCAGGACTCTCATTTATAAAGTACTTGTTCTGCATGCACAATTCCTGCTCCTGGGGTAAGAGATACTGCAGCTCCTGTCAGAAGCACACTGCAGTTAGGAGCTAGGGATCCTTGAGGATCGTAAAATGAATTGTCACACATGGAAAAACAAAGGCTGCATCAGTCCACTGGAAAAGGGTAATGCCTGCTAGAAAATAAACCAGTCAAACAGCTGAAAATCTGAGCTAATGATTCTGTACTTGTCTTGTCCAACTGCCACTGCATTTGGATCAAGTAGCTTTTGCAGCCAGGCCACAGAAGCAGATATTCCCTGAAATTCCCACAACAGCTGGCTTCAGCAGCTTTGATGCAAGAATTTCTCTTGTGATTTATTCCTTCCATCTGATAATAATTTCTGAGGGGAAGCAGAACTGCTGGCCTTCCATCAGAGAAAGCCAACACAGCAGTAATGGCTTCAGAAAGAAAGATTCTGCAGATCACTTTTTGCAAATCCATGTCTCAAGTCGCTGGTGTGATTGATGCCGAAGGGCGTGGCCTCCTGCATCTCAGCATATACCATGGGAACAGCAATTCCAGGGAGCAGAAAGGCTAATTCCAAGGATGCTGCCTTTTAATCACTGACTTGTTTTGGGTTGCAGGTAGAAGGCTTCAGTACAACCCTCTCACTGGCTGGGCACAAAGCAGCTGCTCACCCTGAACACAACTACAACATCAGGCTGGTTAAGATTTCTCTAACCTGGGAAAGAACATTAGCCAAGGTCATTAGTTTGGATTTTAAATGAAAACGAAAGAGAAAAGTACCAAAGAGGATAATAGCCAAGAATTAATTTGTGAGGAAGAGCCTGGAGACGGCCAGACTTCAGCTGCCAGACACACTTCAAACAGCGCACCATCAACACCAGCTAAAAGCAGCACATTTAATCCTCCCTTCACATGGGTATATTCCCAGATCAAGGGCCAGAGGCCCTGCAATTGCGGAGGTGGGTGCTCAAACCCAAGCCCTGCAGAGCAGCACCTTACATTGTGTGAAGCAATTTAAGCCCTCCAGCCTGGGCTGGGGGCAGCAGTGGAAATTCGGGTGAGCTGAGAACCCAGTCTCCTTTATGGAAATGCTGGGCTTCACTTCCAGCAAAGTCAGGGGTAGGGAAGCAAAGCCTCTTGTACACCTTACATGTCTTGTGTAAGAAATGGGCAACACCACAGCAGATTCTGACCCAGCACAAGTTCAAGGACTTCATTAACCCAGTCCCAGAAAGTCACTACTCATAACTGCACAAAAAGTTCTTTTTTTTTGAGAAAAAAATATGTCTATATTATCATCTCCAAAGTCACAAATAATGTCTCATATTTCTAAGTATATAACTGATGCCTGGGATTTATTGTAAAAAGTAAAGGCCACTATTATAATGACTTCACTAAAAGTCATGAAATATTGTGGAAATGAAAAACTGCAGAGTCCTCTGGCACATCTGACTTGGGAATGGGCAATATATTTGCAAGTAAAATCAGTTTAAGGTATTATATAATTGGATGAATAATCAAAAAATGCTCATTAAAGCCTCAAAGGATGCTGATCTAGCAAAATGCTCTCCTCTGACCTTCCGTGCTTTGCATTGTCCATTTTGACTGTTTCTTGCTGCCTGCCAAACAGAATAAATCCAGACACTGGAATTACTCTTCAGCAACCCCCACTTCCAGCCATTTCCACCATCCATTTAAAATATTCTTTTATCCCTCTAAGAGGTGCCTATGCAGTGGTGGGTCCTTGAGAGCTCACCTTGGTTCCTTGCTGTAAAAGGTCATCAAGACAAAAATGAAACTACTTTCTCAACCTACTAGTAATCGATAGTTAGATACAGGGCAATTAATCTTAAAAGATTGTTGTTCCAAATACTTTTTTTCTGAAAATATCATGAGACCACCATAGAAAGTTGGTCTCCAAGGAACTGAATCTCTGTGGTCAGAGTTAAATGCATCTCTCGGACGTGATTCTGTGAGATGACAAGCTAAGTAAGCACATGTAACAGCTATTATTCTGTTAGCCATAATTTCAATCAGCAGGCGTCAAACATCATTAGCTGCGATAGCTTTGGGATTTTGAGATTTTTTTTATGAAATACAGTCTTAATGGAATACTGCGAAGTGTATTTGTAATTACGTATCAGCTTGGCATTTGGCTTGTCCTCCAGGGACTACAAAAAGACAGCAGATGTGAAGAAAAATGACAAAAAGGAAGCTGTACAATAACTCTCAACAGAAAGGAAAGGAGAGGAAAAAACCAGAACCACAGAACTTAAGCCACCAAAAGGTACTAGGGGTATATTTTAACACCTCTGACTTTTGGGGTTTTTTTTGTAGTTTATTTTTTAAAACAGAAGTAGCTCAGATTTGCAAGTTCTGTAGCATAGGAGGAGGTTCAAGTGTTAATAATGAATAATACTGTGGTAAGAGATTGTTTTTTAGTAAAGAAACCTCAATTTATTATTAGAAAAACCCACTTTTTAAGTTTAAAAACTCATATGGAACCTAGCCATGCACCTACCGATTTCCTTTTGTAGCATATTATCTTTGGTAGATGTCTTAAAATGGGCTTTTAATACAAAACCACATTAGCACTGCTTCTATACCAAAGCTTTACCTGCTCCATCTTGGATCCCCACAAACCATTAAACACATGTTCTGTTCATTTAAACAACTTCACAAAAGCTATTACAATTTTCCAACTAGTGAAATGATTTTCATATTAAAAATGAATGCAAACAGAAGCCAGTAATAGTCCATTTCATAAGCGAGACACACAGAGGAAGAAAATACTTACAAGCTCTTGCATATTTTTACTTGCTATTTACATTATATACTTAGAAACACGATAAATGCTTTAGGAATACTTAATACGCATGGCAAAAATGCCATTAACACAATTCAAACCCTTCCTCTAAGGACACATCCCCACCATCATTCCCAGCTGAGTTCATTAACTGCAGCTGCCACCACCAAGTACTATTGCAGAGCAGAAGATACAAGCCATAGGTAGATACAAATGGTTCATTTTCTCTTTTTTATAGCAAGATAAGCCACTGCAAATCGTGTTTACAGCTACCATGCAGGAAAAACCCCTTCAGATGAAATCCAAGAACAGTAAGAACAGCTTTGTTTTGAGCCACAGTGTTTCCACCCTCACTCAATTAGGCAAGAGAGACCTTTCCTCCCTCACGTAGCAAACACCTCTTCCCCTCAGTCCTTCATTACCAACATTTGGGGAAAAAAAACCCAAAAACCCACAAACAGTCCCCCCCTTACATAAGGACCTTTTTTCTCATGGGTATTGCACAAGAAAACAAGTTTTTCATACACATTATTCCTAATTTAAATATTTTAACACATCAAACCTGATAGCAAAAACCAACAACAAAAAAACCCCCCAAACACAAAAACCCCACCAAATCCCAGCACTTTCAAATACCCAGAATATTAAATTAAACCTCACAAAGCATGAACATATTCAGCTCTCAAATCCACAAAACCCACAAATTTCTCCTGTCCGAATAACAGCTCCCTTTTCCCGCCCAAACCAGGCCCCCACACGAAGACGGCTCAGCCCTCAGGACCTTACCTGGCTCCTGCCCTCACAGAGAAGCAGCTTCCATCCTCAGCCATGAGGGATCCAGGGGCAGGAATATCCCCCAGCCATGAGGGATCCAGGGGCAGGAATATCCCCCAGCCATGAGGGATTCAAAAAACAGGAATATCCCCCAGCCATGAGGGATCCAAAAACAGGAATACCCCACGAAGGGAGCAGGAGAACTGCCCTGTTTGGCTGCCGGAGGGGGAATACAGCCCGGCCAGGGGAGCAGACCCAGCTGCAGGTGGTGACACCTCAGCGCTCCTGAGGCTCCCCCACAGCTGAGGGCAGTTACTTGATTGGCTGTGCTGCAATCAGCCCCTTGATTTTGTTCACCTGTTCTTACCCTGCAGTTTCATAAAGTCTTTGTATCACCTCCATAAACTGTGTTTAATCCAGAGTATGTAATTTATTTCCTCTGACAATGAGGGAGATAATATTCTGTTTTCTATAGTATGATCCTTCTACCAAATGTCAGAGGAGTTGCTCGCTTTACTCCCAGTTTCTACTTTGACTAAAATTAGCTCTAACAACCTACCCAGTGCTGCATCCCTTCGACACAACAGAGGTTTTTCAAGTGTTACGTGTCTTCCAGAGCAGTCCAGACAAAAGATTGACTGAGTTCAGCAAATGCAGGACAAACCGCCTTGTCTGTAGCTGAACCACAGGCTGATGAAGGCACCTGCAAAATCAGTGAGTCCTGAAAGAGGAGGTGCCCCAAAGGCCCCTCTCTTCTCTTGGCCATACACTCAGGCCTGATCAGACATTTAAATACTCCTGCAATGAATAAAAGGAAGCAAATGCCCATGTCTGAGAACTGTCATCATGTAAGCTGACAGAAATGATTCAACAGAAATGGGGAAAAGATCAGTGAAATGCTGTGAGGGTTTTTGTCTTCTTTGTACATATATCCCAGATGGACTGGGCAGGACTGTGGCCACTTGAAACAACTAAGTGTAGGTTTATTAAATTCACAGCCAATGCCACACGTGCCATGAGTTAGCCAGGTGTACGTATATGTGAGGGCTGTGTTCTCTGCATTTTATGTTATTTCTAGTAGAACGCCACACAACATAAAGTCTGCAGGCTTTGGTGGTTTCTCTTGTTGCAAACCCATTGTCTGCGTGGTTGTTTCCCTTTCATCCTTCAATACAGGAGGCTCCTTCACTGTACCGATAATATTTCCCACCCTTACTTTGAAAATGCTTCACTGACCAGCACCTAGACCTTGATCTACTCTCCTTAAGTCAGTGAGAGGATTTTCAATCCTTCAGTAGGCTCAGAAGAATAAAGCTTCACTTTAAACTCTTCACTGAGCCACCTCAAACTGGTTTTCTCTGCCCTCACTCATGTGGAGTCTCGTGGTTGCCGCATTTGCAGTGATTTAGGGGAAAAACCACATGAAAACATTGCTCAGTGAAAGTAAAAATGGTACAGGGTTCTGCAAATGTGATACCAAGTGTCATTACTGAAGGCTGTATTGTAGCATTTTTAATTCTGTCTTGGGAAAAAGTCCACTCAGTGCCTGAAAGAATGATGGTACAGGGAACAGGAGACGTTTCTGTGCAAAGGTTTGGAAATATGTATTGCCGCACAACAAAAGGAAAGTGAAAAATAGGCCTTAAAAGCCAAATATGTTAAAAAATCCTTTTCCTGGGCCAGAATTTACTATGAATAGATCTTTTCAGACCTAAGCAATGCTAAGAAACTAAATGCTTCTCTGAAGGCAGGTTTCAGCTGAAAAAAAGGTGTTCCTTTATTTCTCCTTCTCTCATAAGCTCCAACTCCTTTCTGTTGCTTCTGCCCCTTTCTTCCTACACTAAGTAAAAATAAACCAAAGGAGTGGAGCTGGACAAGTTTGATAGTTGGGCTCAATTCTTACATTTGTATAGAGGGTTTTTTTATCAGAATGGCATCCACAAATTGAGAAAACAAACTAGAAATCTAACAACAACCACCTTTGTGGTTTTATCTGACAGATTGAAAGAAGCACGAAAAATGGCCTGTCTCTCTAATATCCCTTTCCTATGTCAACTCACGTGGAAGAAAAAATCCTTACACTAAATAAAGCTTATGGAATGTGTTCTGAACTCACCTCCCTATATTTAAAACAGATTTCCTTCGCATGTCATGCTGAAGTGATGTCAAACATGGTTTTGACTTGAACCACGTTAGAGAGCTGGGGCAGTTTCAGTGCTTGTTCTGCCAAACTGGATTTACCTGGAATCAGAAAGTCTTGATGGTACAATCTGAGAAAACCACTTTTGTAGCCCTGATGGTTATGGGCTAGAAAATACACTCAACAGACAATAATAGTAGTAATAATAATAATAATAGTAATAGTAATAATAATAATAATAATAATAATAATAACATTAACAACAACAACAACAGAATGAAAATAAGTTATTCCTTACCTAAAAGCTTGGGATCACTTTCTGCCAGGTAATCGAGGCTGAGCTGGAGAATTCTGATCCAATTTCCATCATTATTGACTGTGTGGGATGTGTCACTTCCCCAAACATCTGTCTGCACACTTCGTATAACTGCTGTAACCTATCAATCACTGTGTTGTTTCTCGTTAAGGAAGAGACCAATTTTTGTCAATATACTGCTAATCAATATGTTACAGGAGTTGACCGCAGCTGTAACAATCCCAAGCATTTATTAATTCCGTCAGAAGAAAGGCTGAGTATAAAAGCTGTAAACTCAGCCAAAACACCCACAGGCTTCTAGATTTCATCCAGTTTAATTTTGCATGCAGGGCCTTTACCACAGAACTAAGGATTTATACACTGGCTACTTGCTTTGAATGAATTACCAGCAAAAGTCCAATTCTGCTTAGAAAGTCGATGAAATTCACAGCCACGAAACTGATGCCGTGTTTTTAAACACTCAAAGTACTACATTTGTTTATAAGGCTTTACTGACAGGAACTCTGCACCCAAGCCCAGGGCTGCGATAATTGGTAAGGGTCTATGACAGGATGTTAATCCACTTCAGCAGAGGAGAGGGATCTGCGAGGGTCCCTCATTTTACAAATACAACGATACACGTCAGCAGAATTCCTAAGGGCCACAGCTCTGGAGTGCCATGGGGCCGGATACGCTCTCCATGCTGCTTCCCCTTAGCTCTTTTTGATATTCTCTAGAGAGCTACTAAAGGAAAAAAATTGCATTTCAAACACTTTTCTTGGACAACCCCAGAAGTCTCAGACAGATGTCTGTGAGCATGTCTGAGTGAAAGCCCACTGGCAGAGCTGTAAAGCACCACCTTTTAAAATTAAAGTGATTTTTCTCCATCCTTGAGGCTGCTTAACATAGACACTGCTTTTAAACACAGAGAATTCTGTCCCTGAAGAACTGTTCTTCCAGCTACAAGCTGGAAATCCAGCCCTGGAGCAAAACACGGAATCCTAAGTGCAAAGATGCCTGAGTGCCTCCTGTCTTTCAGGGGATTCTCCCAGGCAATATGTTCACGTGGGATTTAGAGGCTTTAGTGCATAGCTCCTTGAACTTATAAGCAGAGCCACAAAAATCACCCAAGACACTGCTTTTTGTGTCATCAGAGCTCTACTGTTCACTACATCAGATCATGGCAATGCTTTTGGCCTCATACAAACAGTGCATGGACACCACTCATTTCATAGAATCATTTAGAATAATTTAGGGTGAAAATGGCTCTTAGGATCATCAAATCCAACCAGTGCTTCCATCCTGTGCTGGAATTCACTGGCAGGATTTCTTCATGTTAGCTGCCAATGTTTCAGTCGGGCAACAGAACTAGTGGGTCATTCTAATGCCAGTCATTCACTGGCAGAATGAAAATTATCTGTGCTAGGATTTGGGATTCATCCGGAACGCTTTGCCTACCTGCCTGATTAACAACCTTTTACACTGTTAACATGATGAAATATTAGCTGGAAAGCACTGGACTGGAGTTAGATGCTTACCATGTCTCTGGTTGAGAAACACAAGGTGACTTAACAATTTAAAACCTGACTAATTTCTAAATTCCCTACTGTTATTTAGCTTCTCTTCAACACTTGCTCTGTCTCCTTCATCTTCCTTGATTAGGCACTGACTGTGATCAGATTGTCTTTCCCTGGGAATGGAGAGAGCATCTGATACATTCTGGCTCTGAACTCCACTGGATTTCCCTGAAATACCATTCAATAGAGACAATTTCCTGGATATCTCTTTTTCATTGCAGTGTTTTCAATTGTACATCCTTATATATGCATAACTTTGTTTTTTTCATACCAGAATCTTTGCCAGGCTGCTGTGTTGCCAACAGGAAAGGTGACAAACCCCACCAAACCTCTGCAGAAAGGGTCAGCGTCCCTGTGACTCAGAGATTTTGTTGGGAGAAATGGGATGAAACCGAGTTAAGGTAATTGGGCTGAGCATAGGGAAGGGGTGAAAGGGCTCCTCACATTCGAGGCTCAATTCTGATTGTAATGCAAGCCACCAGAACTGTACCACCACTTAAAAAAGGTAACCTGTGTTTGGAATGATAAAAAGCCATTTAAAAGAGGCTGGGTAGACTGAACAGGAAGAAGTAGATTAATAGATCTCCATGTGAGCATAATTGATTTTGGGCATGTACTCCACAAACCCTTCACCAATGATTTATCTTCATTTGGGGGGTATAACACCGAGTTCAATCAGGTCCTCAGAGGGACATCCATCAAACGCATCATCAGCAAAGAGAAGTGCTGCCTTCTCTTTCTATTTTATCTTTCCTTTTGCTTTCATATGACTTAAACAAAACAGGAGATCATTTTTCTTCTAAAAATAAATAAATCACTGCTAGTTATTGAAGTAATTCTGGGACAAGTGACCCACCAGTATATATAACAATTGAATTTTCCCTGAAACTTGAATTTTCCTTTTCTCTGGGTTGCAACACAGCAGCCAAGAAAGTTTGGAAAGACACGAGGAAAAGGCTGCAGTGAGAAGTTTCAACAGGGTTTGGAAAAGGTGGGGATAAAAAAGAACTAGAGGGGAATCATCAGGAAGCTGCAGCCAGGATTAAAATTATCTTAAACATTTAAATATGACAAAAGAGTATGGAATAAAAACATAACAGTCAAGCATGAAATGTAAAAAGTAAATGTCACGCTATGTCCCAATCACTGCCTTTTTGATTTATCTACTTTTTCTGCACTTACTTAATTGTAAATTCTGAGGAAGAGCAATTACAATTCCTTGAAATCACATAGAAGAAATGCATGGACAGCGTTTGTTTTTGGGTGTGTAAGCTCATTGAAATGGGCACCTCATTTATCATATTCCACACATTATTTTTTGTGACATTTAAATAACATTGAACTCCATCTGGGCAGAAAGCAAATGGAAATGTTGGGAACATTTTCCCAACTACTTCCCTTGTTTTTCATAATTTTTGGCTAATCAGGCCAGGTGGGTGCAAGGGATACATGTGATAAACACAGAGTTCAGACATTTGCAGGTCTGTACCCTCCTCCTGATGATAATTCACAGACACACGGAAAAGCTGAGCTAGGAAGGCATCTCTGGTGATCCTACAGTCCAAGCACCTCTCAGAGCATAGTCAGAACGGGTTGCTTAGGACTGTGTCCAGTTGGACCAAAAAAAAGCCCAACGACCACAAAATTCCCTGAAAATCAATTTATACCCACTGCCTCTTGCCCTGTTAAGATTTTGCATTCAAAGCAACACAGGGCAGCAAACAAAAAATGATTTCACTTTTTCTCTCAAGTTCAGAAACCCAGAGCTGAGCTCTGAAGTCACACTGCCAGTCCCTATGCTTAATCTACAAAAATAATGAAATGTGATTAGTTACAATGAAATACAATCCCCACGTAATTGAGACAGATTCAGATTTAATTCATCTTTGCAAAGGAGTTGGAAAGGTTGATGGTGGAAAAGGTAATTTTTCTTTTATAAAACAGCTCCCAGCATGAGACTTTTTTTCTCTAAAAAAATGACCTAAGCTGAAAAGAAATATCCCTCAACAATGGGAAACCTGATCCTGCATGAAAATGTAAACAGAACAGGAATTAAATTAGTAAAATATCTTCAGCTTTTGGAGGACTAAACCTTGGGAATCATTCTGTGGTATTCTCCTGGAAAGCTTAACAGCACTAGGGACGGGCAAGGTTTTCCTGCAGTTCTGTTAAAGCACCCTAGACAAAATAACAGGGTTTAGGCAACTATTCCCACGTTATCTCTTAGATCTGAGTGGGTAAAGTGCTTATTGCTGCTGGCTCAAATGCGTGCGGAATAACAAAGCGACGTGTCTGCGGGTGGTACGGAGCTCAGGGAAACAGCTGGGGACGGGAATTCCTGCTCCAGCCCCCCGCTGCGTGTCTGTCTGCTTCTGGGGCAGATCTCTTGGCAGCTGGTATCAGTACTCCACTTCCCTGGGTGTTTCATACACAAGGCATGGATTTTGGTGCCACCGGGGCACTGCTTCCCTACACATCTGGGGAACCTAAAAGCAAAGGTCTGTTTAATCACTAAAATGAATTATTTTGCAAAAAAGCAAAAATCAGTCTGACTTTTAAGCCAGGAATACTCGTGTTTGTGATCATCCAAGGAGTTGGTGGCAGAAACCATGTTCTATGACATCGATGGCCGAATGTTTTGCTCTGAGATTATCCATGGAGAATAATTACATCCAACCTTTAGTCTGCAATTTTTTATGGACCAATACATTTCAAATTGACAATTTCAAAAGGCCAAACACCATTGTCAAAACAGCAAATAATTAAACTTAAAACCAATACAAATCAACTATTTCTCCAAGGCAGTTGCCATGAACTGATCACTGAGCTGTCTTCTGTGTGTGCAGGGACCTCAGCTACACAATGCCCCGTTAGTACTCTACAAAGAAGTAGGAAAATGTAGTTTTATTCACTATACAAAACCTTCTATTAAAAATTATGGTCCTTGCCTTCTATTTTATGAATATTTAAAATCTGTAAGGGCATTTTTTATGTTCTCCGTCACTGAATACCACAATTCCCTTTGTATTCAATGTGCTGATTTATTCCTGCTGACACCAATAATAGGTAATAGAAAAGACCCCACAGCATTATTAATTACCACGGGCGTTAATTAGATATTACACATGGGAACAAGACAGATGGCAAGACAAACAGGAGTCAGACAGACAGGTATGGCTGAGTAGCTCACGCTGTCCTGGAAAGATGGATGATGCCTTTCTAGGTGTGTGAGCTGATAGGGAATGACCTTCGTGGATGGAGAAGACACACGGTGGTAAGAAATATTAATGATGAGACAAGTACCAGAAACTTCAGGTACAGGAGAGATGGAAAAACAAAGGAACAAGCAAATATTTCCTCAGCTCAACTGCGTCCAGTAATTGAAATAAATGGAACATCCCAGCTGAGGAAGGGAATGGCATCTGCAGTGAGTGACAGTGATCCCATGCTGAAGGATGGCTGGTGGCTCCCCACAGCTGCCGCTCGCTTTGCTTAATCGTCTCCCAGCAGGAAGAGTGATAACATGCCAAAGGCTTCTCATCCTTCTTTTTTCTCCCCTCTAATTGCTATTTTACTTTTCAAATAATTGACAGAGCCTAGTTATGCACTTTGTATTAGCCCAGAAGAGCTGTGGGAATTGGGAACACAACCCAAGCCCTTCCATCCCAGCTGCTGTAGGATCAAATGATGGACTCTGTGCTCCTCCCTCCTGGCCATCCCATTACCATGACCCCCATCCCTGCCAGTGGAAAGAGAGAGACATGAAAGAGCAAAAGAAATATTTCCCTTGAACCCCTTGCAGCAAAATACATCTCCTAAACCCAGAGTTTTTAAATGTCATATTCACACAATATGGTAGATGAAATTCAAGTGAAGGGGTTGCCCCTTTCTAACAGGAAGGGATGTGTAGTAACGATATTCAGGTGCCGCCCAAGAGATTGGAACAAGCTGATCCCCAGTTTGTTTCCACAGGTGCCCTGTCCATGCTCTTTCCCACCTCAAATAAGCAGCATTAAGGCCACTGGGTTTGGTAATGGTGTTTACAAGACACCAGTGTCCTTGGCTTTCTGAGCCTCCCCTTATCTATTGCCTGAACTGCCACGTGCAATCCTGCATTTAAAATGGATACAAACGGGTTGTGTCAGGCAGCAGAGAGCTCTGCAAGAGCTCGTGATTTATTGGTTTTGTCCAGTGATCCACTGGGTGGGGAAAGCCCAGGGATAGCCCAGGGATACTCCCCTAAACCCTCAGCTCACACTGCAGCTCTGCACCCACCAAGGGGCTCGGACAGGCTTTGGTGTGACAGCAGTTTTAGGGTTCCCATCCTGGAACAAGCAAATCTTGTGGTGGACTCTGTTACCTCCCAGCTAAGGCTGACGAGAGCCTGTCTGTCCGTCCGTCCCTCTGTGCTATGTGATAGTTGATGGAACTCAGAATAAATGCCCAGTTCCTGGCCAGCTGGAGATGACAGCCAGATCCTCGCCCCAGGGGGTTCTCTTATCCCTCTTTAGTGCTTGCAGACAGAGAAAAGTGATCACAGCTTTCCCTTCTGTGGGGAGGGGAAAACCTGAATCCTGAAAACCCAGGGGGATTTCACCAAGCACATCCTTATGCCAAGTCTGGCATGTTGCTTCCGTGATTGTTTGGATGAGGCAGCATCAGACTGGCCAGAAACTCAAAGCAGAGCCAGTGTCCCTCTTACAGCACAGCTAACCCACATCTTCATCCCTACAAACATGGAGACTTGGCAGGGCCAACACGTCATTAAACAGACAACCATGGCAGTTACCAGGAAATAAATGCTATTGCTCTCCAGAAACTTTCTCCATATCCTAAAAAAGATCAGGTTTTCCATGTTACATCCAATGATTTGCTTTCAAGGTTTTCTGTGCAATTGATTTCCACTGGGCCAGAAAGCAGCTAATCAGCTGAAGGCTCTGCAGTGGGCAACTTGACAGACAGTTAATAGCTTTAAAAATATTTTTTCTATGACCTGCCAAAGTTATTTAGGTTTTCTTCAAGGTTTGTAATACAGCTCTATGCGCTGATTTATTTAAATTATTTTCCAGTATGCCTTGAAAATCACAGAAAATAGAAATAAATGGATCAAGCATGAAGTGCAAGGACGTGTTGCTCCAGACTGTCTTCTTGGCTTCATCTTCACGTAAGCACAGAAACAACAAGAGTCAAATGTAAAGAAACTGGAAAAACATCAGCTTAAGCATAATAAATTACGGTATTACTGAATAACATGAAGAACAAACAACACATGTGCAGTTCAGAGAGAAATCTGGATTTTTCATGAATCTTATAGAAAGATGTGATAATTATCAACTTCACAATATTTTACGATGACTATTAACGTGTAAGGTCTTACAAAAATCTCACATTCATCTCTCTGATTTCATTCTCTGAGTTTTGAGGGAAAACCCCACCTCCCACCCAGCAAGGAAAGCTGAGGAAACTTCAGATTGAAATCTCCAGCTGATATATTAGAGCTATAAAACTTAGCACATAAATTGTTGCGTGGTCTCTCATACATTTAGTGCAGCAATCCTGGGATCTCTATGACAACAATCCCGACAGATGCTCTCTGAATGCTGCTGCTGCACAAGGCACTTACTGTGCTTCTAATGGGAAAACCACTATGCTGATTCCCACAGATTATTTTTGGAGTGAGAAATTGCTTGTTATGATATTTTACTAAGAATATGGAGAGGGGGTTGCACTGAAACACATAAAATGATCTAAAATTCGGGCTGAGTACAGAAACAAATGCAGGAGTTCAAGGTGATGTCAGTGCTCTCCTGCCTCTCCCTCCTCTCCTATGGAAGATCACTAGGAACTGACTGCTTTGGGCCCAGATCAGCTCCAGGAAGCCAGACCTGCAGTTCAAGCTGCATCATGGTCTTAAAGAGAATTAGAAAGTAAATCCCTTCACCTTCCACTCTGGCTGGGCTGCTCACCAGCCATATCCCTATTTGCCCATTTATTTACGATTAGAGATCAGTGGAGAGCTGCTCCAGCTTTGTTTCATGAGACTGGAAGCAGTCAGAGGTGTCTGTCAGTCCCTTGGTCCCTCTGCCAGGGCAGTGGACACATGCACTGCTAAAGACACGGGCAGAGTCCTTTAAACGTCTCAGCCCACAAAACCCTGTTTTCTTTATCTTTTCTGACACAGGAATGGATTGAAAGCAGCCTCCCCTGTTTGCAGCAATGCCTGTTTCCATGGCACCCAGAGCAGCAGCTGATGGCCTTGTTGTAACAAAAACTCTAATAAATTTCAACAGATTGCTGGGGATCGCTTTTTTTTTTTCCCCTAAACCCAGAAAACCCTCAGTTCCTGGAACCATCTCCTATATGGTCTAAAACTCTGTGGCGAAGTTAAACTCCTCATAGTGATGATAGTTTTTAAACAAGAAATCAAATTTAACATGCATCCCTCAGAGAGAAAGAGGAAGAAGGAAAAAACCCAAACCTTACCAATTTTTCTTAGCTATCATGGGCTTGACAGAGCTCTAAATATGTTTGTCTGATGAATCCTACCTGTGCAGCACCTGTTCACAGCCACTGAAAAGCAACCATGGACAGCCTCAGAGACAGAACATCTTCCCCCTTGAACTGTGCTCCCCAAAAGCTGATAAGCTGCTGTGCTGCCCTGTGAATTTTTGAAAAGAGATAATTGAACATGAGCACTTTGCACTCAAATACACTTTTCATCACTCTGATACTCATTTCTGTAAAACCTCATGAATATGTAGCACTGTCTTTCACTTCTTTTTAGCGTCTTCCATCCCAGGTTGAGTGATTTTTAGATATCTTTGGTTTCTAAGGTGTTGATCCTGAGGATCCTTTGATTTTATGTACAATTATAACTGAACACTGAGGAGCATTTACAAAACTGGGAAAAACAGTGGATGAGAATTGGCTTTTCATAGTTTCAAAGGTAACTGAGAAAGTCCGTACATTATCCCTCGTGCTTTGTTAATTACCCTGGTGACAGCCTGGGTTACACTGGCCAGGAAAGAAACTCAGATTTCAAAACTGAGGAGAAAACAAAAAGCAGCATTCAATGACGGTAAGGAAAGAAAAGCAGAGGAAGCAGTACTAACACTGCATTTGAGAATTCAGTATTAATGGAAGATTTTGTGCTAAATTCAGAGTACCTGTTTGCCATGGATGTCCTCAATGTTAAGCATTACCAGGTTCTTATGTTAAAGGGAATCGATGAACGTTTGACCCGAGCATTTCTCCACATCCTGTTCTCAGTTCAGTGCCTGTTACTGCACCTGCTCTGCTCTCTGTATCCCAGCACCTTGATGGGGACCCAAACTCAGTAAGGAACTGCTCAAAATATGTCCTTCCCCAAAGAACCTGTAGTTCAGTTAATGAATAATAAAAACAATAGATCCTGCAGAACCAGAGAACTGCATATCCCTAAACATGTGTCTTCTTGATACACTGTGAAAAATACAACTGAAAAGCCTCAACTGAATTCCAAAGGGAAACCACATTTAGATATTAACATTTCTGTATGTAAAAACCTTGTCAAAAGTAACTGTCCAACAGGTAATTACAGAGAAAAATATACAGAAATAAAATCACATGAGCTTAACCAAACATCACCTCAAAGGAAATGATCTTTGGGAGCCACAGGAAGGAAAATATGGATAGGGAATAAAGTGAGACCACTGTTCTTTAGGAGCAGTAACTTAATCACTGCAGTTACTGACAGAGCATTTCACTATGAGGAGTAAGATACATTAAAACCATGCAAGAGTGTCTCAGTGTTTTGGGAGACCCTGCTGTAACATATCGAAATTATCACTAGGAGGTTAGAAATGCACTTTGGCATCCCAGGCTCTACCATATGGTTTGCATCCTCACTTCTTGAGGAGCTGCACACGTGTTCTGCACAGGCACAGGGAGAGTGTTCAGAGAAAACACAGCCCCAGCAACTCTCCATTTCATCCACAAAGGGTTTAATAAAAGACTGAAATGATTCCAGTTTAGCACATCATTATAAATCATTTTGCAGCCCTAATAGTCTCAGGTTCAGACATTAAAAGGACAATAAAACTGCTTAGGAAGTGTTCTCGCCACTTAAGAAGCACAATGGAATTCACCAAACTTACTTCAGCTTCTGGGGAATCGCCAGGAACGTTAATAAACTCAAGTGGTTGAGGAGTCTATTAATTTTGGACAGTGTGATTTATATTCTGATACTCTTTAGAAAGTTGCCCAGACAGAACTCCTCACTGACTGATCTTGTGCACTGTTCCCAGAGCTCCAGCAGTTTTCCTTCCACTCCCTGCCCTGGAAAGGACTTTTCTCCGTGGAGATGAGAAGCCCTCTGGATACCCTTACTCGGCTGTGTCCTGCCTGCTGGAGGGGTCCAAGCAAACATGCAACTTATGGAGCATTTTCCTCCAAATACATGGAAAACACGACCAAGCAGCTTCCTCCAAGGCCTCGTTGCTTGGATAACCCTAGCCAGACTGCTCCCAGGTGTGGGAATCCACATCCTGCCTTCAAGCCATGTAAAAACTGCCACCGTGCTGACTGAGCTCCACCTTATGGATTTCTGTTTTTCATCTTTCCTGTTTGTTTGACAGACTGAAGGATTGAAACAAGCACGGGATTAGTGTTTGGTTCGTTTTAAAGTGCTGCAAAAATTAATTTTGCTGGCATGGCACATGACCCACCCTCCAGGGAGGGACACTGTGCTGCTGTCACCATTTTTGCCATGCCACTTTTATCACTGGCTGAGCAGGACTACATCCAATATCTCATCTTCCTCTCAGCACAGCCTGAAAGTATCACAGCCATCCTGTTGATCTGTGCTGGCTAAATGACAAAAAGCTGCATTGTCTGTCCCCTCCATCAGGTTCCTCTGGTGCCATGGGGGCTTTAGATCAAACCAAGGCCATATAGTTTGTCCCAGAAATATATATATTGAATTTTCAACATGCATCCCTGTAGCAAAGTCTATTAAATACCACTGAGGGAACACTAAACAGCTCCAGAAAAAACTGGCGTTCTACCTAATTTCTTTCTTTGTGTCTCAGGCAGGTAAATTATTAGGAATTTGCTATCAGAGAGCAAAACATTTCAATCTTCCACAAGATAATAGTAATAAGACGTGACACCAACCATAATTTGTGCATTAGGAGAGATCAAAAGAGCTGTTTAAGGGTGTGACAGTGGCTCATTTGCCATGGCAGAGTGTGACATTTTGTAAACCTGTGACACGGCTCAGACTGTGCTGCCCTGAGATTGCTACATGTGCTCCTTTCCTCCTTTTCCCCATCTTGGTGGGGAAAGCAATTCCTACACCTTCAACTATAAACCAAAATAAATGAGAGGGAGAGATTATCTGTGTTTGATGTGTTCTGCTTCTCACCACTCTATAATTTCATCCAATGGTGCTGCTTCACACAACTGATGTGATTTATTGGACTCTCTAGCAGCTAATGTTTTTATTTTGAAATAGTTATCTTATTGATTAGATTTTTCATATACTTCACATTTACTTGCTTCTATCTCCTCCAAAACACTTTCCACACTTCATTTTGTCCACAGTGCAGTTCTACTCACTTATATATTATAACACATAATTTTATACAACATAGAATGAATGCAAAGTTCATGGTCAATTCCAAAGACTAAAAGTAAGATTTAAATTCTCCTGGCTGAAAGTGACTTCTGAAAAAGTTAATTATTCCTCTTTATCTCAGACTTACCCCTTAAAGCTGTCTGCTAAATCACAAGAGATCTGAAAGGATTTCACTTTTCACTCCTGGCCACAGAATGGCACAGCAGAATTTTAAAAGCTCAAATAGTGTGCGAAGCATGAAGAGTTATTGCTACTATTTACAAAGTACCGGGAACAAGTCCTGCTTTCAATTATTTCTGAAGATACTCCACTGAGTCTGATCCCCTACTGCCCTGCATAATATATACATTTAAATCTACACAAAGTGGGTTAGAAAGCACTTCTGGTCTGCTCTGCAAACATTTCAGCTTGAAGTGACACCGAAAAAGAGCCACAAGAGAGACACTTGTTTCTAAAAAAGATGCTTTAGGCTAACAGAAAATATTATCAATAAACCTTTGGTGTATTTGAGGAGGGGAAAAATAAGCTGTATTTCTAACGTGCCCTGTCAAGGCAGCTGGCTACAGTTCTCGTTGGGTTTAATGGGATGTATTTGGTTTCTGCTGAAAACAGAGTGGAAATGGAACATCAGTTTCACAGAATATGTTATTAACATCTCTTATCTCAGAGATTATTATCTCATATGATTTCTGGAGCGGTATTAGCCCGGGAAAATCCCAGAGACACGCAGCCTGTGGCTGGGAGAGGTTAAGCACAGTTGTACTCACAGAGACAGAGCAGAGGACAAGGAAAAGTACCTGCTCAGGTCTTCAGGGAGCTGCTGCCCTCAGGCCTTGGGCTCCCTGCAGAGCAGGTTCAGGCCTCAGGTGGGCATGAGGAGAAGAACTGATCACGAGAGCCACCTCCAGGCTGGACAGGCTGGAGCAGGGTGACCATCACTCTGCTGGGGGGCCAGGGTGGAGAGAAGGGTCGGTGCTGGCTGAGGGTCACCCACAGGACTGCAGAGGGTGCCAGCACCGGGCACTGGCCGCAGGGTGCTCTGGGGAGAGCCCAGTGCCCACCGCTGGTTCCAGTGGGTCTGTCCAGCTCCAGAGGCTGTGAGCGCCGGCAGAACCGAGCCCTTTTGGGTGCTTTAGCTGTGGGAACCCTCCTGCAGCACATGGTGTTGTGTCCTTACAAACGGTGTCAACTCCAATGTACAAAGACCCCATGTTCCCATAGAGAAGGCAGGGGAAAGTTCTGTGGGATGCGCTGTGAGAATATCTGCTGCTCGTACACGTGGTAAAAAAATACAGGGTTGAATTGGGGTTTTACAGCACTCTTATAAGAGAACTTCGGAGGAGGAGGTTTGTGTCAGCTCTGTGACACGACCTTTGCAGCAGCCGATGGGCTGATTAGCTCAGCAGCCCATCAAAGCCTCACCACCGCCACTGCCTCCCCCACATCCTTCCCCAGGGCTTTGCTGCTTTACTGCCAGCGAGTTTTGCAGTAACTCCTGGCTTTCCACAAACTATTTGGGGTGACTGAATCCAGAATCTCTTCTCTTGTCTCTGCTTGCTCCCAGCAGAGCCCGCGGAGCCTCGCACACCTTCCCCAGGCACCTCCCTGCCCCCGCAGGGCTGCACCCCAGTGCTGCAGGTGAGGCTGCCAGCACTGTCTGGGCACTGGGAGGGGTACCCGGGCACCTCCTGGAGCCGCAAAGCCTCCCGGCAGGAGGAAAGGGAGCAGGATGGCTGCAGTGCTCACATCAGTCATCTCCACGCCCCAACATCCATGCCCATGGCACAACAAGGGTCCTGGCACCTCGCACAGCATGAGGCCACATGAGAACATCTCCTCCAGGATGAAACGTTCCCATGTTATCTAATTAGGTGTGGCCTAATAAATAAGTTAGAGCAGTACTGGATGTTAAATGCAATCATGCTGCAACTAACAGTTTTTGTCAATCCTACAGGAAAAGAGGCAGCATTTTAAATAAGTTGTATTCCCAGCACTGCCTGTTCCTCCCTCCTCCTGCACAAAAAACCAGGAACACCTTCTGCCAAGAGAAATGGAATCAAATAGCTCCAGACATCTGTGAGCCTCGTAGCGGAGATTATTTTCCTAGAAATAAGACCATGGATTCCACAGAAAAGTATCATTGCTTTTCATGTGATAGAATACCAGCAACACAGCACTGAAATTATAAACATTAGAGATGGGGGAACTGCTTGCAATAGGGCATTAAATAGATTCATTTGGCCTCTTGGTTTTTCTTTGTTAATTCTTCACGAGCTGATTTGAACAAATACTACTTATTTGACCACTAATTCATGCAAAGACGTTTCTATCTATAGACCACTTGCAAATGATGCACTGCTACTGCTGCCTCACAGCGTAAACAATCACATAAATTATATATTATGAACTCTATTTCCTGATCAGAGACTCGCTGAAAACAAAGATGAAGCGCACCAGAAGTGTCACATCCCTTGTGACCAAGCTCCTGACCATCAAACACAGTGAGAATTCTCATCTCAGTGCAGTTGTGCTCATGTATTCCCAGATTCTTGGTGCAAACACACTTTTGTATCAGTGCAACTGGCTGGAACAACTCCCGTTAACTTCCTGAATGATGAGTTTTTGGAGCACCACTTTCAAATAACATTACAATTGCAAATATAGTGTGAAGTTTGTGACTACAAAATAAATCCTGCTCTATTAAAATAATAAACAAAACTGACAGGACATTAAACTGAGTTTCCATGAAAAGAATTCTCTGTGGCCTCCTGTGCATGTTCCTCAGCTCAGAGCTTGATTAGACACTGCCATCGAGAGCAACCAAGAGCTAAGAGCTCACCCAGGGAGGAGAGCAGGGAGTCCAATCCAATTTCACCCCCAGTGATTTCTGTTTGCTCTTTGTTTTTTTCTGTTGTTTTTTTCCCAACACTGCCAAATTCACATGACTTCAACACAAAAGTTCCAGAAGGTTTTTAATCTATGAGACAGAAGCAGGAAAACTTAAGCCAGTAAAAAGCCACAAAACCAAACACCAAAGGTTATGTACAACCCAAAAGGACTGAAACAGTCAACAAGCTGATCCTGTGAAGGTGATAAACTATAAGTGGATATAATAATTTAAAAGCTGGACTTCATAAGTCTTCATGTTTTGTCCCTCAGAGCTTTAGCAGTAGCAAGGAATACTTGTGAAATACATCATCCATGTGTTTATCCATGTCTGTCTCTGTGTGGGGCTGCAATGCTCTTGTCTCCTGCCATACACAAATAAACAATAATGTACAAAAGAGATGAGGGCAGCTCATGAAAGAATAAGGAATGGTCTCAGGCTTTACACTGACACATTGTTCAGACCTGTTACAAAACAGACTTCAAGAATGTGAAGGAACTTCGTAACTGCAGCCTCCCTAAGCCCTGAACCCAGCTTTTGGAGATAAGACAGCACCTGGCAAACTGGGGTGCCATAATTGTACTGCTGGGTGTAATTTATCCATCCTAATAATACACTTGCATTGATGCCAGTCCCTAAGCAATAATCTCCAGACTCCACAGTCTCATATGCATAATTCAAGCACATGATTAAGATGAATGGAGATTTCCTGGGGGGACTATTTAGATTTAGGTTCAGTACTGCTCAACTTTGCAACAGACAGAACTAGTTTCTACACATATCAAAACACACGGTAAGTAACTAATTTCAGATTTGTGGTGGTGGACACGTTCATATCAGCATGACAGTAAAGCATTTATCCTGCAGCTGATTAGGTTCTTGACCCACTAATGAATGAATCAAATTTCACATCTGATCTATAGCATTCTTACTCTTCCTTATCTCTTTCTATCTTTTAATAAATGTAGAAATTTTCCACTTCCTGCTAGAGTTTTGATCATCTATCCTTGTATTGCCAGGAAAAACTCTTACTTTTGCATTTTAATATGTTTTTCATCTTTCGAGTAAAGTTATTACCTATTTTCAACCATATTTATTCTTCATGTAAGCGCGGCCAGGACTTCTTTTAAAATGTCCAAGAATTAAATCAATTAGCAAGTCTGGCCTGCTAGGAAATTCTTTCAGGATCTGATACAGAGAACATAGCAAACACTCCAACAAACTTGAAAATTCTTTAAGGGGGTATCAACAACAAACTAAGAACTTGCTGGTTTAGGCAACAGAGGACAGAGACACTGATGCAGAATTTCACCAACATGGTATGGTAAAAGTTGTCAGCAACCCTACTGAGAGAAGCACAAAGTTAGGAGGATTTCCTTTGCAAGAATAAATATGTGAAAATATCTATGCTATCTGTGTTTAGAGTTTTACCTCCCATGCTGGTGGACAGGAGACATCTCCTCTCACAGAGCCTGTAAGCCATAGGAAGTGCAATTTCACCATAATAAGAATTTTTAAACTATCACAGATTCAGGCAAGAGCAGCAAATTTTCTGAAGGATTTATTTATGAAAGTCAAAGTAATTATTTTGAGGACTGTAAATGTCTGCTCAGACTTCTGGCTGAACCTTGAGGCATTCTTTGATCTCCCGGGAAAGACAGAAGAGGCCGGGGATCTGCATGAGCTGGGGGCTGAAGCAGTGCTGGAGCTTGGGGATGTCACCCACACACCGCACTCATGGCAGAGCCCCTTTCACCTCCGTGGGGTCTGGGAGAGCTGGAATACAAACCTCTGCCTTACAAACTCCACCTGGGATTGGTGACTCTCTGCCTGCTCCCTTGGACTGGGGGTTTTGGGTGCGGCTGTTGGTTTTACTTACACGCTGAACTGAATCCCCACAGCACAGCGACAGAGGTTTGTCCCTCTGATCCAAGCCGTGCTTCACAACCCTGCATCATTCTGATTCAGTAAAAGTAGCAATTCACTGGAGACTTTCACAGGCGTCACACTGACCCAAAGCAATCCCTTCAAAATTCTGTGAGCATTTGCAGCATCCTTATTATTCAGCATTTTTGAGCTGCTAAATCTGGGAACAGCTGTGGATAGATGCTTGGAGGATTAGGCTGTACTTTGCTAATAAGACCTGACTGCAGCATCTCAGGAAACAGTGAAAGTCATTCTATAAATAGTGAAGGTTTCTGTTACAAAATGCTTCTACATATATTAAATCAAGATGCCATAATTAAAGTAACCATTTCAGAGGAATGGATAATAAGGAAAAAGTCATTAATAATCTCTTACCTCATGCGGCTCTGGGAAAAGAATCTGATTGAGTCAAGCTAAAAACGCTCTGCAATTGAAACAAAACAGGTATATTTTTATTGGTTTAAAATAAATTACTGGTAGTGAAAATGATAAGGAAAACATACAAGTCTATTAGTAACACACACCGCTATAGGTCTTCTAAGGTTTTTCTACGCATATCACAGCGTTTTCATAATGACAATCAAAATAGCTGGTTAAGTGAGTGATGCAATTTAAATTACAGAATTAAAATGTTTTAACCATTTTCCTGCAGATTTGGAACGGCTCCTTAAAGCATCTGAAGTGCTAGTGGAGTGCCAGGATTCTCTACAGTCAGTGATTGTCTGCTGTTTGCAATCAGTCTCCAATTTGTCACTCTGCTTCCAATAAAATATTAATGTAATCAGATGAAATTATCCCCCTTCCAGCCCCACGTGAGGTTTGGAGTCAGTGTTGTGTTTGCTACTGCTCCAAGTGGCTTCACGGTGCTCCAAGGAAGCAAGAGATGCCAAGAGATCAAAAGGTGACAATTTACAAATGATACTTGAAGCAGCATTTTTAAATACATCACAGCATTATAAAGTAGAGAGTGTCACTCTGTCCTAGGACACCATTCCTGAGATCCCAGAGGCTTCCTGGTGAAGGTGAATATTTGAGACCCTCACCACAGCGTTGCTTTTGTCAAAGCAGGGCTTCAATTCACAGCAATAAAGCTGGAAACCATGAACATCAAAAATCTGTAAAGAAATTAAGCTACCTTAACAGCACAGTGGTGTAATTAGTCACAATTAGTGGAGCTATAAACTGTAAGTGATTAAAGATGAGGCTTAGATAAAGATCGTGAATTTGACTAAAAATGTTTCCATTAGAAAGACTTGACCTTCTTACCCATTAAATCTGAACATTAATCTGGAGATGAAAATCAAGTTACAATTGAACAGAGACAATTACATTTCAATTTTGGTTGACAGTAAGCCCAGGTTTCAAATCTAATACAGTTATTTTGTGACCTCGGGCACCTCATCTAAAGTCCTTTCCATCTCTAAATGAAGATAATACTTCCCTGCCTTTGTGAAGAGCTTTGAAACCTTGGCTGAATGGTTATTATTTATGTGTACAGCCCTGAAAGCATAACTCAACAGGATGGCTGTGTTTGCACATCTGAGCCTGGATGCTATTGTGAGCAAAATATACTCTCTCTGCACTCAAATAAATTTTGCTGGAAGTACTGCAGCAGATGACTACTAACACTTTGCTTGCCCGCTTGTTTTTCCAAGAGAATCCTAAATAAAGCTGTGGATCCTACCAAAATGTGTGTACTTGACTTTCGTCACAGAAATCAATCCACTGAAATCCATGGGGCTGGTCACATGCCTCTGTTCAGGCTGAAGTGCACAGCAGCAGCACATTCACAACTTAAGGGAGCACCAAATATCAAGCCCATTTTTAATCCATGCGAAGTCAACACATCCTACACCAACCCCACCCCAATGCCTTTGTCCTCACATATCCCAGCTTGTCACACTCCCACCAAAGTCCTTGGATCAATGGCTAATTAACTACATTGCGAGATGAAATACATGAATCTTTCATTCACTACGGATTCTCGCTGTCCCCTAAAGAATTGCCTGATCTTATCCTCTGGGGTTTTAAAGTGTTCAACTTCATAAATAATAACAGGAATGAAGTGTTGAGTAATGAGTAATGGCAGGGTTTGATAGATACAAACTAACAGTGATGACATCAGTGAATATGTTGTCTAATTAAAAAGAGAGAAAAAGAAAGACTGGTGAAAAGAAAAGAAAAAATAAAGAGAGATTGGAAACGCATAAGCATGAAAGAAAGAGCTCTCTTTCAGCCTCTACCCTAAGAAGTTACTAAATCACCTCCCCTCAATCTCAGGAGCACTGCCCTGTTTCCAAGGGACAGCTCTACTCCAGTTACCCTCCGTGAGCGAGGGAAGGTGATGGCAATTCAGGAGTGGAGCACAGGGCAGGACAGCACATCCAGGGTGTCACTGAGCAGTGTGACAGCACAGCCACGGGATCAGCACATTTGTGGAGCTGCACAAACACCCTGAGAGGCCTCGTGGTGAGGCACATTCCAGGGATGGAAGGAAGGCAAGTCACTCAGCCACTTCCCCTCGTGCTGGAGATGGTGTGAACAACAGCTCCAACAATCCAAGGGATGAACTGTGCCAAGATGAAACATGGGGGTTCTTTTCCTTTTGGATTTTCTGCTTGTATGGTCCAGGCACTGCTTCCCACTCCAGCCGCAGACACGGCTCACACACAAAATCACCATTGCAAGTGCTCTGCCAGGTAAACTGACTCAGCAGGTACCAGAGAGCCAGACTTGTAAAATGTGCTCATTCTCAAGCCCCCGACTCCCAGAGAAGCCAGGGAGCACAGCCCAGGTGCTGGAGTCCACAAACACCACTCTGGGTTGGTGCCTGAAGCTGGTGCAGGCTGACTTCTGTTGCAGAGGTCTGTGGTGACACTAGTGCATTATCAGTTTTCACTTTTAGGAAAGATTTTCCTGTTTCCTAAACTGCCTGTGCCATTCAGAAAACAAGGATGAGGAGGTGTGCCCGCAATATATCCTGCATCACCACTGTTTGCTTGCTGTGACAATGAGGGTCGGCACACAAGTATCAGCCATCTCCAGGAGTGAGGTATTTTTCTCACCTCCTGAGAAGGGCATGGAGTATCCCCTCCTCTAAAGAAAGTAATTCTTCTTCCATATTCTTAAGCCTTCTAGGCTGTGTTTTGTAGCCAGCAGCCAAAAAAAGCTCCAGAAGGAGTCTTCAGAAGTCAAATAAAAGCCAATGTGTACGTGAAGGTCGCACGCACGGTCACCAGGAGCAGCTGTATTTCTGCATTGCAGCTGAAATCAAGATTATGCTTCAGGTTTCTTCTGCAAGCCCCCAGGGAGAACATTGCTCACAGAGATGCAAAATTAAAAGTACAAGCATAATGGATTTCTTGCTCATTGGGTACGAAGGCCACAAACAACACGACTGCGCTTGCATACAATAAATAGAAATTTACCGATGACTCTGCTGTTACCAAGAACACCTTTAAAGCTTTCAAAATATATTTGCAAGATTTCCTCTTTTGCACCGGTATAAGTAAAAAGCAATGCAGAGCAAGTCAGTAACTGGCTGGAGCTCAGAGCGGAGCCAACACCATCTCTGGCAGAATCTTCTATCACTTGCAAGGAGTGAACGACACATAGGCAAAATTAAAAGTATTACCTAGGAAGAAAAGACCTAAAAAGTAGCCCAGGGCTACAGAAAAAGCCATAACTGTGTCAAAACAACAAGTCTGAAGGGAAATAAAAACATGCGATAGAAACTCAACTCTAAAAATGGAATTTTTCAGTTTTTTCAGTTTCTTAAGCTTCTCTGAGAGCCAGAGGAAAGCTGCGAGTGAAACAGGGATGTGACACACCTGCAGCTTTCAGTCTGAACTGCCTGCAATGCATCTCCTGCTGAATCGGCCGTGTTTCTCTAACACTGGGGTTCTAAGCTTGTGACAAAGATCATTTGCATTATTATGAGTCACATGGAAAATCATCAATCACGTTCCAGAGGGCTATATTAAAGTATAAATATGCTTAAAAATGTATATATGCCAATACTCGGGGCATTTTCGGTTGTGTTTTACCCGTGTGTGTGTGTGTGTGTGCCAATATGTGAGGAAATACATGGTCTTACTTCAGAAGTATTCAATTTTTTTTCAGAGCCACAGCAGAATGTCCTACATGGCTTCTAACTTTGTTTATCTGGAATTTATAGCAACATATATAAGACAACATTCAAAGCTTGGTAGCTGTGGCCGGATTCCAGCTTTTCTTCAGTTAAATGAAGGGATGCAAACTTTGCTTTTTTTTCTGGTGTTGTTTGTTCAACAGGAAGTAAGACAAGAAGAAGTAGGGAAAATGGGTACAGAATGAGGCTCTGTTCTTTTCACAGGAGAAAATTATTACCGAATACGCAACCTGAATTCCATGACTCCAATTATTTGGTACCTAAACTTCATCCATTTTCTTCTGTAGAGTGATTTAACTGAAGAACAACTCCCTTGGGATCATTCCCAGTCTGTCCAAACGCCTCTCTGGGCCACACCAAAGCACACTTAAGCAGGTAAAGTGACAATTACATGGGCTGTCATCAGGCACAGCATCCAAAAGCCTCATTCTGACAGCCTGTTGAGATGCCCAAATCTCAAAGTTAAGCCTGTGCCATTAAGTACATTCCAGGCCAGGACAAGCAACGCTGTGGAGCCTGAGGGAGCTCTAGGGAAATGACCTCATACTTCTCTTTCTATGAATTTTAAGCACTGGTACTTCCCTGCTAGGTCTGTGCACCGCGGACCACGAGAAGCAGAAATATTTGACTTTCGGGTATTTAGCAGTGAGCTAGACTGGATACTTTTGCTGTGGGTAAGGCAGACATTTGCTCACAGCTGCTGAGCACATTACTGTATTTTCCACATGAGCAGCATGTGAATTACCTGTGAAACCAACCCAGACCAGCTCCCTGCAGCCAAGCAAGAATGGCAAAGCAAGTGATGTGCAGATGTTGTTTTCTCACCCAAACACCCACTGCCCCTCATACTCTGTCTCCCTTCTCACACATGGCTTTTTTTACTGTATTTCCCTCAAAATCTTTCCTTTCCCCCAATTATCCCCGCCTCTATCCCTTACTCTTCACAGGCTATTTGAAAACCTGTTCCTATTTTAAACAAGGTAACAGTTACCCAAGGTGCATCTTACCTGAGTATACCCCATGTGCCTTCATTTACTAATAGATTCCAGCTACTCTCCTGCAGGGAGTAAAGAAAATACCCCACACATCTAACAAAGAGGATCTCCTCTGATTTTGTTCCTCTTCTTGTCACAAACATTTCTGTTAGCCTTTATTTATAACTAACCTCAAATAATATTAAATTATACCGCTAGAGAGACTTCTTAAATAATAGCTATACAAAAAGTCCCACTTCATCCCGAAAATGCAGGGAGTTAGGAACATTAAAGAACCAAAATAAAGATAAAAGAAAAACAGAAATCTGCAAATTGTCAGGAAAAAAGAAAAAAGGCTAGCAGGTGGCACGTGTAAAAACTTTCTAAGGTTTACAGTACAGTGGAAGAGATGCTGAAACACTTCAAGACGTAGCAATGTTATTTGAGAAGAATGACAGTGAAACGTTGTGTTGTTTTCTCTGAAATTGCACTGTTGTCTAAGGAGTGGTGCATTTTGTCTACAAAGGCACCTGTAATCCCCTCCCTCCTCACGTGGCTCTGTGCAGGCCACCAGAGGCAGGCTGGTTTCTGCAGGTCAGTTGTAAAGTCTCTGACAGAAACAGAAGACTGGAGTTGAGGTGAAGCTGTGCAGTTGTGCTTTAGACCCTCCCAGCATCCAGGTTCGGGGTGAAAGCAAACCCCGGTGTCAGGCCAGGCCCCACTCTGTGAAGCTGCACAGGAAAAGGCAAACCTAGGCTTAGCAAACCATTTCTGCAGAAAACTGCTTTACGTTCCAGCAGCATTAGGATTCACAGGGGATACACAGTGGCGCTTAGCTGTAGAGGCATATGTTGGATACTTCATGGACATAAAGTCAGAATCCCTCAGCTGTGCCTCAGGAGAAGGGTTGCAGTGGCCCAAGAAACATATCCTGAAGTGCACTGAAGTTACTCATTTATCATGTCTTTCTCCTGCATCAAAATCACTCAGAAAGAAGCAGCAAACAGCAGTGAATGCAAAGAAACCCAATTTCTACAGGCTGATTTTAAGTCACGGGTTCATCGCCTCTGCAGGTAAGGAGATGCCGTGTTCAGGCTGCGGATGGAGTCTCCAGGGGGATTTCACAAATTATTAACAGGGGAAGGAAGACAGAGAGCTCAGCCAGACTCCGAAATGCTCACATTGCACTAGGTATTTGTCTGGCCAAAAATAAAACAAAATGAAACAAAACAAAGCACTAAAATAACCAAGAAGGCAACTGCCCCTCTTCAGTACAGTTTCAGTGTTTCACCACCACAGCGAACCTGACCCTGTTTTCCCAGCTCTGCTGTCCCCAGCTATTCCATTACACACAAATAACAATCCACCCAGGGGGCTGAAAATGGCTGCACACAGCTGGAAAATCACTTTTTCTAGCATATTCTTTGTCACTTTTTGCCCCTAATACATATTTGACCTGCTGGTCAGACTCCCCACTGGCCTGGCCTCGTCAGGATGAGAGAAGGGAGAGCACTGTCAATCAAGGGCTCCTCTGGCTTGCTCCCTCTGAGTGTTTATTGAAGTAATCACTAAATCTGTCTACAAGTACCTTCTCCCAAGAAATAACTGCCTGCTTGTGGTGCTCAAATAAATATATTTTATTGCCCGTGTGCAGGTACCGGTTTTACGGAGAATCAGGGAGATTAAGGATTAATTACAGCATCCATGGCATATGCTTTGCAAAAACTAAACCTCCCAAAATGAAACCAAGCCAAGCAGAGCTGCTGTGCTCAGGACTTGACAGTTTCCATCCCAGAAATCCACCACTCCAGCTGTCTGCACGCTGTATGGAAGCGCAAAGTATGGGAATCCCATGGACTGGCTGCTGATAATTCCTAGTCTGGATTAGTAGGAACCAGAGGTGGAGATCAGTTTAGCACAACCCGGCATGTTACACTGCACAGAAGTAAGGGCTAAAATTTGAATGGCTCTGTCCAAGGAGACTTAAACAGGATGGATATTGCAACCCAATAATTTCTCCCTGCATACATACAAATCTAGTTTTTCGGTGTTGGATTTCATTAAAAAAGGTTGTCATATAATCTTCAGAACAGGGCTTTATGGAATGACATGTTTGCCAACACTGCAAAGCTGTTAAACACTGCTCCCCTGAATGCAAAGTGCGTTTTGCCATTAAATTCAGAGTGGCCACGATTTCACATTTGGCTCATTTTTCATCCTTAGAGAATCTGGAGCTCACCAACAAAAGTTCTGGTTTTACTCCTCTCCATTCAGTGCCAGTTCATTTTATGTCTATAGAAAACTGATCAAAGTCAGGTCATTAACTGCTTTTTTACAAAGCAATGAAAAACCCATTAATTTTGAAATGAAGCCTACACTATGAATGTTCTTGTGGTTTACACTAAAGATTGATCTGGTATCTATTTATTAGTGCAGTTCTATGTACTTTAACTAATGGCTCTTTAGTTCTTCAGACTAATGGTTTCTGCATATGTTTCTGTGCAGAAGTATTTGCCACTAACTTCAGAGAAAATTAGGTTCATGAAATAAATGTTTATCACACTGAAAGAGAAAAGTCAATGAGAAAAAAACCCTGCCTAATTTAAAGGGCTCCACTACCATGGAAATGTACGCTTTATACAAATAGGTAAATAGATATTATTTCAGAAAAAAACCTGGATTCCCAACATTTTTGGCTGTTTTACAGATCTTTTAAATATTTTGTGTCACGCCCCATTTATCTTTTATTTTTATTTTCATATAATCTGGTACCAGTAAGAGCCCCTGAGAGTTGTTTCACCCTCATCCTCCCTGGCTGCCCAAGCGGGCAGATGCGGAAGAGGCAATATTTGCTACATAAAGAAATACGGCCCTGAATATATCAACTAAAATACCTTGGTTAACTTAACCAGAATGGTGGGAGTCGATTTCTGATCAACTGCAGTCAAGGAAATCATATCCAAGTGACGATGGACCACTGTGAATGTGGTGTGGGAACGGAGTGTTGTCACCTACAGTGCCAGTTACTAATTTACAATATTTTAATGACCCATGTTTAGGCATTTTAACCAAAAGCAGTCAGTCTATTAAACTTTTAAATGTAGATGCATGCAGGATGTGAACACTCTTCAATTTCCACTTGGTGTGCACAACAACTTAATAACATCATTACACATAAATACCTCGCTGTACATGAGGGGTAAGCTGTGGTACAGCAGAAATTGGATTGCACATTCACCCTAATTACTTGATGAGAACATGACACCAATTAATTACATTTTTTTAAATTTCTCTTTCCACTGAACGGTGTTTGGAACTTAAACAACTTTGTATTGTTATGGTCTAAGCCTAAGTTTCAACCAAGACAAAAAAGAGTTCCAATAGTGTTTGGAAAAAGCCCCCTTAACCACAGGTCTGGCAGAGAAAGGGGGCTGGGATAACAGGCAATTTTTCAGTATCTGTGTAAGATGCTCAGGGAAAGCTATTCAGATGCTGAATGGAATTCCATTTCTTGCTTTCATGCCACCCTTCTGCCCACGGGTTATCCTTTCATGAGTTCTGTGAGGCAGAGACCCACCCAGCTTTTCCCCTTTTCTAAGGCCAGAGTCCAAAATGGACACGTTAAAGGACAGGTAACATCCCCATTAATCCTCTAACTCAGCAAGGTTACACTTCCTTGCCATAAAAATTGTTCTGGTTCCCTGTGGATACTAAAACAATTTGCTTGGAAGCTCACAGGAGGGTCGGTGCAATCCCAGCTCTAAAAGGAACGTGGCTGCACACACTTGCAAAGCTGTGGGAGGCAGGAAAATGGGACAAAATCAGTATTTCTGAGCAATTTGGGACAGGCCAGACCTGAACACGGCCTGGTTCCATGGGGACACAGAGGGTTCAAAGCTGTTCTGCAGTTTGGCACTGTCCAGATCATCACTAACACAACATTTTTTTTTTATATGCAAACTAAATTTACCTGCAAATTGTAAATCTGTCAACTGAAACCTCACAATACTATCTCCGAAAACCAAGACAGGCTCAAATCCTGTCTCTAAGCACAAGCAGAATCAGTGAAGACTCCGTAGTCATTTAATGACTGCCTGTTATGACCAGTCAAAAATCACAGAAGAGAGAAACCTATGATTTCAATCTTAGAGACATCTTTATATAGGTCTTTAAAAGATTTAAATACATTTTCCATTTCTACTGCAACTTCATTTCTTCGCTTTCCTAATTTTTCCTTTCTTTGCTGATCATCCCTCCATTGCTAAGTGAAAGCCTCACCTGCCTCAGCGAAATTCCCAACCATAATGCCTTAAACTCAATCAATAAAAGTGAGTTTTACAGAACATTTGCGTTAATGAGGCACTGATAAAAATTCAGTGGTTTCACTTTCCATGCAAATGGGCTCTAATACGCTGTACTCCAGGTACAATCCTTCTGGCACTAACAAGGAGTGCTGGCCTGAATGCTAAATGGGCACACTGTGCTTTGGGCTGGTTCCTGCCACCTTCCACACCTGACTGCCATAATTATCCCAGACAGCCAAGCACATCTTCTGGAAATTAGGAAAATGGAGATGTTCCCAGCAACACTGACCTCTGAGCCCTGTTTCCTACAGGGACATGGAGCTGTTGGGGTGAACCCAGAAGAGACCACCAAGCTGATCAGAGGGATAGAGCACCTCTGCTATGAGGAAAGGCTGACAGAATTGGGATTGTTCCACCTGGAGAAGAGAAGCTTTGGGGTGATCTAATTGCCCCTTGAAGCACCTGAAAGGAACTTGCAGGAAAGATGGGGCGACATATTTACAAGAGCTCAAGTGACAGGGCAAGGGAGAACAGGCTCAAATTGAAAGAGCAGGTTTAGACGAGATTTTAGGAAAATTCTTCTCTGTGAGGGTGGTGAGGCCCTGGCACAGGCTGCCCAGAGAAGCCGAGGCTGCCCCATCCCTGGACGTGTCCAAGGCCAGGCTGGAACTGGATTATCTTCAAGGTCCCTTCCCACCCAAACTGTTCCGGGATTCTATGACTCTGCTACTTACTGCTCAATAAGCTTTGGCAGCGGTAGCAACAAATACAGCCAAGAAATGTCCTCTGGCACTTATTGCTGTAAGTTATGTGTATCTGCAAAGAGCAGAGGACAGAGTTTTCTCCCCAAACTGCACTACCCTTCACTCATTATGCCTTGGAAATGTAACAGCACAGAAAACCAGTTCCTCCACTTGACCAGACTACAACTGCCCTGCAGAGAAAATGTCCTGCCCTCAGAAACCACCACCTAATGGTTACTCTCCCCTCTACAAGGGATTGTAGAGAGGTTTTCACAGCCCATATCAATCCCCAGGTTAATGTACAACACCGGCTTTTGCTTTGCTGCTTCATTTATCATGCCAGCATGCCTCTTCCCTGGCTGCACTGAGGCTGGTGCCCACACAGCAGTCAGACTTCCCCAAACATCTTTAAATATCTGAAGCCCAAACCCAAACACAGCTCTCTGCCTGCCTTTTGACATAGGCTATTGTACAAGAGCAGGGAGAAGCATTACTATTCACTGACGGAAAAAATAACTTAACTGGAATAATTATTTTAAAAATATCTTTTAGCAGAGCAGAATCATCTGTGGATCCTGCTTATCAAGAACATTTACCTTGCAGGTCATTTCTGATTAATAAAAGGTAGATCTAATTGATATTTAATGGGAATTCTGGCAATGCTATTTGAAAGATACTCTTGCCCGTTGCTTTGCATTTAAAAACACCCTGCTGTCAAACTCTTCAGCTTGATAGTCATTGATGGAATAAATATTTCGAAATTCACTTATTCTCCCCTGGTTAGATGGGAACAGACACAGGATGATGGCTGTGCACAGCTCGGCTGGACTTGCAGGTTTTTGATGTTGCACTTTGGGTCAGATTTTTGATCTTTGATTCCCACTCCCGTTTTTTGCCTGACTGCTTGTTAACAGCAGTGCTGGGGACAGTTCCTCTCACTGGGGGAATCCACCACGATGGAATGCTGCCTCTCCATTTGTGCTCTCCCTCCCTCGATCCGACCCTTTCCCATCTCATGCTACACGGAGCGTGTTGCCAGAATTGCCCTTCCAAAACCTGAAGTGATTTAATGTAGCATGCAAAATGTCATCTACACAATTACATGTGAAATGGGGAAAATACGCAAGCACAGAGAATTGGCCTTGGAAGAATTCCACAGAAAGAATTTTCTTTCAAAAACACTGGCTTTATTGCACCCAGGGAAGCAGGGGAGTTCCTGCTCCCAATTTCTTATGACGTGCGAGTTCTTCACACTGGGCCGCCGAGTTTCTGCAAGGCACTCGACAAAGCAACAGATGGAGAAAGGAAAAGAAAAGGTCTGAGACTCCTGGGGTGAATTTTACGCCAAAGACCATCACAGGAGTGGATTTTGCCTCCTTGGGTTTCAGATTGCATCCATAGTGCCTCGAGAAACAACAGCCCGCTAAGAAGAAACTGGATATATCACGAATTCACATTTCTTAGGAAAAGGAAGACATTAAGGTAGTTGCTGTTTCCCTCATAGTCATTTCCTATTTGGGATTTGGTAAAAAGGCCGTATTAGAGATGGGGAAACAAGAAAATAAAACCCCTCAGAATTCACTGCCCTATTTGCCAATTCCAAAACATCTATAAGCACCCAAGACATCTCTTGTCCTGTTGACTACAAATTTGAATGCTATCACAAAGCTGACTGTCTCCAGAGAAATGAAAGGATGAAGGCTCAGCAGAATATCCGATGTTCTGTGCAAGGTTCAGGCCAGCCAGACCCAAAGAATAAGAACAATCTCAATCTACCAACATCTGCAGCTGCTGCTATAAAAGGTAAAGTAACCCCTTGGCCAAACAGGTGAGAAAAGGAAGACATCCATTAGACAAAACTTTTGTGTGGCACTGCTTCTCTTCAGAGAAAAGCATGAAAAGGGGTGTTAGAGATGTTTCAACACCACCAAGATAAGGAGACATCAAAGAGTTGCTTCTTCAAGTGTGGCCAAATGAACCAAGACTTTTAAAGGAATCAAAATTAACTTCTGAGCCCATAAGAAGAAACATTTTTAATACTTTTGTTCTTTTAATGTCCCTCAGTGAAAATTCCCCTTTTTCTGTTGTTACTAAGGAAAGATATTCTGACTTGCTTCCAGGGCTTCCAGTGACTGAAGGAGCAGGAAAAGAAGTAGAATGGGAAGGATCACAAAAAGTAGGAATCCTGGGCTTGGCACCTCAGCCCTTGCCGTCCAGGCAGCACCTGCCAGCACAGTGCTAATCCATGTGTCAGGCCATGTCCAAGCTCCTGCTCTTTTCCCTGGTGACAAATATCTTTACCCAGACAATTTCACAGCCATCTGTTACCTGGGCAAACGCCACCACTCTACATTCCCATGAAAGCCTCCACCTGGGTGTTTCAGGCCAAAGGATAATTGAGATGCCATTCGAAAGACATCCCCAAAACAAGCTGGGTTTGAGAAGGGTGAGCCCTTCCGAGGTCAATTCCCCCAAACAGCACTAATGATCTTCTGAATAATGAATCAGGGCAGAGCAGCAGCTGGTGCAGAACCAGGAGCGAGTGGGAATAGTCAGTCTGGCTGCCAAATTAAAACCAACATAACAAACCGACCAGCACCTTAAAAGGGTATGTTCTGCTTACCTGGCCACGCTGACAGAGCTTCATTTCAAACGCTTGTTTCAGTTGTATCTAATAATTGCCTCATATAAGATAAATATTTCCCTTGTTTCACCTTTTAATGGCTGAAATGTTACTATAAAGGTCCCAAAAAATCTGGAAAAGCAATTAGTGTTGGCTTTTGTTAGCTTTTTGTTAACTCTGGTACAAATCTGATTGTTTCACACTAAGAAAATGATGAAACACCCAGTCCAGCTTCTCCCAGGTCTCATAGCATGAGTGAGGCAAATATAGATTTGGATAAATCCACCAGGAGAAGGTCTGGGGCACAGTCCTTTCTATTAAATATCACTTAGCCCGGGTCTGCTGCTTAGGAAGTCCTCTCTGGAACAAAGCAGGAGCATTCCCACTACTTATTTGCCCAGGGAAGTTATCCTGAAAGTTATGCACTGGGAGTGGAGGTGGGTGGTGTTTGGTGGTTTTTTTACAGCTTCAGTCAGGGAAGGCATCTCCAGCCAAGCTTAAACACATTTAAATGTTTCTCTTGCCTAAAAGGGATTCTGGGATTAATGCCTATTGGGCTGTATGCTCTCAGTAATACCGGGCCTTTAAGCCAGAAAACATGGAACAGAGCAATGAGCACAACGCTGCAGGAGCTCCCAGATTCCTGGTGCTTTGCAGCCATATGCTCTTTGTTCTGCTGCTGTCTGGGCAGAAGAATCACAGGAATTACATGAAAGAGATTCGCCTTTGGCACTCAAGGAGATGCTTTTAAAAACAGCAGAAGGTGAACCCAGTGCCCCTCTGAAGTTCTGAGAAGTCAGGAAAGGGGAGCAAGAGATCCCCTGGTTCTCCAGTGCTGGGTTCAGCCAGAAGCCCAGAGCAGTGCTCAGGCAAGTACTGACCCAAAGACCTCACTGAAGGTATTCACACCTTTGCAAACCGAACTTCACAAGAATATGCAGATAAAAGTGCAATTTCTGACTCGAGCCTGAAAGAAAAAAGGAAAAGCTAAACAAATAAAAGAAGATATGATTTTCCTCTCCTTTGGCAAAAGTTTGAAAAACTCAAAACTTCAGATGTGCATTTTCTATTTCCAAATGCAAAAATGTATCTGCATGGTGCAAGCCCAACTCTGTGAGCTGAGTGAGAAGTTTCTGTAAGTAAGGCAAGGTAAACAGAGTTTCTGTTGTCCATTCATTTATTCAGCTCTTATTCCCTGGGGCTAAACTACACCATCTCTCTTCTGTGCGCAGCCCTGCTTCTCATTTCAGCAATTTGCTTATTTGTTAGGCTCTGTACTGAGTTTAGTGCTGGGAATCTGGAATTTTAGACCTCAGAAGACGCCATCATTCATTATCCTTGATATCATCCACTAATCCAAACCCTATCTTTCATCTGCCTACAGGTGAGCCTAATACCACTCCATCACACCTTATCTACCTGAGTCTTATTTCCACTCTCTGCAGTCAGAAGAGCTGTACCTGTGCTGCTGATAATGCCCTGTTTTCATTAAGAAGAATGAAAAATAGGATGAGGTAGAGGATGCAGATGCAGAGAGAATAACCATAAGGAGTTTGTGCTCTCCCTCACCACACCCTGGAGATTACAGGGGAGGTTTGAAGCTTAGGGAAACACAAGTGGAAGCGTTAAATGTTTGACACTTTTCCCTTTTGGAAGCAAGATACAAAGCACATTTGTCATGTGCCATTAAGAAAAGCACCTAATTCAACTGCAGTGATGGAATGCAAATTGTTTAAGAGGCCACAGTCTCCCTGGGGTGGAGGAACGGCCCTGCAGGAAGCTGATTGCTGAGGCCTCTTGCACACAGTGCCCAGGAGGGCTTTGCCAAGGGGGGCTTTACGTCCCTGTCTGATGCTGTGTTGAGCTGACTTTTGAGTTAATATAAATTATTCACGGCCCTTTCATCAGTTGTTTCTCCTACTTTGTCCTCTGCTTGATTTCAGTTCCAGCTGCCAGACATCGTGGTGTCTCTCCAGTATAAATGATAAACTGATATTCCAGACACAATTGTCGTAATTTGACTTTTGCTAACAAATTCATACATTTCAGCACTTTAGTATTAATATATCCTAGGGTTAAATTACGGGAATTACAATGGTTGTTTTATCATCACAAAGAATACTCTGAATTCTTTATGCTCCACTGGAGTTGTGAAATTATTTTGACATTTTTAAATCCCAGGAGTTATTTCCAAGATACAACGGAATTGTTCGGTGGCTTCCTTTTGCCTTTTCTTTAGCTTTGCAGTTAGTAATAATTTTCTTTACTAAGTAATGCCCATTAGCTACATGTATTACCTCCTGAAAAGCATCCAAAAGAAGAGTACAATCCACTGTTATAATCCTATCACAGCAAAATTGTTTGGGAGTTCCTTTGCAAAATGCCTTAAAAAATGGCGTGCACAAGAATTTTCTATCAACAGCTGAGAGGCTTTAGGCAAAAAACCCCCGCAAAGTATTCAACTCCTTTAAAAAAAACCCCTATAAAATCATGCGAATTTATCCTACTTAATTAGATTTATTAGGCACAAAATCTAAGCACAAAGGAGGCATTTTCCAGGCAACTACAGAGAGCAGAACCCATTCCTCTCTGGAGTTTCCCCTATCACAAAGGAGTTCAATGAACGTGGATGGAGCTGTGACACCTGTACTACCCGAGGACCTGTCCCCACAACACTACAACTGAATCCTTGACCCACATACTTCTGCAGTTTCCTACCCCACAGTACCAGCCTCTGCTGCTTCCGAAGATTTGAACTGCCCAGAGAAAATACCCGTGGTATCCATTCATCCCTCTGCTGCTCTCTAATCCCATTACAGCTGCACTGCAATGTTGGAGTGGTTAATTGAGCAGTTATGGAGCGTGGAGTACAGTTAAATGAATAGGAGATGAAGAGATGAGAGTCCAGGAGTGCCACAGGGAAAAAAAGTAGATTGAGAGAGACACTGGGAGTTTCCACGGTTAAGATTCATAAATCTCCAAATTTAGGCTGAGATGTCAGTTCTGAGGAAAAGGAAAAGCCCCAAATTACTGGTTTTTTATTCTGAATATTTAACCTCACTGTGTCATCTAGTTTAAAACACCCATCAGCCCAAAACATCCACAGAGAAGGTGAGGGGGAAAAGCACCAAGACACAGAAAAATCTCTTGTGCAGGCCCTCCTTCCTTAAGACACCAAGCTTGGAACCACCCCATGCAGTAAAGCTGAATTTCTGTCTCCTGTCCAGAGCTCCTGACTGACAGAGAAGCACAGATTTCAAAGCAGAAGGTGGCAATTGGAAGTGTCAGGAGAGAAGAACAGAAGAAAGAAGGCAAGTGCCCAAGTCAGCAAAGCACTCTCAAGAGAGAAGATTTTGAAGAAATGAGTCGTGGCTGGTTTTTGGCAATGAAGACAAATAACATGCTAAAACCAAGCTGGAGACTGCTCCTTTCAGAGGGGCACCTGACCCTGTCAGTCTGCATGTGCTCTCACCACGTCCCACTGACTCTCCTGCTGCAGAACTGAATCTGGGGAGGAGCAGAAAGCTGGAAGAAAAAGCAACTAAAACCTGGGAACTGCAACAACCACAATGAATAGCTTCAGCAAAGCAACTAAAACAAATGCTTTCTTCTAGAAGTAAACATAAGAGATTAAATGCTCCTGTTTCTTCCTGTCAGCCTGCTTTATACATTTCTCATGCAACACCTGACACCCGAGTAATAGTGAATTTAATAACTAGTTCTCTTTGTTGATAGCTGTATCGGTCTGGTTATGCAAATAATACACCATAATATTGAAACGGTCACAGCATTTATTACAACAACATCAAGTGTAATGCAATTCTCTCCTGTGCAGTCAGTCAAGCACAGACAGGGAGGTGTTCAAGAGCTGCTTGAGATGAGAACATGTGACCACAGGCAGCACTGCCTCAGGAGGGGAAGCAGAGGCATGTACCAGTGCCTGTTTGTGACACAGGGCAGCCTCTGGGCAAGCACTTCCCCTGCTGGGTTTGAGGTGTTCCAGAAGTGCCTCAGCAGTCACAATTGCTTTCAGGAAGAGCACACCAGGATGCAGAAATCAGGCCTTCCTCCACCTTAGCCTCCGAGCAAGTCCAGTGTGAGAGACAGGCTCCTCACACGTCAGCACCCTCATAAACCCCAGCATTTTCTTTTGAAATGAAAGTGTCAGAGCAAGGTTTAGAAAAGCTGCACTTTGATGCTCTGTGATCCTATGGAGAGTTAGACCTTGTATTGAGACCTGCCCCACAAGTTGTCTCCCAACCCTCTTCAGGAAGCTTGGCGAACGAGCAAGAAGGACTATGAGCTTTTTTTCTCCATTTATAACACACTCCTTCACCAGAAACTCAAGGAATGAAAGACAAGTGGAAAACATGTCTCCTGTGCACAAGTCAAAGTGTTTTTATCTGAACAGATGCCCTCCCTTTTCTTTTACCAAGCAAACACACTCTTGCATGACTCAACTAACGCACAAACATGATAAACCTACCGCAAGCAAAACAATTGTGCTTTTCCTTTCTGATATTATTACACATGCCAGATAGATGATAACTTTGAATGCAATGCTTTATTAATCAAAGCTGAGGTGGCTGCCTTCCTCAGTCATTAAAATTTCATGTTTGCAGCTGCTGATCACCTAACACTACCTTTCATGTTTTGCATTTTCCTTATGTTTGACAATTCATTAGCCACTTGCCTGTGCTATTTCCCCAAGAATGTTGTGCATTAATTTTTGAAGTAATAAGGATACATAACTGTATACAGATAAAGTTTCTTGCCTATGAGTGATCTCGCTTTGACGGACGTATTTCATCAAGACATTTTTACCTCTACAGAGCTGTGCACCCCAGAATTTCTCATATCACAGATATACTTTTATCACTCAGGTAAACATCCCCAACATGATACAGCACAGACTTCAAACTCCTCTCAACACAGAGACACAAAGTGGTCACCAGCATCCTCTTCTCAACTGATTGAACAACTCTAAAACATTCAAGGCTGTTATCCAGGCTGCAACCCAGAAGTTTTCCTAATGGGGAAATACTCCAGTTTCTTTCACAGAATGAAGTGTATTCAACAGGCAGGTTTTAAAGGCATCTCAGGAATCCAGGTGCAAGTGCTCCAGCACCAAATACAGCTCTCAACTGCAGTATTGTACAATTCTACCCATTCACTCTTCAGTGGAAATTCCTGTCACTTCCACATCAGATATATCCTAAAACTTCCCTGCAAAACTAACCTGAATTCTAAGAAAAAACTAAGTTTTTTTCCTTTTAGTACTTATTCTAAATCGATGGGGTGGGGGACAAGCTTTTGCAAAGCTGCCACATCTAGATAACGATCACTGAAATCACATTTATGATAAATTGTACAAACAAAGGTGATTAGAATGTATGAAAAAAAAGACTTTTGGAACCTGCCTCTTGTGCCAGGTCACCAGCAGCGTGGTATCAGCACAGATTCATTGTCCAGTCCCTGCAGTAGCCAAAGAAGTAAGAGCAGTCATTACCTCCACACCATACACAATTTCTTCCCCAAAATCGCACTTTCTCACTCAGTCCCTGCCTTAGAACTTAACCAACCGTGCATGGATGAACAGAGCAGGTTTTGCTCAAAGAGCATCCTCCAGAGTGATGACTTAACTCCAACCTCTAAGAACAAATACCTTCCAAGAAAAGCCACTAAAACTGAACATCATCAAATTTCCCAAGCACAGCCCATGGACCCACGGGGAAGAACCTGTACACCGGATAAAACTATCAAACATTAACCAAGTACCAGTTCTTGTTTTCCTCTTGTGCCCTGCAAAATATTTTACAAAATACTACTATTCCTTCTGAAAGCTGACTGAAGGTAAAGTTAAAAGCCATCTAGGGCTATTCTCAAATGCTGTTCAAGAATAATCCTATTTGTTTTCAGCACAGTAGACCTCCAATTAATCTGCTGTCCATCCAGCTGGGTGAGGGGGTTTCAGCCCCTGTGTTATAGGGGGCAAATGTGCCTCTGGATCACCTGTGAAGGATTCCACATCCCATCCAACACAGAGCACAACCTGCCAGGCATTCCATAGATTGCTCACTGTTGATTTTTCTTTTTGAGAGAATTAACAATTTCTTCTGTGCTCAAACACTGCAATGCAGAATTGGAAGGAACGTCCTGGGTTCAGTGTGCTGCTATCATAATGATCTCACCACATATTTCTCCTCAGGGCATCACATTAAAAATCACAAGGAACGTCTTTAAAAGCTGAAACATTTTCTGAATATCAAATCATTTCTAATATAATTTAAATTGTTTCTGAGATCCCTATAAATATATTTTTCCTTTTTAAAAAAATCAACCTGTTAATATCAGAGTATTAAAAGGCCACAACTTCACAAGCAATTTAAGCTCTTGAATAACTTGAAAGATTCCTCTATTAAATATTGAAAATTCCTTCCAAAGTATAAAATTACAGACATCGTGAATTAGGATGGTAGAAGTAATACCCTCTCTTCCAAATGATCCTATTTTCCTTGTTCAGATGGTGTAATTTATTACGGAGTGAATAATTCATGAGTACTGTGAGACCTTGGCCAACCCTGCACAAAATCAGCTGTGAACAACACACTGTTTGAACTCTAGGCCCCTTTGCTGTGGTTGCCTTCACATCCCAGCATCCCTGGTTTATTGGCTGGCACGTTCTTCTCAAACCCTAAATCACCAAAATTTGCTCAAGAACCTCCCTCCACGCTTACCCAACAAAATAAGAATATATAACACAAGCTAAAATCTATGAATGTAACCCCATGCTCTGAACTTTCAAAAGGAATTCTAGCTAATTTTTCAAACATCTTGAAGGCACAAGAAACATTTTATCACTGGAAATGAGTGAGATAGAGATGTTCACTCGGAGGTTTTGTGGGGTTTTTTTCCCTCCCCAAATACCTTAATTTACAGAAAAATATTATATACTTAAAAACATCCCACAAATCCTAAGCCTCATACTCTAGTTTCAGGAATTCAGTGTATCTTTTTAACTTCTTAGAAAATAACAGCCAGCTCAAAGATACTGAATTCCCTGTACCTTAATCTTCCTCTTATCCAGAAGAGAGACAGGGAAAGGGCAAAAAAGTGTGGAAGAACTCAAGACATTAATCACAATGGCAGCAACAGCCTGAGTTCTGCTCCAAGTCAAGAGAAATCTCATGTACACCCTGCATTTCTGACTCCTCACGGTGGGAAGCGAGCTAGATATTGATGGAGGAACAAAAAGAATGTGACTAAGGGAACACAGATCCATTTCAGACAGTGGTCTGAGATGTGGGGGAGCTAATCCATTGCTGCCTGGTTTTCCTAATAACATTTATCAGTGACTTTGGGAGTCGTTTTTCTCTTTTCCACAAGCTAGACCCCAACAGTGAAAAGCTGTAGCCATAGTAACCCTGATGCCATTGTTAGGGAGAACTGTACATCCACTCAGGAAATAAAAAAGTGGGTTTAAAATGAAACATCAGCAGTGAAATGGCAAGGGCGGGGGAAAGGTATTTGCTGTGTGTTGTAAAAGTGAATACGTCTGAGGACCAATTCAGCATCGGTGCCAATAAAACGAGCAGGTTGTGACATTCTGTGCTGCTGCTGTTCCTTTTTATTTTTTCTTTTTTTTTTAACAACTCAGGCAATTATGGCAAAGAGGCTAAAAGGCCAAGAACGTCACCTGTGATATCCTACCCCCGCTGACGTCAATGGCCTGTCTCAGGGTGATTTTGAAGGGACAAGATTCGTCCACAGTTTACCCGTGAGGAGAGTTTCTGAGCAGGATCAAGTCTGCAGGACACTGAAAAAGCATCTACGGCAGTGCAAACTTCCTGTACCTCCATCCTGAATACATCTGGGTGTAGGAGAGGCAGCCATGCCACAGCTATAATCCTAAATCCTAACATCCTAAATTCGTTGTAGGAGAACCTTTCAAAATCACCTGGTAATAACAGAGCGGGTGAAGAGGAACAGCAACATTTCTCTCCCTCCACGGGATCCCTTGGGAAAGCAATGTCTGTGCATTTGGCATTTCAGTGAACTGACTGCGTTTTCTCACCTCATCACTGAGGTCTTAATAGCACTAAACCCCAGGTACAGACTGACGGCAGCACTGGGCATTGATTGGGTAAGTCCTTCTTTACCCACCTTCCACATGATCATGCCCTACAGAGGAGATGCAGAAGAGAGGCCCCAGACACGTGAGAAATTCTGTTATCCACACCATTTCCCACAACACCCCTAAACTCAGCTACTTGCTGTGGGAAGCTCCGATTTGGCAGCAAGAGCAACATCAGTGTCTGAGCGTTCCCACAGCGAAGGGAAGCACAAGCCGGTGAGGGACAGAGGCACAGAGCCACTTCGCAGCTTCTCCAGCGGCACCAGCGACCCGATAAGAGCGGCTTTGGGAGATCATCCATGCCCCAAAGAGCCACATCTGAACCTTATTTGTCAATACCCCGTACAGACAGAACTGCTCATGGCCGCCATCCAAATTCAGCAAGGCTTTTTAGCCAGCAACCCCAAAATCAAATAGCAAAGCCCAGGGACACCTGCAGTAATGCCCAGCATGGCACTGCCTTTCCCCTGCCTTTATTTTAGAGTTCCTGAGAATATATCCTGATTTCTTTTACAGCATTTCTTTTGCATATTCCCTGCTGGAGCGAATGATAGTACTATAAATGCCTCAAAAAGCGTTTAATTTAGATTTAATAGGGCAGTAAAAAAATCTATGGGTTCTAAAAGAACACTTAGATCAGTTTAATGAGTACATGGGATAAATCTGGGCAAGAAATATTCCATCAAGACAACACAGTGCCAGGTTTGGAGTTCATTACCTGGGAGATATACTTGCTTACTTTACATTTGTAATTAAATTTGCAATAAAAGTTGCAACCCAACCGAATCTCAAACCCCTGTTTTTCAATGTGAATTAGTAAATGGAAATGCAGAAAACCCAGGGGCACTTCATCAGCTTGTAGTCATTGTGGACATTTCGTGAAAAGCAGCCCCCGAAGCTCCTGCACTTGGCACAGCCGGAGCACTCTCGCTCGCCAGATTCATTTCCAGGAGTTGCCCCGCTGAGGATGAGCTTTAATCAGCAACCCAACCATGCAAAACCTACCCTGGCTCTATGTCTCCCTCTCCACCTCCCTCTTCCTTTTGTTTTTCATAGCATTCTTCCTTTTTAACCCATCTGCAGTAATCACAGCTCGGGGTCAACTCCTGGCTTTTATTCCTGCTGGAGCTGTCTTCAAACCCCATTTTTTGATCCTGGGGGCTACTTCTGGGGTGCAGGGGTACAGCCAAACCTTCCCTCTCCTCTGCAACAGAGCTGAGCAAACAAGGGCAGTGACAAAAAGTATTCTAAAAGTGCCCAGAGCCTCCATCCCTCCAGGAAAGAGAATGGATGGAGCAGCACAGAAGGATGGCAACAGTGTCAGACAAGCCTTGCCCTCTCTCAAGCGGGGCAGCAGCGAGCCCTCTCTCAAGACTGCACTTGAAAATCCTCGTTTTAAACCGTGCTTGCTGACACAGCTAATAAATGCATTAAGGGGCTTATTAGGGAAGATGGATTTTGAAATACATACCTTTGCCATGCGGTTACTTTGCCTATGAAGTTCAATTAGCAGTACCTACTTCAGAGAGACCATGGAAGGTGCATTTATAATTAATTTATGTCCTGCATTTTAAGGTACTCAGAGGAAAGGCATCCTAGGGGCACAGTATTACTATTACTAGCATGTTTCTGCACTGGCTTGTGTCCTACTTCTCTTCACTTTTCCTTCATTTTCAATGAAATTACCATATTTTGGAAAAAAACAAATGCTAATTGTATGAAACCTTGGGAAAGAAAATGCTCAAATAAGCTTGCAAATTAGATTTTCTTTCATAATTGAGCATGTTTATTTCGGGCAATAGTACATGTAAGCTAGAAGAAAATGGGAATATAAAAATATATAGGATGTCTGCCACATAATGGTTCCTTGCAGGAGGAGGAACAATAAATATTTAATAGAAATGCAAATATAAAGCCATCTGAGGAGCAACTTTTGCCATAATTTCACAGAGAGACCAAGTGGAGCTGGGTTAACACCCTAAACCTCCTTCAGGGAGCTGGGCCTTCAGCAATTCATCCCCCTCACCTAGAAAGGGTTGAGCTGAATTATTTATGTTTTGGAAATCTTTGGCAGTCTGCACCCATCAGTCCAGCACAGGAGACGCAGTTACCGCCTGTTGTTCCAGCCAGTGCTGCCTGTCAAGCTCTCCTCACACGGGAAATCCAACAGAACGGCTCCCGCTTCCAGCTCCAGGAATTCTCTCCTTGCCCATCTGGGTGCTGGCAGGTGATGGCACCTGCAGGAAGCAGAGCCTGGCGCAGTGGCACCAGCAAGGACAGAAAATTGGGTTGTTGCCTCAGACTCTGGCAGCAGCTCTGGAGGAGCTGTGTCCAACAGCAGATGAAAGGACCTAAAGACTGTGGTACGTTGTTTTCTTATCTCTTGGATGTCTTTTGATACCCGTGATCCAAATGAATGAATTCTCTGAAATAATGAAATACTGCAACCTATTTAACTGATCCTATCACCAAGCACCTAACAGGAAGCATAAATCATTTTACTCCCTGCTTTCTTAGTAAAACACAACTTCTTTTTTTTGGTTTTAGATCTGTTTTTTAGATCAGCAGAGAATCTTCAGTTAGAGAAACCTGCATGGAGCGCCAATTATGATTTGTTCTGGGATGCCCTATCTTCCTGTGCTGCAGCAGCACCTTTCTTTTAGAAGTGAAGATTAATAGACTGTAATTTGGTAGGCAAAGCCAGAGCCACCAGCCTGTGGTCATTTGTTTAAAATGGAAAAAATGACTTAAACACACCTGGCTGGGAGCACTCCATTGTCAGGGCCTCAACTGCTTGGCTGAACCACTGTTATGAGGAGCAAAGCTGGGCAGGGTTCATCCTCATCCACAAAGTTACTACAGGGTGAACTCAGCAGGTTTCTTTGTTTCCTCCTGGAAAAAAACCAAAGAAAATCAGAGATGGACTCAAAACTCAAATATTTGTGGCATCACATCTCTGCCAAAGCACTGCACCTCAGAAGAGAAGCGGAAGTCCAGCACATTTATATTTGTTAAACATCCACCCAAACGCCTTCATTATTTGAAATAAGGTAGCCAAGAGCGTAAGAAACCTGTATTGGGACCCGCTGCTGCTTCCTCTACTTGTTCTCAGTTCTTCCACATGCCACGGAGAGGGGAAGTGCCCAAACTTGTAAATGGGGTGATCTCACCAGAGACAGGTGCATGAGAGTGACGCTGCCACACCCAAGCTGGTGTCACCTTGTGACATTTCACAGCAGGCACAGAACTTACCCCAGTTTCCACCACGGACAGAGGGGCTTTTGTAGCACAACTTTTTTGTCTCTGAAAAGTAACACAACTGACAAAAGTATTTTTGTGTCTGGCCTCAAAAAGGAAAGGTGACTTCTCCCACCGTCATCTCTGCAAACACACTCTGACACCCAAAAGCAAAGCTGGGATATTTCTGGCTCTTGTATTTCTGACAGCAACAAAAACACAGCTTCTTAAACTCTGCTGGAGAGCCACGAAGAACTTCAGCCTCAGGAGACTGGTGCCCTTGGACATCCTCTGCCAGGAGAGTGTGCCTGGCCAGCTGCAGAGGGAAAACAGCTTTTCCAAGGAGGAATTCGGGCTCTGTGAAACCAGTTGGATAAGGCCTTGAGCAACCTTGTTTAGTGGGAGGTGTCCTTGACCACGGCAGGTGCAGTTGGGACTGGATGATCTTTAAGGGCCATTCCAACTCTTTCACACTCTGTGATTGTATGTCCCTTATTTTTGGTACTATCTCCTGTGCTCTGGATGAGCCCTGTCCCACAGGCAGCTTCCTCATGGGCACTCCTGGGGAATTCACTGCTGTTTTTCTCACGTTCAGGGCTCACCGCAGGGTTTAACACACACAACATTGCCTCCTTCACCTTATCATGTTTTGAAGAATCCTGGTTCAGTTTTGCTCCCGAGCTGTCCTGTGGTGCAGGACCACAGCCTGGCCCCATCCCCCTGTGTCCATACGATTTCCCCTTTGAGCACACTGCTGGTGGAGAAAATTCCCATCTGGGAAGAATTCCCATCAGGGTAGAAATTCCCATCTGTTTACAAGGGCTCTGAGCAGCAGCAAAGGACCAAGCCCTCTGCATTAGGGACAAAACACATTTGAGCCCTTCTGTAGCTTGTGAGATTCTTGTTTGCCTGACACTAAAAGAGTTGGTGAAATTCAGGACACAAGGCAAAAATGACATCCTGCCACTCTTCTCCTTCTCTCTTCTACTTCTGTAGAGCAGCCCCATGGAATGTCTCCACTCTCTTTATAAGCTGGAAAAAAGCTGAGGCACCAGCCATGAATTGCTGCAGTGCAAAGGTACATCAAGCCCCCTCTCTTCCTTCCTGGGCATGCCATAGCGTGGACAGAGTGGTGGGACAGCAGCCAACGCAGCAATGCCAGGCATTCCTGCCAGCAGCAGTTTCTTTATACCTCTGGAACAGTGCAAAGAAATAACAGTGCCACCAGAGGTGTATTTGCATTCAGCTTCCCCTGTTAACACCCTGCTTTGACAGCACAACTGTGCATCTTAATGGTCTCTCACCAAAGGGCTGTATTTTGATCTTTTTCTTGTTCACTGCTCAATAAATAATAATATTTTGTTTTCATGGACTTCAATTCAAATACTCTATCCAAGGTGCATACCTGTGAACAGTTTCCCTGTAGGCCAACTCCTTTTTTGAGAAGGATTTGGTAACAAGTGGAATGGACCGGCTGATTCCCAGCCAATTATTTATTCAGAGAAACTTCTCCTGCTTGTGAGCAGACTGCAAAGTCCTCAGGTCTGTTTCTCACTCAGAATTATTCATGGCTTTTCTCAGTGACAGATAGTTGGTCTGCAAAAATGTGCATTTCACAATTTTTCACCCGAAGAAAGCTCAGTCACTCAGGGATCTGGGAACGTGACAATCCAAACAAGAAATACAACGCTGTGCTGCACTCTGGACGCTGACATAATGCAACACTCCCAGAAAAAGAGCTAAAGATGCTCAGATTCTAGGAAAAATGTTGGGTTTTTTAAACTTTACCTGGACAGCTTCACCCTGTGTTTCTATAAGGGGAATGCCAGCAGGATTGTTCCAAGAGCCAGAGATTTTAGACGCGCATAGTTAATCCCAGCATCCCAAATACCAGACATCTGACACATTTTTGGCTATGGAGGGTGATGAACTATCAAGAAGAAAACGGAATTTCTTCTCAAAAGACAACCTCTGACCCAGGACCTGTTGCTTGTTTCAGACATGTCATTTCATTAACCATAAACATTGTTCTTTTCCTTAAAAAGGTACTGCAAGATCCCTATCCCAGTGAAGTCCACTGGAAATCTGCCATATAGTCCATCCAGGTAATGATATTTTTCTTACTCAAAAGTGGACCATAAGCACTATCATCTTTGATACGGTACCTCAGACAAATTTATCTTGTATATTTTCATTTCTCAGCAATAAACATTTGGAGAGTTTGTCCTTATAAGCTGTTATTTTACCAAGCTGTATGTTTACACAGACATAATTTGCCAATCCCTTTGTTCACTCGACAGCATCCAATTATCCTCTGAACTCCTTCACAGAGCACTTAATTTCTCACTTTGGCAATTCCTACTGTATTTCAGCTAACCTTTGTGTCCGGGCTCTCTACGATCTGTTAACAGCTCTGGCCTTTAAGAGCTGCAGACCCACTGACAATTCCCACCACGTCTCTTCCCTGTGGCACCAGAGCCTTCCTGCCCAGCTGTGCACTTGTCTTCTCAGCTGCCTGCTGCTGCATCTCCACCTTTCCTAACTCAAGAATTTTTCCTGCTCTCTAACTCCTATTTTGCCCCACCGGTATGATCTGATTCAGTCGTGTTTATTGGTGCCTGGTGCCCTCCACAAACCTTTACATTTTCCTTCTCACGAACGCTGGGCTACAGTCTCACATTCCCTGTAACCATGTGTTAACATTCAGTCTATTTTTACTTTGCAGGAATGCTAGCACTGACTCGGAATTGCTCTTGCTTCAGCACCAGAGCAGGAGGGAGAAAGAGGATGATTTTGCAATTAGTGATGCCCAGCTCTGCTAGTCCTCAGGAGCTGACCAGCTGCTGCAGCAGCAGGCCAATGCTCAACATTTGCAAAACCTCCCTGGATTTTCTTCACTACCCTTACAACAAGTATAACTGGATACAGAACTATTTCCAAAAAACTTCATTGTGTAAACCTCGAGAAAAATAGAAATATTTTAGATAATGATCAATATTTTGAGGGGGGAAAAATATCCCAACCCCCTAAAGAACCAACAGAAAACCCCTACCAACTACTTGGATTAGGATAGGGAAGATTTCATTTATTTGTGGCCCCAATATGTTGTCTGGTTGTCCTTAATAAACGGCTTCAGCTTTAAGTATGAATCCACTTTTTAAAACACTGGTCGAGTGTTTTGAGTCCGTTTTGGACACGCCTCTCTCAGCCCTCCCCAAAGAGCACCTGTTTCACTCTGGCCGGGATGATGTAAGGCAAGCTCCGTATGTTAAATGCGAGGGTGTCCTCTAGTGGCGGCAGGGCTGGATCTTTTCCACGGGACACAGGCAGTCCACGAGGAAAGGATCCAGGAAGCCTGATCTGTGCACGTTCAGTGCCACCCCAAACGCAGGCGTTTGTTCTTTATGCAACGTTTTTGCTTTCTTCTTGCACCTTTTAGTTACTTTCCTTTCCTACTTGCTTCATTACCTCCTGTGGGATTTCTTTTTCACTCCATAACATCCATACAGAAATAGCAACTACAACTTTCCCTAAACACAGGGGTGGCTTTAGGAGTTGGTGAAGTCATTTAAAAACAACAGAAGTCAAAGTGGAATAATTTCATTTTGAAGTCTGATGCCAATTTTACCAGAGATCTGCACTTTGATTTTCACCAGTGCAGAGTAAGCGATTAATTCACAGTGCTCAGTATCGAACTGCAAACCCTGCAGCTTCCTGTCCTTTCCTCCAGTTCAGCTACAGGGCAGCAGTGCAACACTGGGGGCTCAGGACACACGGAAAATACCACACTCCGTCTCCTGAACAGCATTTTTCAGAATGCCTGAGCCCTCCTGAAACTAATTTCACACGGCAGGTGGCAGTAGGTTGTTCCACTCATTAATTTTCATTGATAATTAAATTATTATTTTTAATATAATTAATTAAGCCCTGTTAGCATGGGTTTGGCTCTGTTCTCAAACGATTTATCTTGTGAAAGCCTTGCAGCCATTCTTCTTGTGAAGATTCACGGCCCTGTTTGTGTGTCTGTATAGGAATATAAAAGGACTGTCAGCTGCTCTTTTTGTGCTCTGCCATCCTGTGGATTTGTTGGTGTTTAATCAAAAGGAAAAGATTTCTTTCTATATGTTGCTACAAAATAGCAAGAGGTGAGGTGATACAGAGTAATTACAGACAGGAGACTGAGCAGGGCAAAAGGAAGGAGAAATCCATCTCTGCTCTTTCCCCTGTTCTGCTTTTCCTTCCAGGGAGAGAGTTACAGGAAAATCTGATGTGGTTTCTTTGGGGCAATAAAGACCAGAAATCCTGCACACAAATCAAGATGCAAATGTGCTCGTCAGTGTTGCTGTGCTGCCAGGAAAGGAAAGGAAAGCACTGGAGTTCCCGGGAGAACAAGGACAGCCCCAAGGGTACCCCGACAGGCAATGCCAGAGGTCATCCTCAAGCAAACACATCAAACCACAGCACCTGGAAATTTTTGTTTTGTGAAGGCGGTCTGATAATGTCCTGGGAACCACGAGAGTTCGGGAAATTTTCCATCCTGCCAGTTCTCTCCCTGCAGTGTAATGCTCTTGCTGCCAATCCACAGTCTACAGAAAACACATTTGTTTTAACCTAAGGCTGTTTTTCAAAACCCTAGATGACTTCAGGTCACCTGAATGAACTGCGAGGTTTTGTGTGAAGTTTCATTTTTCTTGCTCCAAAGAAACTGATGGAAAACACAAAGATGGGTAGAGCAGGCACAGAAATTGATGGACACAGCCACTGCGCGATGAAAGCTCGGTGATGTGGGAACAAGACCGTGAGGAACGAGTTTGAATGATGTGTTTGGGTATCAGCCTCCAGCAGATTACAAAGTCCTGCAGTAAATGGGATTCCTTTCATTTCTGACAGTTTGGGGAAAACCAAGGTCAGAAGTTACCTGCTGTTTTGGATACTAGAATAGCTTGCCAGTGGAACATCAGATATTAATGATTTGGAGTTTTAACCTGATTCAAGCCTTTCACCTCTGCTAAGGAAGCATCTGCTGGTGTCACGAAGTGCAACTGAGGTTACTGATCCATGACTCAGTTGTGGAACAGCTTCCCTCACACTTCTCAGGCTCGGAGGATATTGGGAGCTAATGTCTCCAGCCCCACACCTTTTCTCCCAAAGGATCTGCCAGGGCTGACACAAGCAGGGAACTGCCCAACTGCACTGCCTGGTTCGTGCTGACTTCCCAATACGTGCACATTTCCATCTCTGACTTAAACCTCCTGGGCACAGTAATGTCCCCATGCCAGCACATCTCACTCACCCCATCTACGTGTTCATCCTTCCCTTCTGATTATTTCCAGGTTCTCTGGGACTGTTTCCAATGGATATAATTGTTAGTATTACGTGCTAATCCTGAAAGCATATTGTTCTTCCTAATATTCCCAGTCCTTGAAACACAGGGTATTTAAAAGAGAAGAAACACAGTCTGATGTCTATATTCTTCTACTTCAGGACTTTTGTAGAAAACCTCTTATTTCCAGTCTCTCATGACAATGGGCAGCGGGTAAAATGTAGAATACTTTTTTAATATAACAGTAATAAATATTTTAGTGGTAACTCCTTATTGTAGGACTTAGTTATGCTAAAAAAATGAAGTTACCTCAGTTACACGACTTCAGGTAGAGTCATAACATAAATACTTTTGATAGCCAGGTTTTACAGTGCAAGCCAAGAAAATGTTCTATATAAACAGAGATACAAAAATTATTTATTGCTGTCACTGGCCAATGTTACATGAACCTTTGTGCATTCCTCGTACCACCTAAGAACAAGCACAATTCCCCTTTGCCTCATACCAAGTGATCTCATATGGTAGCCATGCTGAATTATGAGCCTAAACAGGCATCAATCACTGTGGAATTCCACAACTCATTAGCTTAAAGGTGGGTAAAATGCTTTTTTAAAAAAAAAGTGTGCGGGGGAACAGAGAACAAGTGAGGAATGTGATGTTACATAATTAACATCAAAATTGCTCATACATATCTTGTTACAGCTCAACATCAGTAAGACTGGTAGAGCCATCCTCTTAAATGAAAATTTAAAAAAATGTTTATACTTAGTAATTCCCATTCATTAATGCTAAGTAGCTTGAAACAGTTCCCAGCACCCAGCACAGCCTTGTTGGCAAAGCAGCTTCCAATGCTGTGAAAATGTTCTATTTCTGTAATGCAATTTAATCGGTATTAATTCACTTCTTATTCACTGAAAGGCCGTAATCACCAGAAAGACTCTTGGTATTCATAGAGGAGCAACGTGCGTAATTCCATCAGAAATGCACTGCACTCCAGGATTCAGGACAGCATAGCTAAAGGCTTCCAAAAATCTGTCCCTTTACACACCAGTGTCTGTCTTCCAGAGCTTTCTGACTCATCTATATTTACCTAGTTTAAGGCAAAGCTTGAGGAAATATTTTTATTATTAAATGACTAAAAGCTCTATTTTTCAGTACACCATCCACCAATATAGTTATTTCTCTCTTGTTAAGTCAAATGTTCAACTTAATTAAGGAAATTCTCGGAGGGAAATCTGATTTCTGTCAGCTGGTGGCAGGCACACAGGCTCAGAGAAAACAGCTGCTCTTTAACAAAAAATCAAGGCATTTTGTAAGCATTAGACTGCGGCTCTATGCTTCATTTTGCTCTAGCACTCCAGTTTCCTTAAAAACTGCAAGTAGCAATGTATTGAGGTGCAAAATAAGCTTGGCTCAAAACAGAAAAAAACAGAAAGCAGAGCCGAACACCTTCTTGTCTCAATGCAAGTCCTCAAAGGGCTCCCTCTACGTGCTATTTTCTTTCTTTTTGCTACACCCACTGGCCTTTGCTCACTTAAAAGCTGCTGAAGTTTTCAGCTAAAAACCTATTGAGCTTCAGCCTTAAATAAGGCCTTCATCAACCACCCATGAAAAATTCATATTTCTGACAAACATAATTTGGGTGTCACTTCACCAAGAGAATGTCTCTACAGGAAGAGCAACATTAACAACTGATCTTCGTTAAATCTCTTCACTGAGAAACACAATGGAAAACCTGCACCTGAACCTGTAATTGGTCACAGCCAATTATTTTTTCCTCCCAAAACATTCTTGTTTTCATTAATGGTAAAGCTGCCCTCATTTTTATGCCATATCCTATTTTCAGGTGTGTGGGCAGCACAGCAAAGCCCACAGCTCTCACCTAGGCACCCCTCAAAAAAGCCCAGGGAGAATTTTGCACAGTGCGAGGTGGCTCTGAGATGATCCCTGCGATGCACAGGGTGTCACTCGAGGCCCAGCAGCGCAGGGAACTCATCCACACAGGAAAACTCCCTGAAGTGCAGGAACCTCTGCTGCCATTCAGCACTTTGCACATTCCTTGGGGCTGAGCAGAGCTGTCTCCCCTTCCACACTGTTACAGTTGGGTCTGTCAGAGCCTCCCTCACACCTTTTTTTTTTTTCCTTTTTGGAACTAAGCATTTCTTTCAAATACAGCCACCAGCACCTCCCTTGTTATGTGACAGCTCTGTGATAAATCTGCCATGAGGCTGACATGAAGACACGAAAGATTCTGCAACTCCCTAACCCATCTAAGAGGTTGCAGCTCCATCTTTTCACCTCTAAGGAAAATGCCTGCATGGCATCTGCGTTTGAAAAGGGGGAAGGGGAGACTCAGAGCTGAGAATTCCACTCCACCCTGTAAAAACCAAACACACCATCCTCAGAATCTATGAAGAGCAGAGCATATGTGTGTAAAACTCGCTAACCCAGTGATCAGGACATTCTCCTAGGAGGAGGATTTACGTGTCTTTTATAGAAAGCCATGGCTGGATAAAATAAACTAGTCCCTGGAGATGGCACTGAATAGTCAATGTTTCCTTCCAGATGGTACAGCACACACACAGAGCCTGTGGGAGCTCCCGAAGCTTCCAGCAGAGCTCCGTGCCCTGAGGACACCCGAAATACCAGGGAAGAGCACGCGAGCACAGCAGGGCTTCTGTGTTGGGCAGCACTCGAGCTGATCACCAAGGAGCCTCTGCCTCCATCACAAGCACTTCTTGATGCAAAACCAATTGCTACACATACCCCTCAACCTTCAGAGAGACCAAGATATGGATCTGATTCTGTTTTTATTTTTATAGGCCAGCACAAAATGAAGTGTGAGGAGGCTGATAAATGCAAAGAGCATGGTGCCATGGTTACCAGTGACATTAGCTCCCTGGCTGAGCAAACTGCTGCAGGAATGATTTCTGTATAAACAGAATTACTCAATTATGTCAGCTGTGTGTCTATAAAACGTGATGCAATTGGATTTCACAGATGCAGGAGGTGGTTGGTGTTTGCTCTGCCTGTGTGGAGATGCCTCAATGAGCTCTTTTGCTCTGCTCAGTGGTCACACTGCTTCCACTCTGACTTCTCTGAGCGCACCAGCTCTGCCCTGACTCCCAAGGAGTGGATTGGCACTGAGCTGGCTGAAATTGTGACTCTGCCATATCATTCCAAGCAAAATAAAATGTGCCAAAAAGAGTTTAATTTTTCTCTCTCTCATGGAAAATACACAATTTACCTTGCATGACGTAGTAGAGGCCAAACAAAGCTGTGGAATTCTGGAAACCTGAGTCATTCCTGTCTCTGGAACTGGAAGCACAGCATGATACCGGTTGTAGTTTGTCTGGTCTAACCATGAGCCAAAGGCAGAGCACATTGCTGGGGCTCGTCCAGCTGAGCTGTGACTACATCCAAGGATGGAGATTTCACAGCTGTTCTGGGCCCCTGTTCCATGTTTTCCCAAGCTCACTGAGGCATGATTCCATGGGGTAGGTTTGTAAGACGAAGCAAAGCCTCATCATCTTGCTTTGCATCTCTTTCTGCTACTGCAAAGTGGAAATATTATAATCATCTTTCTTAAAGTAGACAGAGACCTGTGATGAGAAGCATGGCAATTGTCATTTCCACTTACAAATTCAAATTGAAGTCTGAGAACAGCAACAAGTTTACGTGCAAGCATGCAAAAGCTGTTTTACTCCAGAAGTAGAAGGAAGAAGAATTTATGTTCCCAGATCTGATGCCCAGACTTGTGCTGCACGTAGCTGCTGCTCAAAGAGGAGAGACATCAGTTTGGACTTTGGGGATTTGGCACCAGTGACACTATCCCAGGAACTAAAATTTCAGAGATTGGAATGGAAAGATATCCCTCTAATGGGATAGAGGTTCAATTCACCAAACAGAGAAATGATCACTGGGGTAACAGTTGAGATACAAAAATTACTGATGATATTTGATAATGCAGCAACAAAATAAATCCTCTATGATTCCAAAGACGAGGCAAGATCTTGCTGTGAGTCAAGCACTAATTCTTGTCTTGGATGCAGGATGATATGAAGTGAGACTGCAAACTAGTCACAGGTACTTGAACACTAAACTGCTCCATAAAGCTTTGACTTTAGGCGTGAATAGAACAGAGCAGCACAACTTCCAACAGCAGGACAGAGTGCTGAGACCTGACTCTGGCTCTCAGCAAAGGTCAACAGGACAAGCTGTGCCCTTGGAATATACTGTCCTGAAAGGAACAATTTGTCTACCGTGTGCTTGTGTTACAGCTGCACAACTCACACACGCCTGGGAACGTCTGGGGCTCCACTTCCTTGGTGTCCACAGGAAACGTGGGCTACAACACTGCCTTGGGGATGAGCAGGAGTGCATTTGGCAGGTTCATTCTGTTTGTATCACACCCAAACAGCAGCACTGCTGTGAGCAGCTGTTGACAGTACCAGCATTGTAGTGGCATGGATTTTACACTCATAAATTACTCAATTGGCCTTAAGCCCTCCTTCATGTCAACACGGCATCACAAATTCAAGGAGACACATCCATCAACGGCTTGTCATTAGCACAATCAAGAGGACCATTCCCACCTGTCTCCGAGATGATGACAGAAATTGTTTGAACACAGGAGTAAAAGACCAAAGGTTTTTTTTCTGAGATTCTGTCTTAGAAAAGTAACTCTTAATGGTCTCAGACTAATCCAAATACAGCTGATAAGTATTATTTAGTGGGTTTTTACAACTAGTACTCTTTCATACCTCACTTCCCATCTCTTTATGATCCTTATCCCTTAAAGCCTTTGATTGATGCTGTGAAAGAAGATCTCTGGAATCCTCATCTTCTGGCTGCTTTCAGCCACTTACTGTCAGATACCCACTGCCAATGACACTCTCGAGCTTCAGATGCCGGTCACAAATTCCGGAAACAGACAAGTTACAGTCTTCCTGCCCCTGCAGCCAACACACAGAATTCACCATTTACTTCCCTGTTCCCTTGGCACACATAAACACAACTTCTGCTTAGTCTTTCCTTGCCCCATAGTCCCAGCAAGCAGCTTCTGCATTTCCTTGTCCTGGGACTGCTGGATACAGTGAATGACAGATTTATGGGATTATTTATTTGAGGAAAAAAATTATTTGTCATGTCTTCGAAATTTTCTGATGGTCTTTCCATCACTGAGCTAAATGTGGTGGTGTAAAAAAGGTAAGTTCAGCTCACGAGGAATTATAAAGAAAGCTATCAAGGGGAACTGATATTCTTTCAGTGGATTCTATCTACTTAAACACCATTTCAGGTCTGTGAGTGGATGTCAGGGAAGCAGAACAGAGCACAAAAGCGGTCAGAGGAGCGCAGGGCTGACCTGCACAACCTCACACACCACTGCCAAACCAACAAATCGCTGAGGCACTCAGGTCTTCAACAAAATGGTTCACAGCCCTTCTGCAACACTGAGGTGAGACTAGGAAACAAAAGACACAATTATTCCATTCATGCTTTCATCGGCCTTTTATAAACCATTCCCACTGCCTTGAAGAGTGAATTAAGGAGAAGAGGATTAAAGATAGAAGAATAATAAAGAATGAAAAAAGGCAAAACACGAAAGGATAACAATGACACAAATACTCTAATTTCACCTCTCAGTAACAACTTTCATTTTTGATCCTTTACTGACTGGGAAAGGACTATGAGTATTGACAAAAGTGCTGAATATACAATTTGTGACTATTCTAATCAAATTTTTAAAAACCCAAAAATGAAGAATTTCTACCGAGTTATATTGAAGGTTCGAATTAAACCAAGAAAGTCTTACTGGGTCTATGTCATTATCTGGTTTTTCAACTGAATGGCAAAAAGCTGCAGTTAATCCCCGATTTATTTTTCTTTTCCATTTTCTATGGACTAATGGGATTTAACCATTCAGTTTTATTCCCATACACACCCCCTCTTCTATAAAAGTGCTCCTACCTGCAAGCTCCTCAGTGAGTACAACGCTTATTCCAACTGGTGCTATCCCCAAACCTATAGCTCCCAATAATGTTTGAGGCTGTTCTTGCAGAATACTGTAACCCCAAAATGAGAGTGCCGAGTTTCCACAGGTGTCCTTGGTAGCCCCCACAAGTGATTTCTGAAGCAAACCGTAATGGAAAAAGCTGACAAGCACCTGGCATATTCCTTGTAAGTGAGAAAAGGGCAAGGAAAGGGCTCACCAAGTGTGCCCAAAAGCATGACTCTGCTGACAAATTCTTCTTTGAGGGAGGTGATGCCTTTCCCTGGGCTTAGAATTAAAAGCCAAACGCAGTTAGAGGGAAAAAGGGTTTTACCTCGGTATTTATTTAAGGATCCTCTGGTGCACCACATCCAGGCAGAAAGCACCCCCGAAAGTGCGCACCTGAAAGATGCACGCCAGGATGCCCACCCCAAGATGCACACACACGATAATCACGTATACAGTTATAGACCTTGCACATCAGCATATCTATCAAAGATTCCCCAATGAGAAGCTCAAGAGAAGCCGCTGTCCTGAGGAACCTTCCCCCTGGACGGGCCTGTCTCGGTTTACAGAATGTGTTCTGGAGAGGACCTTGGTGTCTGGGGCTTTCTGACCCAACTTCGAGGTTTCCAAGATGTTTGGTCTCCTGGCTTAACGGAACTTTGGGTCTAAGCTGGTTATCAGACTTGGGGAATTACAAGTGTGTGGGCTAAAAGCACTAAGCACACATGCAAAGCTGTGTAAAAGGGTATGTGGAAGGGTACATGAGAGTGGTATATGAAAAAGCAAAAAATCTTCATGGCATCAGAGGCAGCCCATCACTGGGATTAGCTCCTGACCACACTGATTTGGAACATCCCAAACAAGACAAAACAACTTCTTTCCCTCATTTCTAGCATCTTCTGATTTCTGTGAGCCAAGCACCTATTAACATGAACACGTAGAAAGACATACACATGGAAAAGGATTTAGAAAAGCACAATGTTTTACCTTCTGAAGGATAAAACAGAATGTGTGTGTAAACAAATTAATCTAAATTTACATCCTTCCTGCTTTACACCTGCCCATCCAGGGAGAAGGAGAGCCATGCATGTCGCTTTATCTTTCATTCCATATGGGAAGCAGTTCATGCATTTTTCTAAATACTTTTTATTTAAGACAAATATGCCCTGTACTAGCACCAGTCTTCTAAAATTGTCATTTCAGCAACCATTTGTAAGATGTTCCTTTCTAATAAGAGCAGTAACAACAGGATTTGAGGTGTCAGGATTCAAGATAATCTCTTGGCAGAACACCAGGAGGGAGTTGTAGGAAACCACAATATAAATCTGGCTGAGGCGCTAAGACATTTTAAATAGTGAATCTACTTTATCAAAGCAGCAGTTGTGTCATCTCTCTTTTTACCTTTGCTTATTTTGGGCATTTCTAATGCGCTCACATAGTTGCACTTAAGTGCTAGACAGTAATTGTGCATAGGACTGAGTGTGAAAAGCAATGATTTCACAACTACCTCTAATGCAGCTAAAGGCTGCATATTAAAAAAAGTGGCAACATAACTGCCTAAAGACCATAATACAATTCAAAAAAAATCTGATGCTGTGAGACAGAGAAGTAGAAATTAAAGCAGCCAAGAAGGTGTTGGTTTGAAGGCATTGCGGAGGCACCGAAACATCACCCAGCATAGAGTGAACATGGCAGGGACCAGAAAAAGAAGATGCAGAAGATGCCTTTTCTCACTCATGTTTTACCACTGTGACAAAATCAGGGGTCTACTTGCACAGCCTACATAAACTACAAACACACGTCTCGTAGAAAAACAGGGAATGGAGGAGAGAAGGACATTTTTCTAGGCTGATAAAAATCAGAGTTTGAAACCAGACTCTTATTTACACAGCAAATCCTCAGTTTAGAAGAACTGGATAAGCGGTGCTGTCTTTAATGCTCCTCCCTCATCTCCCAAGAGTAACAATTCAGAGCTCTCACATAACAGTGTGGGAAGAAGGTGTTGCTATCACTACTCCCACCATTCTAGAGACAGGATGGAGAGAGTTCCAGCAACAGGAAAAAAAAAAGTAACACTGCTCTGGGAAAAACATTTACACTGCCACCTCTTCTTGGGTGAGAAAGTGGATTTGTTTCTTTAGGACTTGCTGCATTTCTTTGTGGAAGCTGTTCACTGTCCCACTTCACTGCACACCTGGCACATCCTCTCTGGATTTTCTCCAGAACTGGATCCTGGCAGCTCAACAACGGAGAAAAACCGTGGCGTACTGTAGGGCTTGGTAACTGGAGACACCCAAACCCCATCTCCATTTTCTATCCAAAACGCCACAATTCTTCACAAAAACCCCACAGAAATAAAGCACTGGGTTTTAAGCACAGAAAGCCAAGATTTACTCCCACAAAACTCGGGCACTGAGCAGAAACAGAGCCAATGGGGGAGCAAAAGGTTTCGCTTTAAATACCCAAGTATTGCTCAGCTGGAGAAGATGTGCAAGAGCAGCTCTGGATTCCAGCGCGCAGCTGTTCCGTGACAATCCCAGCACAGGTAAATCCAGCCCATCCTCACAGCCACATAACCTCAAACGTGGAGCAGCTGCAAGGGTTGGGCACAAAGCAAACCCACTGCCAGAGGATGGGAGACCACACAGGGAACCTGCCTACTAGCATTGCTAATATTCTAAGGAAGCTATCCAAGAAAATCATCAGGGCTTTTACATTTGCTCTGCTGTGCCCCAGGAGCAGCAGCACCACCTGCACCACCCAAAAACGAATTTGCAAAGCTGATTCTCAGTGAGATTTTCTCTTTTTGAAAGGAAAAAAAGGTTAATTTTCATCAAGAAGAATCAGGACCCTCATGGAAAACATAATAAAAAGTTGGCTGTTTTTAAAATTTCTATTTATTTTTTCCCATTAAAAAACAAATCTATGCTCTGGAACATTTTGGACTACTTCTGAAGTTTTCCCTGGGATAAAACCCAAACTAATTACTTGACGATCTCTAAGCCTCAAGGTCACATTTCCTTGCACGTGTACCATGAAGACTATTGAATAAAGCTTCTAAGAAACCTTTCTTTGCTGGGTACTTAGCAAAATTGATTGAAATTCAGATTTTTTTGCCCACTGGCAAATTCTGATAACTCAGTATCTATTTGCATTCCAAATCAACATGAAAAATCGAAATATTCATAGATTCTGTAAAACAAAATGCACTTAACAATTTTGCCATAGAGAAAATTGACTTTTCAAAGCAATTTAAGTGCTGTTTTTCCTTTCTTAGATATACCTTCTCCTGGAAGTCAGCGTGGGGACTTGCAGCCCTGATTTTCCCCAGTGAGATATCATATGCATTAGGGGTTTTTTTCCCCCCACCAATTCATGTCCTATTTTTGTCAAAAGAAAAAATAAAGGCAGTAGTTACTTAAACCTAGAGCTTTTCCTACCAGAATATTGCTACACTTTTAAATTAAGCCCTTAGGTATCAAATGAAATTTGAAGATGAAAAGAAAAATATTTACACCCCAAAGTAGCCAAGTGACCATTAATCATTAAAGTGAAAATCACCTCAAACCCAGATTTAAGTTATTACATTAGAGACTTGGAGCCAAATCTTTCCCCTCTCTCACCACACCACCACTGCTTAGTGCAGGCTCTTTCTCTAGCTTTTTTTCTAGAAAAAAATCCAAAGTAAATGCAATTTTTTACCCAAAGAGAAACAGGAATGAACCCAAGTCTCATGTGGTTCATGGAATGGGGAAAACCTTCTCTTTTTTATCTTTTAAATATATTTGTCAGCCAAGTCCACTGGGACAAACTGCAAGCTCCAATAAATCTCAAGCACCTCCACAGTCCTGCATTTCCCACTTCAGCTCATGCACCCACATTGTCCAAAAGCCTGGGCTGTGTAAAACTCTGGATTATCCTCAGGTAACTGGAATAAGGGGAGAAAAGAAGGAACTGACCCACACATGAACCTACGAACTAAGCAGAAGGTATCATTTAATATTAAGCTTAATTGCAGCACCTGGCTGTGTTTAACAAAGTCAAGTGATCCTGGTTTCCCTGTCGGGGTGATTTACAATCCAACAGCCAAAGTCACCCACAGAAATGTGGCAGCACCACCAATTTACTGGGAATTGCTGCTGCAGTCACACCAGTGCCATCTTTCCCCTCCGCCATACTCTGTTCTGAACATGCACACGGACAGTAATTACAGCCAGGCAGTGACTCACAGCCCCAAGTGACTCTGCTCTCATGGCTACACAGAGCGGGCCATGCGTGTCCTCACAGCAACAGCCTTCAAACACCACACACAAATCCATGTTTGGAATGTCACTTTTAACACGCAAAAATGAGGAAAAAGGATTTCAGGGTTTTTAAGGAGGATTTTTTTTCTCCTAAGGGGCCATCAGAGCAGTGGGTGTAGCACGAGCTTCAGAGCCTACAGCGCACACCTTTAGCCAAGCAGAATTAATGACTCTAATTAGCACTGCTGGGGGCAGCAGTATGAGGCAGGTATTTATACGCATGGGAAAGCTCAGTTGTGCTGGAGGTTCTCCCTGGCACGCAACAGGAGGTTACCTATGATAAGCACACAATAATGGCAAGCTGCCTTTAGAGATGCTTTATATCAACAGCAAATAGTGATTCTCACAGCAGGGCCACTTTTTAAACTATCTGGAAGTGCTTTATGATTAAAAGCATTACAAGCAGACTCAGAAGTGGCTGTTAGGCTGTGCCTGGGACAAACCAAATGGAAAGCAGACACTCCAGGTTGATTGCCATCATATCTGGTCTCCATCAAGAGCCAGAAATTACCTATATTTATCCCATTTGCATCATACATATCAGTTAATGTATAAATAGAGATGAGTGTACGGGATCTTGTGCTGAACCGCACCAGTGAGTCACCAGAGAAGGGGAAGGATAATGTTTTCTCTTGCCTGTATAGGCAAGATAGTATTTATCAGCAAGTTAAAAGCAAGCTTGGGGTACAGAAGATTCTGATGAGAGAGAGACAAGGCTGGTGAAACACAGCGGCTCAGACAAGCCATGAGATCTCCTTAAATTCTGCCAGACAAGGGCCTGAGCAAACTGAGGTGAAAGCTGGCCCTGATTTAAGCACAGACGTGGACTAGAGGCCTCTAGAAATCTTTAAAATTTTAAGTATTCCGTGATTCTAAGAGGCAACAGGGCCCAATATAGAGAGGCAGTTCTGGGAATCCACACCATCCGAGCATCTACCTGGAACTGTGCTCAAAGTATTTGCTTTTCCTTGAGACCCAGCATTCTTTGTTTTCTTGCTGGGAGACAGTTTTTATCATGTTCTGAGTGACAGAAGTAACATAACTATAAATCTCTCTCAGACTTCAGGAAAGTTGCGTTGTACAGGGACTGTAGAATATTGCACTAGAAACCTTACAGGTGGTTTAGTGAATAGAGGGGTTAGGGAAAGGGAAAATGCATTTCACTTGTAGCAACATCATTTAAATCCAGTTCTGGTGCTTGCATTTATCTCCACAGTGTTTTCTATCATAAATCAGGTATTATTTTCCTTCTGCACAACAAAAAACAATACAATCAGCAGCAACATCTGGGCTCTGCTTTTCTTAATAGCACCTTCATGCAGTTATAATGTAAAATACAAGAACTGGAATTGGAAATAAAACAGAAATGCTAATTTGACACTTGGAACTTTATTACAGCTGCACAATTTAAAGTAATTTTAACTGCAGACTTTTTCTGTTAGGTTATATTTTTCAGTAACACCTTTTTCAACCAGAGATGTTCTCTTAATTATCATCACTGGTGTTTTGGATGGTTTATACTTCTATTTCCTGTTCTTTTTTTATAGAAGGCCATGGGTCACTTTGAGCCAAGATTTCCCCATATGCAGGGAGTGTCCCCATCACTGTTCCCCGCCATGTTTCAGGATGAACAGAGCTTCCTCCCGTGAGGTACAGACTGACCTGCAGGGTCCCTGCTGTCTTTCCTTGATCTTTGACATCAGGCACTTGTAATAAGGCAGGCCAGAAGTTTAGGCATGGCACCAGGTATTGCCTTCTACTTACCTGACCACGTTTAGAAAGGGCACATGCTGAAAATCCTCATTTTATCATCCCTCCCAATGCTGCTGTGTCACTGGTGCTGGCCTTTCAATGTCTGTGCAACACTTCAAGTAACACTTCTGTCAACTGCCCCTCAGTGATTAAAATGCAACAGCATCCAAAACACTAAGGGGGAAAAGTATAAACCTGCCCTAACGTCAGCTTTGTCTCCCAGACCTTTGGAAAACCATAGAGCTAAAGACACTTGACCTGATCTGTAACTTAAATGCAAATGCAGCTGTGAATGCCTGGTAGTGCTTAAAGTGTTCCTTGCAGAGTAAATTCTTTCTTTACACATCAGTTCATACCATTTGTACTGCTGGGAACATCAACAAACCTCTAATTTCCTTTAGCTCAACATTACATTGATCCACAAAGACCTTGGGAATGTTCCCCCTTCTCATTATATTTTTATTTTCCTGGGGAGAGAGAAGGGTTTCTGGTCACAGACAAACAGTGCATTGAGTTTCCCTTCCAACCCAACCTTCCAGCAGCCCATGGAAATGCCTTCCAAAGTTCCTGCAGCCGGTGCTGCTGACTGCAAATGCCTCCAGCATCCCTGAGCCGATGGAAAGGCTGGAGAGGGGCCAGCACTGTCCACTGACTCATCACCTCTGTCACTGCTGCTCTCCAGTCAGGCTCAGAGAAAAGCCCGGGGCTTTTGTTCTTGTTCATTTGCCAGCCTCCTCCAAGAAACCTTCTTGTGTGTTCCCTGGGAGCTCCTTGAAACTCTGGTGTCACAGTGGCTACAATAACACAATTTACAGTAATTCAGAAACCAGTTAATCAGCTACAAATATATGCAAAATTCACTTACCACATCACTGAGATTTGTGAAATCTTTGTATCCAGTCTCTTATTTTCTTATTCGTTGTTCTGCCTGATTAACACACAATGCATTTTCTTCTGTCTTGAGGTTAGATGCCTGAAGATTTTCCACAGTAAATTACAAACAATTCACATTTCTTGAGTTAACATTCATTGTTTCACTAGAAAGAAAAAAACCAACAAACACTTCATAAGTCTCAGGTATTTTATTTCCCATGAAATCAAATAATCACCAGTATAGGCTGATCTCAAAATCTCATTTACTTCCACGGGTTTGAAAAAATTATTTCATAAATTTGGGTCAAATGCTGTTTTAAGATTAATAAGTGATTTACTGTTGACCTTGGGTAGCCAGAATTCTATTTTGTATCTCTACCAGGTCAGCAAATTTGAAACACTCCCCATCTGCCATCCACCAGCTGATTAGTTAACTACGCTACCATTAGTTAAAGTAACTATAAATTGGAAAGATGCCCATTTAGCTTTACTTACATAATTTGAGAAAATTATTTGTAGCAGGGAAATACAACCAGAAAGGGACCAAAGGAACAAGGAGGGAACAGGAGGAATTCACTGTGTGTCACCAATTTCATGACACAACTGGGCACCTTCCCAGCACCAGTCCCTACACCAGGAACTAAGTGCAGCTAATGCTGCTTATGGATAAAGATGGACAACACCTGGCACTTTTTCAGGGGTGAAAAAATAGGTTTGTGATGCCCACATATGCACCACACAGACATGGATTTCTGAATGGAAATTCTGGGAGGAAATTAGGCAGCTGTGCTCAAACCCAAGCTCAGTATCACACTTGTATCTAAGCTCTGAATGTGAGCTGTACCCAAAATGTTGCCCATATGTTACTCATCTGCCAAGGGATTTGAGGGAAAGGAGGTTAAGTAGTACATTCAGACAAGCTCTGATAATTCATGTGTGGAGCAGACACAAAATAAGGAGCTGCAGTTGTATGGCTGGAGGCAAACGAGAGAGAGAGAAATTCAAAGAGGAAAGCAAGAGGTCTACAGCTGAATCATGCCCAGTCTCCCCATCTTTTTTGGTTTTAAGAGAATCCTTGGATGTGGAAAAACAGTTTAATTTGCCAGTTTGTCATTAAATGCCAGCCTGTGTCAATAACTACTACAAAGAACAGGTAACTTTCAATAATTCCTGCAAAAGGCGGCAAAAATGTTACTGACAGTATCTCACACATCCCCCTCACCTGATTTTCTGATACTTCCTCTTCCCATGTCCACTGCCCAAAACGAAATAAATTAGAAAAAAAAAAAAAATCTAACTATATTTAGAAAGAGTAACAAGCCATCCTTGACTTACTATTTTTCTGACTGACCCTAAACCTCCAACAACTCATGTTCTGTTCCATCCACACAGGTGGGAAGCCACTGTGACACTTCATTCAGGGTGGAATCACACCACTTTAGAACCAGCGAGCATCATAAATATGATGCTAATTAAATGGGTGGGGAGCGGGGAAGAGACCACACAAAAACGTCACAAAATCCCGATGATTTCTATGAATAAATGCCCAAAATTCAAATTCCACAGCTGGCAACTTCAGAGAAGCTCCTCTGACTCCCTGCAGATTTCTTTTCAGCAGGAATATTAATTAAGGTGGGTTGTTTTTTTTCTTTGCACACAGGAAATTCCCTCTGCATCTGCCACACAGAGTGATTCTTTCATTTTCAGGAACAGGAATTCAAAGGAATCCCTGAAGCATATCAGAGCTGGGCTTGTGTTAAGCATCAACCGTACTTATCTTGCAAAAGATTTTATTTGTGTTATTTAAAACATGAACACTAACTCAAGACCTGCTATCATTTTGCCTCTGCATTGCTACGACAACTGAAGAAGTTAATGGAATACATAAATTACCGCCATAAAGCCAAGTTTGCCCCACAGCATTTCAAGTTCCCTTTCTAAATTAGTTCAGGGAAACAGCAATTGGGTCACTCTCATTTTAGATCTCCCAACAGCAAAAAGGCAGATTTCCCTGATTTTGGTAAAGAAGCCTAAATTGTTGGTTAATTAACAAAGCCATTTAACTTTAGAAATCAATCAAGTCCCAGAAGCGAATGTCAAGGTTACCTTGAGTCAAGAGCACTGTAAAGGAATAAAACAAGGTTTTATCAGTATCACGATGCCACAAACATGTAGAAGAATACAGTGCTTTACCCTGAACATGAAAGAAAGAATTTCAGAGGGTGAGATTTGAAAGCAGAATTGCCAATACCTCCAGATAGTTCTGTCATGATCAGGACCACAGTGATTACTTTTTCTCTCCAAATCACAGAGGGGAAGATAAAACACACCTCTGATTTTTTTTAATTTTCTTTTTAAATAAAAGAAAGTTGTACAGCTGGTTAGAAGCAGCACTAACATTAGCCACAAAGGAGGACAAGTTTAAACAGTCACAGGATCTCACACACTGGTGCCAATAAAGCCTCACTGCTTTGTAGCACCCAGGAGAGCAAAACCAGCCAGACACCTGAGGAATGCACAAATCCCAGGAGCAAACTGGAGTGTGCAAGGAAAGGACACAAAACCTCCACAGGCAACTTTTCTGGGGCTGCTGAGGGTCCGAATGCCTCACCAAAGGGCTGCTTTTGCTTCTCCCTGGACAATCTTACCAAAAATGTTAATACTGAAACTGCTCACCAGTACAACCCACCCAGCCGTGCCAAAGGACTCCATGAACATTGTGATCTGGGGGATAATAAACAATAACTTAAGGGCACACAGAAACACACGGCCTTTTCTATACAGTACTTCTAGATTTGCTAAGGACAATTTTGTCTAAAATCCGTCCATATCTACCAGTGCTCTTCTGAGTGTACAAGTCACATCCATATTGTTTCGAGGTTTTATTGTTATTTTTACACAAGCCCCCTCAGAGGACTAAGTGGGCTCAGAGGGTTAAAATAAAGATTGACATTTTAAGCCCTATTACAATAGAAAATAAATTGTTCTCAAATACCATGACAGGGGAAGGGTATGAGGAGCCCCAGCTCACCTGACACGGCCCGGCAGACATTGACTCTCCCTCATGGGAACGTTCCCACCCAGTTTTCCTACAACTCTGAGGGGAAAAAATGCAGCCCAGTTGCCAGAGTCTCTGGTGGTCCAAAGACCAAGCAAAATTCACAAAATATTTGCAGTACAAGTAGCCAAAAATGTTTTGGCAAGCAGTGGGGGCTGTGGGTGCCGTGAGGGGATGCAGCGCCAGGCGTGGCCCCAGCAGCCCCTCAGTCTCACCACAGGGGCAAAATGGCGCCCTGCCCTGAGGGAAGCCTTCAAAAAAATAAACACTTAGCGCTCTTATACACACTGTTTTATAGGGAAAACACGTTTCCTAGGGATTTGGCAGCAAAACCTAACTGGCTGATGTGGTGTGGGACGGCGAGATAGCTTGTGTGTCCTTGTCACCCTCACAGCAGTGAGGACTGGAGCCCCCTCACCTCAAGTCCCAACTTTTCCACAACAAAACAACTGTGAACAGCAGCTGGAAAAGTGGAAAACCCAAAATTCAGTTCCCAGCAAATGCAGATGTACAAGGAATTTTAAACAAATAACCTGTGTGTGCATGCACAAAGAAAAATCTCAACGAAAGGTCCCTTTAACTGCCATATTGATGAGCTCTCTCCAGCTCCCATTCCACAAATCCTTCTGTGGAAGGAGTCACATCCTGAGCAATATCAGGATATCATTTAAAATGTGCATTGTTTATCCCTTCTGATACATTATACACACAGCTCTGCTGTCTCTAATGCAGGAGCAATCCAAGCACAGCACTTTCAATACAAAAATTCATTAGAAAACATTCCTGGTCTCAACCCAAACAGGCCATTTTTCCTTCCTTCTGGATTTCAGAAATAACCTTATGCAATTAAAAAAAAAGTGCTTACAGTTGTAATGATAAAAAATGAGCAGAAAACGGCAAAATAATGTAGTGTCTTTTCTGAGCACATCAAGGGTTTTGGAGCTTCAACATGTGAAGGGTCTTTTTTACCTCAGTCAGCTGGGTAATATAAGGTGCCTAAATATAGAGAAAAAGAAAATATCATCTGTCACTCCTGTAACAGCAAGAAGATAAAATTATTTCTATAGGCTGAAAACAGAAGCACTCCTGAAAGAAATCATAGCTGGAGAATTATTTTTGGAATAGTATTCATCAAGAGGTTAAGGGGGGAAAAGAAAAAAGTGTTCACTGGGAGAAAGAAATCCAACAAGAGAAGTTAAATATTTCAAAGGCCTAAATTAAATTAAGAAGTTAAATATTTCAAATATTTCAATATTCAAAAGAAATATAATTTCTAAATTGAATTAAAATTTTAGGAAATTTTACACAATTGACCTGTCACATTTTTCCTTTTCCCTGTTGTGTGGGTGACATAAAGCATACAAACAATGTAGTAAGATGGAGATGTTATACAGACTGATATTGATTCCTTTTTTTTATTTTAATGCCATGTAAACCAAGACTTGAGACCAACTTGGGGCCAAGAGACATGATATGAGTTGTAACAATTCTGATCAAGCCATGCAGCAGACTGGTTTGATTTTCCCTGTTTTCTGAACAGAATCAAGGCTGCTTCTTTCCCCTTTTGCACCACTGTGGCTGCACTGTCTTTCCCATGAAGCTCAGGACTGTGATTTTGGGCAATTTGAGAATCAGATCAAAGCATTCAGCAAAGCTGCAAGATGCCTATATGAAATCTGAAAGTGTGTGAAAGGCTGCGTGGAGAATTCCATTCAGCTTTCTGAATGCAATCAAGGGCTCTGTCCTCTGACCATGATTCTTTTTTCAGGTTTAAAAAGTAATGCTGTGTTTTCTGAATAAGCTTCAAATTACTAAACTGTTTGCTACAAATTATTATATATATATATATTATAAAGGACAATTAGGGAGAAACATTATTATTTTAAAAGTTATTTTTCTTTAAATTAAGTTTTGATAATTTTGCCTTTTAAATCCCCAGCCTTCCCTTCTAAAACACTGTTAGTCTAAAGAAACCTGATCAAAGATAGGTGGTCTCCATTTTTCAGCAGCTGGAAAACCTTTCTGCCTTTAAATTCTCTCATTGGAATAAAAGGACTGAAGTAATTTTACTTAACGTTCCTGAGAATATTCCATCAGGTTGAAGTCAAATAGGAGAGATTTCAGCTCCAACAATGAACGCTGAATGTGCAAATCATACTTTAATCATTAATAATGTTTAATCAGTTCTGCCTTGTACAAAAATGCTCCAGCATGCACCAGGCACTCAGAGCAGCCTCTTCTCTTCCAGTGCTCCACACTGGGATGTAGGAAACGGCACCCCATGTTCTCAGAGAAAATGAGAAACACAGGATATATTGAATGTCAGTGTGATCAAAGGGATCAGCTAAGACACTTATTGCGTGATCTTTCCACTTAAATACCTTTTGTCTGTGTAACTCCCAGACAGGATTTCATCTCAGTTTGCCAAGAGCATTTATATTTATCTAACTCATTCGAACTGCAGATATCATTAAAAGAAATGCACTAATACTTTGTCATCATCCTGACAAATCCCGAGGGAATGTAAATGCCTCGCAGACAAAATCCTTTTAGATTAAACCCAAGGCAGGTCACTGAAGAAATCTGGCTGGAGACTCAAGCTCATGACATCACCCAAACTTGCAGCAGCCACGTGACGAAAGGCAGCACAACACTCTGTGATAAATGTAAAAAATTTCCAAGACAGTTTTAATAATTCCTTACCTAGACAACCTTCTGGAAGATGGACATGAGTGTGCAAAGACAAGTAAAACGGGGGAAAACCCTCCAAAAAAAACCCCAGGAAATCTAACCCTGAACCAACAAAACACTTGAACTTCATATTCAGTTTGTTCTGTATCATTGCTATTTTAAACCAGGCTGTGTGTTTGCATTAACAGCCAGGGTGCAAAAGACAAATAGGGTTGGAAAGAAGATCCAAGATCAGCAATGACTCTCCAGAACTACAAGACTGCTTCAGAAAATGCACCAGTCTCCAACAAAAGCTTTATGACCAGCACCAGCTACTTTCCTCCTGCAACAGGAGGCAGATAGACAAATAATAAATACATTTTCTCACTGGGTTCTGCTTTCTGCAGGAACTCCTTTTGCACTTCCTTGCTTTTGAGTACTGAACAGAACCACGACTGAACCTGCTTCAGAGTCCAAGGATGCAGAGGATCACTGCCACCTGCAAACAAACTGTTCTGTGTTTCCTCATCTACAGAAGGGTTCAAGGAATTTGAAAATAATCCCCTTTTTGTCTCATCAAGACAAAGGTTTTTCTTTCAGCAAAAAATCAGCACCAGCCAGTCACTGAGACTGCTACATTTAGCATCAGCAGAGATGGAAACTGGCAGCAGCAGGATTGTACAGCCCCTTCTTAAAGAAGATTGACACTAGAGACCAAAAAGGCTCTCACTTACTAAACCTACACAGATTACTTCATTCATGCCAAGACTCCCTTTCAGCACAGGATCACTCAAAGATTTCTATCCCGATAACATTTACTGATAAGAACAACCTGCACTCTCCCACACTCCCCTGATCTCATGCACTAGGCTGGGCTTCAGGATATGTACAAGATAAGTTGGTATTTGTAGGCATTATTTTGTCTTATCTGCCCTTTATTCTGCCCGCTCCCTTCCAAATGGATTTCTTGTTTTTAAAAACCAACCCCAAAACCTTCAGATTTCTCTCTGTTGTTTCTAAGTCTGGAACCAAACCTGGAACTGCCATCTGCAAGTTGAAACATTATGTCAAGCAAGGAATTGTCATTCATTTTTACCTGCGTTTCAGGAGGATTTCAGACATTCCAGGATAATCCTGAGTTTTAAAAGAATTAGTAATATACTCATAAATCAACCCAAACTGGAAAGCAAGGAAACAAGTAAAGTTGTGCTTGATCCTGCTTTTTTTCAAAGGCTGCCAATCCTGTTTCCTTGGATTTGAGATGTGGGCTGTGCACAGCCTTGATGTGGGGTATTTTAAAAAGGGGCAAAGAGCTCAGCACTGCATTTGAACCACCTGGAAAGGGGAGTTTATCCTGGAGGTGCAGAGAATTCGGGGCTGGAGGGGCAGCAGTGAGTGCCGCTGTCAGCTGTGCTGAACGCAGAGGCACAAAATTAATTTTTATCTGAGACAAAGGCCAAGATATTCAGCTCCAGAAATGAATCTCCCAATGTAAACTATTTCCACTTCAAGAGGAGCCTTACTCAATTAAAGCCTGCAGTATCAGCTTCAAGTGAAGAGATCAGACAGAGGTCCCCAAGCAATTACATGAAACAAAGTCACCCTTGCAGCAGCCTCTGTAATAAAACCAGGGCTCCATTTTGTACTGTTTTATTCTCCAGAGATATTTGCTAACTAGGTTTCAAAAGGAATTCAACTTTTGCAATTCACAAGCCCAGATTAAGAAATCCAGTCCATAGGTCAAAGACACAATTACCTCCATTTCACATAAATCTCCTTGCCTCACAGAAAACTTGACAGCTTTTTTTCAAGAGGAAGTAAAAAGAATCACATAACTGATGTATGAATATTTTCTCACTGTCTGCGACTCCTCTCCTAATTTGCCAGAAGCTTTAGTTTTCTGAAATTTAATATTGTTACTTACTTAAAAAAAATAAATCTGTGAAGAACTGACTTGTGTATAGCTTGATGGAGGTAATGAAACCCAAATTGTTGCTCTGAAAAAATATTTGTTAAAACCAATTTGAAAACCTCACTTTTTTTTAGTTTTCCAATCTGAAATTCCTGGATTTTCCCTCTGTTGCTCTGTTCAGTGACATTTCCTGCCTTCTGCAGTGGTCTAGTGAAGTCCTTCAGCAGCTTTAAAGACTTAAATCCTGCAGTGACTTCAGTCTGCTCAGGTGGACTTTCACCTTATTCACTCTAACAGATTTAAACCAAGTTTGTTGCCTTGTCTGCAGCCATATTCTATAACTCTTGCTGAATTTTATAGTCATCATCAACTTACCCATGGACTTAATTTAAACATTCACCCAGGTATAAACCACAAACATATAAAATACAGCACTGCATGTGAAGCTGATTAATGCTCCTCTTAACACCTACTTGAACTCTTACCTAACTTGTTGCACATTGATGCAAAACTCATGTCTTCCTTTGCTGCAAGGGAACAAAGGGATGAACTGGGCAACACTCCCTTTACAAGGCTCATGTGTTGGAATTAACACGTAGAACAGCACAGGCAAAATTTCAGTTCTACTTAAAACAGATTCAAAACTCCCCCTGTCCAGAAGAATCACCTTTTTCTTACAAACCACAACTATAAACAACAATGAAAAAGACAAGCTCCGCATCCAACTTTATTACTAAATCAACCACTGAAGTACTGGTAAACCTCTAAATCTGGAGCAGGCATCAAAAAAATCTGAAAGCTACAATAGCCTAATGTCAAAATCTATTTTTTCCTTCAACAATAATGCAATGGCAGTGCCTTGCTGTACCCTTTCACACGCAGTTCACAGTGCAGCAAAGCCATGGCTGGTGACAGTGATATTAACTGAGAAAGATCTACCAAGCAGGTTCAAAGCAAATGCAACATTTCATCCAGAAATCAAAATCTTGGGTGTGCACTGGGGACAGACGAGGTATAAACCCAACAACTTTATGTCCTGTGCTTTTATGGCATCTGACAGATGGACCTAACTGAGCCTCTGAAGCACTAATGTGCTAAATAATAAAATAAGGAATCAAATGCCTCCACAACCCAGCACTGCATTTGAACAACGTGTTTAAGAGCCATGGTTAAAGCAGCAAAAAATAGACAAATAGCATTGAAGAGTCTGACTCACTCCTGAATCTTAGATTTTTAAAGCATCCTACCTACCACTGATGGCACGGTGGTCAGGGATGAGCACAAACACCTGCAAGGCAAGGCTAGAAATTGCTCTAAACATACCAGGGGCAAATACCATTCCCACATGAAAAGCAACTCTAAATCATCTGCTAGTTTATAAGCACAGTGTGCAAAAACATGGCAGGAGCACACTGTAACCATGGTTTAAAAACCACAGTGCAAGGAAGTGGCCATTTTGTGGGGAAACTAAAGGGAAAGAGGGAAAGGGAACTGGTTGGAGCAAGTATTGGCATTTTAATCAGCACTACTGCTCTTGGTAAGGATCAACAATCTCATCAAGGCACATGGCAGCCCAAAGCAGCAGTGTCTCACTACTGCTCTGGTAAAGAGCTTGGCCCCAGTACTTCATCCTGATGAAGTACTTCATCCTTGGCAGCAGCAGCTGGACCCTTTCCTCTGACAACCCTCCAGGGAAAGTCAGGGAACTGTTTAGGAACAAGTTGGGACTCTTAAGGTAACGCTCCCAAATCCTCCTGCTTATTAAAGCCACTGCAATGTTAAGTTCTGGGGTCAAGCCCCAAGGAATTGTTTGGGACTCAGGTTCAGTGAGAAAGTGTGTTAATGTGAAAGAAAGAGGAGTGTGGTTCCCCACAGATCCAGTCAATCATCCACAGAAGTCAACTTCAAACACCTCTACATGTTAAAAGCCACTGCTGTCTGTGTCTTACCTGTAATCTTTCCACACCTAAAACCCAACAGCTAAGCAGCAAATTGCCATTCAGGTGGTATTTTTGGCCACGACAGCATCACTGACTCAGATTTCTGACTGTAAGCTAAGCTTCTGACTAAACGTAAGACACACTTGCTGCTGCCGCCAAGGGGGTGGCAAGGGGACCACTGTCCCTTTTGCTCTGCTTTGCCTGTTCCTGGTTTGCAGCTACAACAGAGGGACTGTAGCAGGTGAGAGCAGGGAGCGCTGCAGAGTTCAGCCATCCTGCACCAAGCGACCACCCAAGGGACTGTGTGTGACCAGCTCTCCTCCAGCCTCTCCAGCCCAGAGGGAGGGACCTTTAGAAGGGGAATGGACAAAATCCAACTGACCTTTGCATGAGCCAAGAGCTCCCTGTCTTGCAGCCCTGCACTGCTGGAATAGTGGGGATGTGCCTGTGGAACTCCTCAGGTCACTTATCACTTCAGTTCTTCGAGAAAGATAAATGCTAAAACTATTACGGACCAAAATGCTTTAGACAATTTCCAACTTTTTTTTTTAACACTGTCAGGTTATATAACAACATGTCACACTGACAGCTGATGAAAACATTTACTGTTACTTTTTTGAGCACGCTCAACTCATTAATTAATGATGCATCCAAACCAAAATAACTGACAGAAGCCTCCTGCCTCACCCAGTGTTACACGACCTTTATTTATAGATGTATCCCTTCCACTTAGAGGTAGTTCAGAAAACGTGTGAAGAGGGTGCAAAGAGGAATTGTTCCCCTAGTGCCAGATTCAGTCCTAAATAAGGCAAGGGGGTGTGTGGATCTAACCAGGAGAGGTGGGCTTCGAACCCAGCATTTCCAGCAAGCCAGGAATAGTCTGGCGGTGGGAGCGAGAGATTGTAACACAAACTCCACGAGTACCAAACAAAAAGCCTACTATGGTAGAGGAAACCTCGAGCTGTGCATGCACAGCTAGGAGTATTTGGGCACATATTCTGGGAAATGGACTAAACCAGTCATTCTCATTTCTTCTGTTCAACCAGTCGGTATCTGCTGTGGTCCAATGAACACCTGGGAATTCCATCCTGGTACATTTAGTGCTATAATAGACATTTAGTGGAATTACAAGTATCTCGGATGTATTCAGTTTGTGCCTGACATGATTTGGTTCAACAGCAGCACCTTCAGATACCATTCCCATTACTCTGCCTACAAATAACTCCGAAATAATTCTTTAATTGGAGTTACAGAGAGTTTAACTATCTTCATAAAATTAACATGTAAAAATCATTATTAAATGTGACCCTTTTTACACATTCAAAAACCTAAATGTGCTCACATCAAGATACCTGAACCTTGTATGCGCTATTAATGAAAACCTTCAGGGCTCTCACAGAGTCCTGAGTGCTTCACAGAGTTATAGCCATCAACAATTTTATTTTTTTCAGTGTAGGAATGCACCAGTGCACATCTGAAAGTGCAGACAAGCTTCGGGGGCAGAAAGGATGTGCTGCCATGCCCACAAAAGCCTTTGCTGGCCCTCAGTCAGGAGTATCTTTTCCCTGACACTGCATTGCCTGTTTTCCCCATCCACAGAGCATCAATTTGACTGAGGGAATCAAGCAGAAAACAGACAACAAGACATTTGTAAAGACATTTTAAGAGCTACCTTAGCCACATCACAATTTGGCCTCCTGCAGGCCCCTGACTGTGCAGCAGAGGTTGATTGCCTAAATAGATTCATTTATTTTAAAGGCAGCCAGCTTCCCACATACCTCTGTATAAAATAAGCTCTGATACTGCTTATCCATTACCAGCACCTCTGGCACATGCATTTAGAATTATTCCTCATTTATCCCCACTGCTATCTGTATTTTAGATCAAATATTCTATCGCCTGCTGTTATTTTGGTTAATTAAAATGACCTTGGGAAAACGAACCAGCCACAAATACTTAATGCTACCCTGCTGATCCCTGAATAAGTGGAGTGACTGATCTATCAAAAGCAGATACCAGCTTCATTAACATCAACTTCCAACAACAGCACCTGAAATTCTGTAACAGCTTCCAGCACCATTTCTTAACTACTGTGACTTGTAAGATTAATATTTATTATTATTATTTCTCAGCTTGGGTTTACAGACTTAATACTGCTAAGTTTAAACACATAAAACCCACTTTAATCTCAAGGGCTTTGATGCCACCCCTTATAAACTTGTGGAGTTCAGAGAAGTATTTCTAATTTTAAGGATATTTGAGTAGCTATTGGTATTTTTACAGAAAATATTGAAACTGGTGCCACAGACTGACCACTTACCCCCCTCGCTGCTTCTTGGCTGCTTTCTGAACTCCAGGGACTTCACTGAAGGGCCCAGGGCTAGCAGGTGGGAGAGGTTAAGCTCAGTAGGCTCCTGTGGAAAGAGATAAACGGCCTCAGCTGGACCCTGTGAGATCTCAGTGAGATCACAGCAAACCAGAACACCGTCACAATATTTGCAAAGAGAAAACCGTGGCAATTATGTCTGTCAGCAACAGGATTGTTTGTTCTAGAGCAAATCATTTATCCTCAAATTCAGTGGGAAAACCTGGAAACTTTGCTGGGAGTATTCATCACAAGTCAGAGCGCACTCAAATTATTCCCCAAAAGATGCTCCCAAACCCTGAAGGGCTACATCAAGAAATAAGATTTGTGAGCAATTGTACTTGCAGTAGAAGCCCTGATCCCGTGGCAGGCCACTTGGGAGCAGTGGTTTGATTAAAATATTAGTGATTTGGGCATGGATGGTAAAAAAAATTAAGGATAAGATTGGTTTTCTTGCCAGTGTGCTCTAGTAACAAATTGAAGATTATATGTTCTTTTGTTACTTGAGAAATGTTCTAAAATTATCTTCTGTCTGGAAAATTCTTTTGGAAATGGACTCTATGCACAGTAATCGTTACTGATAAACATTTTCACCTCAGAAATGTGTTCAAGACTGTATGGGCACAATCTAATCAAATCTGGAATAATTGTTTAGAAATAAACTTACCACAGAAACTATTTTGCTTCCACTCTGAAAATTGACTCGGTTAATTAATCATGAGGCTTTTAACGAGTATTTATACTTCTCTAAGAGCAGAGACTGAATATGACAGGATAGAAGTCTGCCCAAAAAGGCTGAGCTATTCAGCAAGCTATCAAGCAAGCATGAAGGCCTAGTTTCTAGGGGCTATTTCACTGTATTTTAACAATAATAGAAATATTTCAGAACTTTCCCAGGGGACCACGTACCCCTTGGATTTTATACAAAGAACAACTGACAGGATAAAACAGAAAACACAGATAGAGGTTGACACGTATTAGCACCCAGGGAAAGTGAGTATTTGTACTTCAAGGTGTTTATCTGTCCCCAGTCTTTCAGCGGGAGTCAAAGAAAAACAAAAGTCTGAAGTGTTCACTGTAGACTGGGGCCTTCCAATAGTTTCTTAGATATGGAAAAGCATCAAGAAAACCTGGAAGTGAGGGAAAGAGCACATCACCAGCAATGGGAAAGCAGGAGACAACCCTGCTATGAAATAATGATCAAAGGGAACTGCCCAGCTCGGGCAGAACGTGTTTCTCTTGGGGTCTCATCGGTGGGAAGAAATGCAGGGAGGAGCTGAAGCACCTCTTGAACCAGTGTGAGTGAGAAAGGCTCCTGTGGTGCAAGGATAAAGGGAAGCTGGGAGGCGATGCAGAGAGGAGAACGTGCTGGGGCCGGTGAGTCGGGAGCAGGTCTGGAAGCAGCTCTGCGGTGGGGGAAAGGCCAGAGCAGAAGAGCCATGAGATGCTGGGACGGCTTCTGGGATTATCCCCCCTCACCCAACCCGTTTGCTGTTGTTAGTTTAAGTCTGGCAGAGCAAACAACGCAGAGACATCTCCCGCAGGGAAACCCCTCCGTGGCAGTGTCCTTCCCATGGGCTGTGGGCAGCAGGAGCCAGGTGAGAACAGCGTGGCAATTTCGTGATGAAACTTTCCTGTCATTCACTCGCATGCGTGAGCTAAAAACACCCAGCCCATCAAACCTGGCGTCTGATGTCTCAAGGATGCAGGATGTGCCTAGAATAGAAGCCTGTCTGCTCTGTGCATATGCTCCTTTCTATAATGATCCCTCATTTTATTCCCTCTCCCCAGGAGGAAGCAGAACATCGTGAATGGGGATCACAAAAGGCCACTGATGAGCTGTAATGCCGGCAGGCTGAGGCCAAACAAACTGTGGGGTGAAACAGGCACATGAGAGGTCATTAACATTTTTATACAGTTTGAAATATTACCAAGAATTTGCCCTTTGAGCCAGAGAGGTCTCAGGCAGGTGGCAGGAGCGCTCCGTGCCAACCACTGCCTTCACACCCCCTCCAAGGTGGAACTTTTTCCTTGAAGAAAATCAAGTAATAACAAGCAGGAAGAATGATTGTAACACGAGGAAGCAAAACAGCAGGACCAAACCTTGGGCTTTTCTATTCCTGTGTTGTATAGAGCCGAAGCTTTTGTTAGCTGGAGATTCTAGTTCCAAAAAATGAAACATCACTGCCCCCTTCTGTAATCCAAGCCAGCTCTGTCTTACCAAAAATGTGTGTGGAACAGCGAGTGGTTACATGCTAGCTCACACTGACATAGTGAACTTGCCCAAAATACTAAACAAAAAAATATTAGTTAATTTTTCCGTAATTATTTCCATGTCTGTATCAGTCTTCAAGAGCCTGGTAAAGATCTAGCCCCGAAGAGAAGAAATATGGAATAAATCCACTGGAATTTACTGATTTAACAGTTTGCATATGAGACAGAATCATGTCCACTTCTGAATTCACTAAAAAGCTGTCAGAAATTTCCAGCATTCACTGAACTGTCATTTGGGCCTCTTGTCTAAAATGAACTAAATTTTCCCCACAGTTTTTAAAGAACTTTTGTACAAAGTCGATGTTAAATTGCCCTATTCTCCGGGGAAAGTGGGAAATCCCTCCCTGGATAACAATTCCAGAAAGAACCTGGACATGCTCACCCACACCGACTGCAAGTGTTACCCTCCCAGCCCGTGGTGTCCTGATTTAGCCTCCCTCTTTGCAATGCCCAGAATTCCAGTGCATATTCAGTCTGCTCTTGCTCAAGCACCGTGTAAACCAGGAATTCCCTCATTCTGCCCACATTCCCATGTCCTGCACTCTTCCCATTTCCCACTTTCCAGAGGGAAACCTAGGACCTTTTCCATACAGAACCACCTCTGGGCACCCACTCCTGCTTTGAGCCTGCTCTTTGAAGTATGTTTTCAGCTACAACCTGCACACTCTCAAGGCTCTCATCTCCTGAAAGCCAAAAACCCAAAAGCGAGCTCACCAAACTGAAGGCTCCCTCATGCAAGTTTAAAATGGACTTGAAATCTAAAAATATTTTATTTATTGAAAGCAAGCAGCAGCCTTTAACTGCGTAGTCTGAAACTCGGGATTGTGGACGTTCCTGCAGTGCCGAGCCTGATTATTTCTTGGGGAGAAATCTGACCTGCTGGTGGGTTTGAAAAGATTTTCCACACCTTTTTCCTTACAATGGAAAGCTCCCCTTCTCTCTTGTGCTGCTGGGAAGGACATGTAACACTAAACACTAAATATTCACAGAATAGGTTGAATATGAGAAGGCAAGAGAAAGTAAACTTCATGTACCCACAGCTGATCAGAAAGTGGAAAGAGCTCCTCATCTCATCATTATCCCTGTGGGAAAGGGTGCGAGGCAGCACCCCGTTGAGTTGCACACAAATGCAGATATCCTGCAGAACAGGGCAAGTTTCTAATTCTGCTGACTTGCCCTCTCCAGGCAGAGCATTCTTTATAGTGCTGCAGTGCAGTGAAGAGAAATCCCTATTAATGTTTATGAATTGCTAAGCCAAGACAGGGAAACCATCTGAATTATGAGGTTCTTATACACAAAAATACAAGGAGTTATAGATTTCTCTGGCCATATTAAATAAACACACCAGAACTGCAAGAGTCCCTGTTAAGAGCCATTCCTCATCCAGTCCTGTGAGCCAGAGCTGATTTATGCTGCAGGGAAGATAAACATTTAGGTCTGTTTTGAAAGCTGAGCCAGGGCCCTCACACTTTAATTGCTCTGAACTGCCCTATGATTTTTTATTTCATTTCAGTCCACAACAGTGACACAGAGAGGCACTGAAAGTCTAACACAAACATAATTATCTTAGTGTCAGCTTGATTCAGTGGGGTGTGAGTAGCTCTGTTTCAGTCGTTACTGCTGGCAAGGCCAGAGACACTGTAATTTTTACCAAAACAACTGTAGCCCAATTCTGGAAATGCTGCCAACCAAGTGTGTGCATCTCAGACCGGCAGCACTGGGGAAGGGCTCAGGAGGCCGAGTGCTGCACTGGGACTGGGGACAAAAGCGAAATATGAGAGAAATGTTGGTCAGGAAAGTCAAACAGGGACGGGAGCGGAGCGTGAAAAAGGCACGAATGGCTCCCACCACGCGGTGCCTGCAATGCCAGGCAATGCAAGTTGCTAAGAGCTCTTCCCATCCCTACGCAAGGTGGCGGGAGGTAATTGATAATGCCCCTATCAGCTGGTGAAGTCGGGCACAGAGTCCTCCTCTCCCCTTACAAAGGCACAGCCCACAGCAAAGGAGCACACATGGACACACACAGGCCTACACACACCTGGACACACACAGGCCCACACATGGTGCTGTGTCCAAGCTGAGGAACCCCCTGAACTCTCTCCAGCACTCAGAGAACAAAACATCCAGCAGCGTAAAGCTCTTTACAGCCCCGTTTAAAAAAGAGAAAAGCAGCCTATCTGCTGCAATGCCTGAGAAAACATTCAGTGTTTAGACACCCAGTGAAATTTTGTGAAGGTGGTCTGCTTGGACTGACTGTGTGACTGCTATTAAACTCTGCACTGCTTCTTGGCCAAGTTCCTCCTCACTCTCACTTCAGCAACACATTCCTGAAGTCATTTTTCCTGGCTGTTTACAAAACTCTACAGGATGAGGACGACATCATGATGCAGTTTCCTCTGCAACCAGTGCTGCAGTTGATTTCAAGGCAGCTGCTCCCAGGCACTGCTTCATTTAGGGCTCAGTCTGTAACTGACAGGAGGTGATTTTAGCACCTGAGAGTCCCCCAACACAATCCAAGAGCAGCTCTGTGGTGCATTCCCCCATCTTTTTACGAAATTGTCTCAGAAATTATTCCCTGTGTTCCACACTTCATCAGTAGGGACCAGCAAGGGCTCGGCAACTTTCCTGCTGTGCAGCAATACAATCCCAGTGAAGTCAACTACTCTATCTGGGCAGCTCAGATGGGTTCCAGCAAGGAATGGCTTTTGCAGTCCAGGAATGCCACCAACCCACAGCTCCACGAGCAGTCAGGGTGTCCATGTGCTGACACGGCGTCTTGTCAAATATTAAAATTTTGATATATGCAGGCCAAACGCACTTCTAGGTGAAGCAAACCTCATATTTTTGATCTGAAGAAACTCAGATAGTTTCACGTCACTATTTAAAAAAAGAATAGCCTTGTTTTTATTTTAGTCTGAAACAAAAATAAATCTGGAAATCATGAAAGCTGCTGCAAAGCAGAACTGTTATTTCTTCTGCCAACTATGATATCAAAGACAGGCAGCCACGGATCACGGATCACGGATCACGGAGTAGTTTTCACATCTCCCATAAATCCTTATTACACTGATCTTCTCACAAGTATTGACTCTGGTTCAGGAATGCACTTCAATATGTTCTTTTGAAGTCAGCATCACAGAGCTGAACTCCTCTGGGGAGGCACGAGCAGCAGGTTGGGGAGGTGTGGAGGGCAGGCACCGGGGCTTTGGCAGCCACATGAGCTCATTTCCCCTCCCAGAGGATTATGCAGAAAGGGCAGGGCAGGAATCCCCAGATTTAACAGCACTCGCTGCCCTTCTTTTCCTGCACAGGACTGAGGTGCCCACAGTGGTTTCAAAGCAGGGCCCAGGATTCCTGCTCTCAGCTGCTTTAAAATGTTCTGACGTGAGCAAATGGTTGATTATTTTCCCCATTCGAGGGCCTGTGCTTCGCACCATACATTGCAATGTAACTTCTCATGTCTGTGCACATCCCTCAGGACTGATCCTGACCTGGAAGCTGCCTTGGTGTGCCCTGGCCCTGCCAGCATCGCCAGAGACGTGTGCCAAGTGTGAGCCACAAATACTCTTTTACAGATAGTTCACACCAAATTCCACTCCTGAGGTTCAAATGGAGAATGGAGAAAAAATAATTTTTGAACTGGAATGGTTAAGACAGACGCTGTTCCCATTTAGGTTCTACACTTCGTAGAGAAGGATGTTTGGGTTTTTGGATGAGCGGGTCTTTGTAAAATGATGCTGGTTCTTGTGACATAAAGTTGCACTGCCCATTATTTTATACTCAAGGTATTTTCATTTTAAAGCTCAGCACGAAATCCCTGAAATTCATCAATTAATATTTTCCTTCCTTGGAAGCTTCTGGGAATACTAAGTGCAGTCATTTCTTTCTAGGAAGAAGTTCCCACCCTCTGGATGCCAGTGAAAGGGTTGCCACCACAGCAGAACAGCAGGAGATGGCACTGCCCTATAAAGAGGGAGAAATCAAATCGAGATACAGACATTTGGAGGTAGGGGAGGTCTGATGCTCAGTGTCAGCAGCTGCTAAAATTCTTGCCATGAACTGTGTCAGGAACATCGACAGTTTTGGTGTATAATTCACACCATTCAGGCCAACTTGCAGCTAAATCCTTTCAACTGTCTAAACAGATCCCAACTCAAGATACAAGCAGTATTTCAATATTTTTGCTGGGTTCACTTACACATTCTTTGCATTGTGCTAAATAGGGCAGGGATAAGAAATGGAACAAAAGAAAAGATTATTTTCTATTTCACTACAGACTTCAAAGGCGGTGGATGTGTTGTGTCTAGAAAAATGTACAAATGCACTCTCAAATGGAAGAAATTGGATAAACAGAAGTTGTCATCAAGAAATGTCGATAGAAAATGATGTAGCCTGGGCTGTAATGGCTGTTTTTAAAGAAAGCATCACATTCAGTGCTTTCAATACTCAAAATTGATTCTCAGGGAGAGAGTTGTTTGTGTTTCTTGTGCCATTCTTCTGTAAAACCCCACAGCTAATCACGGATTTCCAGAAAGTCCAGGAAAATCTTGTAAAAATTACTGATCATAAAAATCTAAGACAAATGTTTCACAAGTTCACAATATTTCCTTTTTTTCCCCCAGACTGCAGGACAGATGGATTTTCTGAAAAGCATTAAAACACTGCATCAATAGCTATCAAATCATTCCTACCGAAATAATTTCTAAATTGCCTTCCAAAATCGTAGGTAAAGACTAAGCAGAGCCCAAACAAATGAGCAGCCAACCAGCAGAGCATCTCATACAATCCCAGCCCCTCAAGAACCCTTTCTCCTCTTGCCTCACCTGTCCCTCCCAAGAGCAGGGGCTATTGCCACCCTGGCCTCGTTTCTCATCTGAAGACTTGCGTGAAGTAGAAAATACTGAAATGTTCTCAAAATGCCAAGTATCCGCTTTTTTTTTTTTTTAAAAAAGAGTACACTGATGAGAGTACATCATTCCAACGGGTCACTTGATTATAAAATAAACCCAGCCATTAGCAGGAGGTTTTCTGAGGGCTTTCTGCTTGTGCTCACTTGAGCAAACTCTGAGCGCTCCCTGTTACACCCGCGGACCCCGGGGGCGATTTGGTCCTTTTCCATGGAGCTCCCTCCCTCCATCCTTTTGCACTGCTGAACTCAGATCCTCGCGAATGCCGGAGTCCCTTCAGCTGCCTCTGCTGGGCTGTGCTGCCACTGCAAAGCCGAGAGAGGCCAGATGCCCCCTGGCAGTTTTCACTTGACTGCAATCAGACAGTTTTCAGTGCTGGGTGGGCAGTGGCCGCCCAGCTGCTGGGTAAACAGCCTTGGGGACTGACAGCAGAACCTCTGTTATCCTTGGAAAACACATATTGGAAAAAACCTCAAATAATGGCTCTGAATCGCAATAATTTCTATTGTCTGCCCTCAATAGAGAGATGTTCTGCTTTATTTTTGTTCCTTTCCTTCAAAATTGCAGCAAGGAACCCCTTATGTTGAAAAGTGATTTGAAAGTCTCTGCAAAGAATCCAGATCCAGTGCACCTTTCAGGATGGGAAAGTTCTTTGTAAGACTCCAGTGGGAAAAGTTGGGGGAAAGGTTTTAAAAACCATTACACCCTGAAAGCTTGTGAAACTTCTTTGTTTATATCAACTGGGTGCCTTGAAAGCCCAGAGCCAAACAAGGAGTTGTGCAGGCCAGAACTGAAGACAGAATCCTAATATTGCCTCAAATACTCGCACAGAGAGATGGACAGAGCTGCCCAGACGCTGGTTTTATTTTAAAGGCAGCAGAGCACAAACCACATTTTCTGTAGGGAATTCCTCATCATGCGGATGCACTTCTGACTGATGGGTGGCCAATGCTCTCTGGTTGCTCTGTAAATGATATATCTGTGTAAATGAGTGCACTGGTACGCTCTGTCAAAACATATGCTTAAAATACGGAACTGCGAAACCTGCTTCCAGAGCACTGCTAAAAAGATGGAAAACAGAGTCCTCTAGTGGCCTCCGCTTGCCATAACAGTAAAAGCAGACAACAATTTAGGGGAGAAAGTGCATGATCTGAAACGTGACCTAACAAGAAATAAATCTTAGTCCAAAGCTAGCAATAATCAGAGAAAATATCCACCATGGACGTCCATGAGATATATCAGGCTTTGGAAAAGATCACAGGATCACAGACATAGAAACAAGTGGAAAAAACCGATTTATATAAACTTCCCAAGAAAACAAGGGGACGATGAAGAAGCTTTGCCAAAGTATATATTAAAAGAGCTAATGAAAACGCAGCAAGAGAGTGAGGGGAAAAATGGGATACTGGGGAGAGTAAACAAGACACAGAGCACAGGGGTGCCGGCAGGGAGGCCTGCTCACTGCCCACGCCAAGTTGACAAGATTAGAGCTCCTCACATAAAAAACAATGTAAACAATTCGGCACAGCAGACAGGTGAAATAACCATGCACGTGTTGGTGAAATAGGCATGTGTGTGTTGATGCCAGTTTTGTAGCTGTTTTTATTCAAACCAAGAATTCACCTTGGTGCGCAAAAAAATTTAAAATGAATATTCATGTATTCACTTCATCGGAATCCTGAATAATAGCTCATGACTGCAATAAATTAATAGAATGAAGTTTTGTAAAATAACCAGCTCTTCCTCTGAAGACGTTAAAATTTATTAGTGGTATCAATAATCAGCAAATGGCAAGAGAGCATTCCTAAATTACACAACGTACATCCTGACATCTGCTCTGTGCACCCCCAGACCTTAAGCAATCCCTTGGCAAAGGCACAAACCAGCCATAAAAAGCTGGCAAGCAGCAGTTTCTAAGGAAGGTCTGTGTGGTCCTCGTACCAGACGGTTCCCAGCGCTGTCATTAAAGCCTTATCTCAGGGAAGCACTTGGAAAAATCTCTTCTGCCTTTAAAGAAGACCCTCATCAGTCAGAGCTGCAGGGTCATCTGTCAGGACCATCGGTACCCCCCCACCCCAGCGCCTCCAGCTCCACCTCTGCAGAGTTAGAGCATAAAAAGATAAGTTCCACATGCTAAAATTCCAGGGTCAAACCTTGTCTGCCTCTATTTGCAGATGCTCTTCAAACCTCTACCCCTACACCTGATTTTTCCTCTCGGTGCTGGCCTGGCTTTTATCAGCTTTACTACTTGTAGTTCACAAAAGTATTGCTGAACTTACTCACAGACATAAACCAAAGTTTGAAAAGATCCCATCTTTCATCCAGCAGGGGAAATGATTCCCTTTGAACAGGCTGTCAGCCTCAAACAGGGTAAGGGATTGGTGCAGAGTGCTCAAACCAGTATTTTGTTTGGTATTTTGACATGTGCAGAAAGCTTCCCAAACACCAAAAGTTGCTGTGCCTGAACCAATGCAGAGCTGCAAACCCAACAAGCCTGTGGAGATACAACTTGGGAGGGAATTTCAGTGTCAAACAGGCAAAGATGTGCAATAACCTGGGACAAAATATACCACGAAAAGGATCAACTCAACAGCTAACAAATGCAGGAATGCAAATTAATTTCCATAAGGGCTGTTTTTGCCGTAGCTGTGACCACCCCAGCGCCGAACACAGGCTCCTTTTCCTTCTAAACAGGAAAGGAGTTTGTGTTTGGAAGTACAAAATTCTGAATGCTGTTGTGCTGCCACCACCATCACCCCACAAGCTCCCCGAGGAACACAGTAAATTGTGATTATTCCCTCAGACTCAGTAAGAGAATTATTATCTGCAATGACAGTTCTTGGTGCAGCTTTGCAGAGGTGAACTCCTGCTCGTGAGGCAGCGGTGTCAGAGCAGGGGGCAGAGGAGAAACTCTTTATTTACCAGACTGCCAGGGCTACATTCAAAGAGCAAGAGGGGCCTTTTATGGCCTCTGGGTCCAGTGGAAACGATGGAGATCACAGAATCACGGAATGATTGGGGTTGGCAGAGATCTCTGGAGGTTACCTTGTCCCACCCCCTGCTCAAGCAGGGCCACCTGGAGCAGGTTTTACCCCAGTGATGAGTGAAGCTTACTCACGGCTGGCAAAATCACTGGAATTTCAGCCAGTGCTGCTCACATTGGAAAGAGACCTCCATCAGTAATAGCCCAAATTTTTATTAATAGCAGCAGCTGTGCTGGGCCTCAGCTTCATGAACAAAGGTGAGCAAGATGGTAAAGACGGGACATTCTCTACAATCCTGCAGGGCTTCTGTGCTACAGTCACTCAGTAAATATGACTGGAGGAGAGGCCAGGAGCCAGTCACATTTCTACCCACATTTCTTACCACAGGAGACAGTTTTTATGTTCAGTTGTGCTGCTTTCCTGTGGACAAGTCACAGCACTCCTTCCAACCATTAGCACACATTCCCATCTTCTGATGGTAGTCAGGAAGGACAATAGGATCTTATAGCATATGGCCCTCTCAGAATTAGAAAAATAACGGATTTCCACTTGTGACACTGAAGTGGTACGACTGGAAACGTCAAGTGCATTTTACTCACTGATGGCTATAAAAATAAAGATACACTCAGTGCTCCACGAAATCCAACTGCTATTTGCATTATCCAAACACGGTTATTTTCCAGCCAAAGTTTCTACAACTTCAGCTCCTGGTTGGGTAATCACCTGCCTAACACCGCAAGTGCAGAGAAGTTTTTTGTTCTCCCTGCAATTCAAAGAAATAACCTTTGTCTCCCCTGGTTTTCTTTGCACATTCAGACCACGTCTCCCCCAAGTTCTGCCTGCTTCAGCACAGGCAGAAGGGGGTGATGTCTCTCTCAGTCCCTGGGGAAGCTGCCCCATCAGCACAGCCCCTGAAAGTCCACTGATGACCCCATGGGTTCTTCCCTATCCCATATCCCTAATCACTCTGAGGAAAGCAATGAGTCCTTCCACGTGCTCACGAGGTCTTCTCATAGTCTTAATTGAGACTGTGGGCATAATCCAAATGCAAGTCATAACCATAACAATTTAATTAGAATTATTAAATCCAAAGAGCCAGAAGTACTTAATTAAATAAACAGCTTGGTTTGTGAGCAGAGACATACTTCAGATCACTGCAGTCATAAAATTCTCACTGTGCAAAATTATGAGTTGCTGTTTGATAACAATCAATAGAAGAGAGCATTGAATAAATACCTTCTGACTTGTTTTCTGAACCATCATATTGGTCCCAGCAGTTTGCCAGACAGATATAAATAATGATGCAATTGTGTTTCCAGTCTTGCTGTTATTGGTATCTAAATAACCCCTGACATGACTAGACAAAAAGAGGAGGCAGGTAGTCTGTCAAATCTCGCAGGTCACTGGCACTGTAACCTCCTGCAGGGCTGGGGCTGCCAGGGCTCCTGTCCTTGTCACTTGTGCTCACAGCACCCTTTAGGTTTGAGGTTTGGAGAATGTCTTGGGGTGACTCTATCATGTGTATCCCCTATCATGCTCTATGCCCAAAAGGTAGTACTGTGCCTTTTCTGTGCCTTTAAACTGAGCTTGAAAAAAAAAANAACACATCAGGAGAATTTTCTCCCCGAGGCCCGGGGGTGGGCCCACGCCCTCACCAACCAGCTCCGAGGAGGAGAGAGACCACACCTACAGAAGGACTCTGAAATCTTCCCAGGTTTCTCTCTATAGCGGGGGTTTTAATCCATTATTGAGCATCATTATCCTTTTCCTGTGCGTTTGTTTAAAATAAGTAGTTTTTATCTCTTTCACTTTCCTTCGAGGAAAAATTTCTTTTTTTCCCCAACCCTGGGGGGGGAAGGGTGGTTGTAACCTGGTTTTCTCTCAGGGGCTATATTACTAGATTTTGGCCAAACCGGCACAGAGAAATACATGGGCACGAAGCAGATGGATGTGTCCCACAGAGACAGCACTGCTGCACAGGGCCAGGGAGTGAAAATATTTGAAATATGGAATTAATAGAACAGCCTGAGTTGGGAGGGACCCACAAGGATCATCAAAGTCCAGCTCCTGGCCCTGCTCAGAACAGCCCCAAGATTCCTACCCTGTGCCTGAGGGGGTTGTCCAAACACTTCTTAAACCCAAGATATGGAAAAGGAGAGGGATAAAAGATACAGAAAAATTCCAACATGCATTTACAAATTATTACTAGAGATGACAGGCTAGGAATCCAAACCCCATATGATAGACACGGCATTGCAAATCTCTTACAGGTCTCAGTGAGACTACTGGCTTTGGTTATTCCTCCCCTGAGGTAAAACCGTCCACATTCACCTGCAGTAAAACCAGAACTTCCTTCCTATGGCTGGACGTAATTCTGAGCCCTTCAGAAATGTGCAGGTGACAAGGAGCCAAATGATCCTTTTCCTCGGCCTGGAACATTTTCAGTACATTTTCAGTACATTTTCAGTACATTTGGGATGAGGAAACATGGCACAAGACATGGAATTTCCATCTGCTGCTCTCTGGCCCCACAACTTCCTTTCTGCCTTTACCCACGTTGTGCCTCAGACTCCTTTGTGAGCTGCGCCGCCCCAAATGCACCCCACACACGTGTGACGCCTGCGTGTATCCATAACACACACAACAGCCACACAAAGCCACCAAAAACCCTGGAGGAAATCTTCCTGGAGCCTCCTCCCCAGCTATTCAGGCTGCGAGCAGCAGATGGCATCCCTATTGCCATTCCCGCGTCCCGTCACAGAGCTCACCCCGCTCGGCAGCTCCTCCTCACGTTCAGCCCCGCGGCCCGCACAAATCCTGCCCTTTCCCACGGCTCCTGGCTTTCTGCAGCTACCCATCGCTGCAGGGAACTGCCAGGGGAGCTCGGCCTGCCCAGCGAGTTGCTGTGGGCCGGGAAATGGAGATTTTCACCCTCTTCCCCCGCGTAATGCCAGTGACCCCCTGAGTCTGGTAAAATCCCTGCCCATGGTGAAAGCCTGGCTGTAAAATCCTTGTGGGTGATCAGGCACTCGTGGCACTGCTGCTGCCAGGGCTGAACAAAGAGTGGGCAGAGGAAGAGGTTCGCAGCCCTGTAGAAAAGGCTGTTTGCCTTTATCCCAAGCCCAAGAATTATCCCAAGCCCGGTGATTTCAGCACTGCCGGGCTTTGGGCTCACTCACTTGGAATTTAACCGTATGATTTGTCAGCCCGTGCTTTGTAGGAACTTTGAACTCTGCTCTTCGGTGTCAATCTGCGTTGTTTTCTTCCTTTGAAAGAAGAAATGTGTCCTGTACGAAATGTCTTAGCCTGGCAATAATTTTTGAGTGATGTCTTCCTGCAAAGAAAACAAGCAATTGTCTGCATATCCCATCCCCAGCTCTTCATGTGCTTCTCCTCGTGCAGTCACACCAGCACAGAATAAAAGGCGGAATACAAGGGTTTGCTGTTTCTTCATGCAAATGTACAGGAGAATTCAGAAACTACGCCTGGCAGAGAGAAGCAAACCCACTTCCTTGGGATTAGGAGCCACATTTCATTATCTGCTTTGTGCCCTGCTTCTGCCAGGTGCTGGCTGAGGTAAACTTCGTCCAATTCAGTTCAAATTCAGAAAGAAACAAAAAAATTTCAACTTTTCCCTGCAGTTTCTGTGATGTTTTCCAGTGTAATTATGATCTCTATTAGGGTTTTAGATACGAGAACAAAACTGAGGAAACCCGGTAGTAACTTTCTGTCTGGACTGGCTGGCCTGTGTCGTGGGGCTCATGGCAAATAAAGCCTCCCTGCCACAGCATGGGAAGTTTGCTGTAACCAGAAAAAAATATCCAAGAGCAACAATATTTTCCACACTCCATCAGTAGCCCAGAAGCAATTCAAGCATGTTACCAGAAACCGAACCCAGCTAATTAAAAATAATGTTCCAAAGCTCCACTGATGTGTTTTGCATCTGGAGCTGGCTTCTGCAAATAAACATACACAAAACCAAGGACAAATCACAATAAATCTAAGCAGACAGGTACAAGCAAATTGGTCTGTGGAAGTGACATGTCTCTCTGCTTAAATGTCTACCACAAATCCCAAGGAGACATGGTAGGATTTAATCTAATTGGGTTTGCCACTTCCCTGCAGCTTTATGTGAGAATAACAGCAATTATATATGACCGTACTTAGCTCAGTACCAAAAATCCATTTATTAGGCTATTAGAAGCTATAGAAAGCTGGGGTTTGAGATCATTTGGATATGCTGGTTACACACTTGGCCTGCTAGTTGTTTTGTGGTTACAGTTTCCAAATTGCCACTGATGAGGTGGTGGTAGAAAAGCAGATGCAGTTAAGCATTTCAACGGATGGCTTAGAAAGGTTTTCTTCTCGCTTCAGGATCCATAATGGCTCCTTCTAAGTTGGCTCAGCGCTCTGCAAATCTCAAAACATCCAGCAGGAGACTGGGAAACCAAGAGGTTGCTGAGGTTCAGAAATCTGTTGATCATAAAGCAAAGCACCTTTGCATGTGTGGGGCCCCACAGAGCTGGCACAGCACGGCACAGAGATGCGAAAAGAGAATTATGTTTAAGGCCAGCATTAGGAGGCAACAGAGGGAAGAGCGTCTAGTTTTTTAGCATTTGAGAGGGTGCAATTAGCAAGAAATGTACGAAAAGCCATTGGGCCATTCCAAAAAAATGTGGTCTTGTCACTCTCCTGCCTGTTCAGTGCCCAAGGGGAGCAGGTGACTGGTGGGCTCCTCATGGAGCTCAGCACAGGAAGCTGCACAGCCCTGTCCTTTAAGCTTTGTCAGCTCACACAACCGTAATAAAACTCTTCTTGCCAAACAGATGTTTGCAAATGACGCTGTAAACCCTCACCGTTTCATTTTTTTTCTAAACCACGGTGAGTGCTGGGATAAAGGTGGATTCTTTCTGAAGTCTGAAAATCTTCACCTGTAGCCACAGTTCTCCAGTGTTCACTCGGTGGGGACAAACCCACAACAAATGGTTCCCTGAGCTCACCCCTGCTCCAGTGAGGGCCTGCGGGGCAGGGATTCAGGGGCTCTCTGTGACCTCTCTGACACCACTCATGAGATATTGGGGCTGTATTCAACCTGTCGATTGGTTTTCAAAGGCAGCCTTACAATATGTGATCCTTACATGGAGCACCTGGAATTACGAGGGCTTGGTTTTTCTCCCGACAAACCGAGTGACAGTGTACCCATGGAGACAGCGGCTGCGAATGTCTAACTTTCCATCCAGAAACTTCCCAGTCTAACTTTCCTGGCAGCTCAGATGTTGATAACCTTGCACAGCAGTCTGGGTGACACATAATTTTAAAGAGATTTCTCTTTCCAGGGCTCAACTCTGATCCAAACAGACAACCATCACAGGTTAACACAATTCCAGTGAGCTCTGCTTGAATCAGACACCTCACCAATTACCTGCTGGAATTCAAAGGATGTTAGTTAAGGTCCCTGTCCAAATGCTGCAAAACACCTCTGTGAAAATCTCTGGGAAGTGAATAAATTTAAACCTAGTCATGGGCATTGTTTTTTGAGTAAAAGAACAGTGAACAGAAAGGATTGTTTAACAAAATCATCATCCTCATTGCAGCACCACAAACATGGGTGGCAACTTCTCTCCAAAGGTGGAGGCATCCTGAACCAGTCTGGTTTTCTCCTACCTTAGGATTACTTTAAAAAGTTATAATTAACATAATTACCCTGACTGATGTCTGAAATGAATGCACAGTTCAACTTAGCAGCTTTAGGACTGGCTGTGGATTCGAAGTCCCTTTTGCCCCCACGCATCCCGACCCCTGTCCTCACTCTTACAGGGATGGCAGTGGCATTAAACACTTCAGCAGGGCAGGCAAGGCTGTGTTCCCTAAGGAAGCTCCCTGTCTCCTCCGAGGGAAAGGCTCCAGGCGAAGTAGAAACTCTCACAAATCAGGACAGATGGCTGCTGAGGGCTGGGTGCCACCCAGCTCTGTGGACGGGTGGGAAACACAGGAGGAAACTCCCACTCTCCTGTAAAAAAGCTGGTAAAATCCTACTGGGGAACACAGGCTCTTGTTTATGCTTCTGCAGGTGAGACCTTACCTCTCCTCACCTGGCTCCCAAAGAAGCAGTGAAGAGGAGCACACGTCTCTTTTATGGTAGCACAGTCCCTGGGATTCCTTAAGAGACTGGGATTCCCAAGTTCAAACACCTGAACGTGGCGGGTGCAGCTACCCTGGCCAAAAAGTGGTTTTGAGAGTACTCACCTTGACCAGCTCAAATGAAGGGCCAACAAAATCTTACACCTTCTGAGGAAACCCTTTAACCAAAATTATGTTTAACATGCTCATACCAAAGACACTTCTGTGAGTAGGAGGAGGGTGAGGAAGTATTTCAGTAGGAAACCTCTAAATTGTAGCTGAAATGGGGATACACTGAAACACTTCTGGCTCCTCGGAAGACACATCCTGCAGCACTACATTTAGAGATGCAGGAATTATCAGGATGGGATCTCAAATGGCTGCAGTTTATCACACCCCAGCAAATTCACCGCACCACACAACCTGATGGCACATGACAAAGTGTGACAACTGATCTGTATTGCTCAGGAGAGATTGTCGAGATGTGCTGAATATTTTCTAAACTGCTATCAGAAAACATATGTTTCCAAGGGGTAATGATACAGTGGGTCTGAATAACTCATAAAAATTATGAATGAAGTGTTCTCACCTTCATTTGACCTTTTTTACTTCTCCAGCAGACAGAGCTAAATGTGTGGCACACCAGAACGCATCTGAAGAAGAGACAGATGATAATAAGAAGCTGTTAGGAGCTGCTCACTCTGCTGGCTCTATTAGTTCAGCTTGCTTGCACAGAAAGAATTTCCCTGCACGTGTGAACATGAGCACAGATCAATAAAGGGAAATATCCAGGCTGAGCCCTTCTCAGCCTGAACTCCTCCAAACAAGATGCACACAGAGTCCAGTGCCTTGTGGAAGGCTGGAGACAGGGGTTGGGCATGAGGAACCACAGAAATCGTGGTGCTGTTCTCCCTGCACAGAGCATCCCCAGCACCAGCTGGGAGCACTCATTCCACCCTTGGCTGATGTCACAAAGGTATCTGGAGGCTTTAACTCTCATTTTTCTGTCTCCTACACGTATGGCCAAGGTCTGCTGGGCTACTCAGCTTGTCAGAGATCATAAGAGATCTTACTTGCCTTAAAAATATGACTTCTTGACATGTTTTTTAAACATCAGAAGGAGAGCAATATATTTCAAATGTCAAGAGAAGAGCAATGCCTGTGTGCCCTTGGACACACGTACGAGGTGTAAATTACAGAAAAGAAAGTTTGGGCAACCAAAGCAAAGCATCTCCTGTCCATAAGAAAGTAACTGAGACTGGCAGGAATGGTTCCAATGCAATCAGCCTGCCCTAGGACAGGAGGAATGCCTCAGTTTAAGACTTTATAACCTGTGTGCTCATGCCTCACATCTGTCAGTTCTTTTTTTCCCATCGTCACCTGTGGGTGCTGAGTTTTCACCACCTCCTGAGTGCAGCTGGGAATGCTTGGTGGTCTAAAGCCTCTGCCAGCTTTGGGAGCTGTCTATCCCTTTCCCTTTAACACTATCTGGGTCAGGTACTCACCTGATTTAGTTTATCCCAGATAAAGCTCTCAATTCTATTTTCGTTTCTGCAAATGTATGATCCAAGCCCAGCCAGAGGCCAGCTGGGAGTTATCTCCAGTGGTCACCGGGATTCCCAGCTTTGATGTGGCCATGACTTCTCTTACCTTTGACATTAAGGCCCAGGGCACTTTGCAGGGCATGGATTTTTTTGAGGCATTTAAGTCTCCTTGTCTTACTCTGCATCACCTGCCTCCCTCTCCTGCCAAGGCCTGGGGCATGACAGGCATGAGGAATGTGCAGCGTTTTGTCTCTGAGGAAGGAGGTTTCACACGCTCTGCTAAACAATCCCAGCAGATGCTGCTAAGGAGGCTGAAAGGTGATTTTCACGAGGCTATAAATTTCCTCGCAGTTCAGCCTGTGGTCTCCAGACACAGCCAGGGCTATGCACAAACCCTTGGAAAGGATTTGGGTCCACACCGGGAGCTCTCAGAGGAACTCGTGAGGGGGAATTACATTTGGGGAGGTGGTGGGTACCCAGAGCAGGTACCCCAGGAATGCGGTTGGGTGTGGTGGAAGAGCTGAGTGGGTGCTGAGCTGGGTTCAAGGGCTCTTCTGGGAGGGCACAGCCAGACACGTGCTACACCCATCTCCCTCTGCTTCCTGGCTTGGTCTTTACCACCTTGAAGCATCAGGGAGGAGGCAGCAAACAGAATTAAGGACACCTCTCTACTACTTGAAGCCATGCGCAGGAGTCTGCACAGCAAACACGCTGCAGAAGTGCTAAAACACTGCAGATGTTAAAAAGGCACGAGGTAAAAAGGAGGGGATTGCAAACGGGTGTGAGCAAGCATCAAACACAAAGGAAGTTGTAATGAGAGCAGGAGCGTGAAGAGTGACAATTCAGCACGGGAAAGATAAAGATGGAACAAGAATGGGATCAAGAGAGAGCGCGCAGAAAAGATGGAGAGGAAGAGAAATTTGAAATGGAAACGATGGAAATGGAATATGATTTCCAGAGGGAAAGAATAAGGGTGAATGAGGGTCCTACTGGGTCAGCCCATGCATATTTAGTCAGTTATAATAAGGTAAAATTGCTTCCTCATTACAAAGAAGGGAATGATGTTGATATGTTTTTGCAGTCTTTTAAAAAACTGTGCAGAACTTATAATTGGTGAGAGGAGGCATGGGCAGCACAGTTCAGCCCCTGTGCCATGGGAAAGCCCTGGAGGCCTGTGCCAGGCTGGTTGATAATGACTGCCCTGACTATCAAATTGTGCAGGGAGCCTTCCTGAGAAGGTATGGGCTTGACCCCAGAGACCTGCAGGGTTACACCTGGGTCTCCAAGGAAAAGATCTGATAACTCCTTTCCCGAATTGGCTGTAGAAATGACAAATTTATTTAACAGGTGGATAGAAGGTGAAAAGATATCTGTATCCGTTTTTTTTTCTTTCCTTTTTTTTTTTTTAATGATGAAATTATCTTGAGGAGCAGCTTCTAGAAGATGTTCTGAAAGATTCGGGAGCCTGCTAGACAGAAAATCCTTCTATTAAAATTTTCAGCCTATTAATCAAAGCAATGTTTTTATGAGAAAAATAATGGGAATCCTGCCTACTTCCACAAAGACTTGCCCCTTCTTTCAGAAACAGACAGAAACAGATAACAAAGTACACAACCTCCAGAATTTTATAAGCCACAATCTATTACTTCAACAACCTAACAACAACCCAAATCTCGTTATATTCCATATGCAGAGACCACAGATATGCCATGGAGTGTGACCGAGGAGATCAGTTCTTGTGCTTAATTCAGCACTGTAAAGGAGCTTTACAGAAGCAAGTTCAGATGCAGTTTGCTAAAAGACCCTTAGTGGAAGCACTGACACCAGCCTGAGCTTCCAGAGGTGGCTCATTCCTCCTGGAAAGCATTACCCATAATGCCTCCACATTCCAGCCTGGATTTCCATTTCAAACAAAGCGGGAAGGACTGCAAAGTGGCTGCAGTAGGAAAAAGATGTTTTCCCCTGCTTTCTGAAATATTCACTACTTGTAATGAGTCTGTAAAATTCCACGTTGACTCAGCTACTGCCTTCCCAAATTCCTTCCAGACTCTTGACTCAGTCTCCTCTCTGCCTGGCAGTGTCCTGCTGCTTCCTCTCACACTTCCCTCAGCACCTTTCCCTACAGCTCCAGGGGCAGCACATCCCTGGCAACAGCACAGCAGCCCTGACGTGCTTCACACCAGGCTCTGCAGCCAAGGCTGGAATGAAGAGATTTGCTGTCTTCAATGTCATTTTCTTTAACTTCTGTTTCACTGTTGATCATTTATCCTTTTCCTTTTTAACTCACCCATTTTCTCAATTACTTCCTAATACTCTTAACTGAATATCCTTTGTACTTTCTACTTACCTCTGACCATTTTATCCTCAAATTCCCCCTGAACCTGCCTGCGTGTACAGCCCCCTTACTGCCAGCATCATCTGGGCTTTCATTTCATTGGCTTTTAATTTTCTGGATAGGTTTTGGCATGGATAATTTCCTGAATTTTGAGGTGAATTTTCCCTCAAACTCCTGCTTCTCTCCTAATTAATGTGTAAAAGTCCTACATCTCCTGTGAAGATTTCAGTGGAAGAATCACCACCACCTACTCACATCTTATTTCCCTCTTTGTACAGAGATCACACCCAGACGGGGGCTTCACTGAGGGGCTTCGCTGACATCAAAGGGAGCAGATTTTAGTCTAAAGGCATTTCTTGAACATTTCCCTCCTGTTCCCACACTTGCTCTATCCCATTTCCCCTATGTGCTAGTGTGGAAAGAGCTGCCTGTGGGTCTCGTTAGGATGGCCACTGCCACTATTTCTGTCACTTTTAATGGAGTTTTTGCCTGCAGATCCCAGAGTACTTCAGAGAGAAGCCGATACCAATGTCTACATTTGATAAACAGGCAAATGGAGGCACAAAGTGATTCACACAAAGTCACACAGCTCAGAAAAGTCCCATAAATTTGTCATGCAAATGCTTTATCTTTGATGCAGAATTTATTCTTGAATTCTCTCATCCTATCTCAGCCGTGACAGAGAGAAAAATCCGTACGAGAAATAGAGCAAGCTCCTGACCTGTCCAGCACAGTGGAGCTGTTCTGGCTGGTACCAGCTCACCAGCTGCTCCTGATTGATCATTCATCCCTGGCTGAACAACTCTCAGCTAAAAGAATTCTGCTTGTGCACTTTGTTGAGCTCGGACCAGCTTGCAGAACACATCCAGGGAAAGCACGTGCTGGATTTAAACGGAGGTTCAGGTGCTGCTGTGGTTTGGGGGCGAGCATTAGAGCTGCACATAACAAATAGGGGGTTATTTTAATCTTCTCTAACTGCATGAGATTCAGATTTTAATTGACTTCTTCCCTCCTGAACTCATCTCATAAAGCGTGTTAGGTATATCTGCTGAGTAAATAGGAGACAATAATATGTTGAAATGTCTGTCTGGAGAGTTTCTTCCACCCAGAGCTGAAAATCGATACAGCTCAGAGAGACATCCCTTGTTAATATAACTTTTCCTTTCAGCATGTTCCTAACATGTTTAATATTTTTCAGTGTTATTTTGCTGGCACTGAAAGCCCAACCCGTGCCGCCAGATCCCTGAACTGGGACTCCAGGGATGTGTGTTCCACTCCTGGAGCCGTTTTTAACATCTTGGACAAGTAAGTACAGCTCTCCAGGCCCTTATATCCATTCCCAGCCATTCCCTTTTGGGCCTCGTTCCTGTAAAGAGTGTGCATATATTTGATTATATAAACTGGGAAGGTATTTGGTGACTGGGAGCAGTCCAGTGACTTAAAGTTACTGTTAAATCCAGAACCTGAATCTTTGTAAGACACGGCTTTGAATTGTGCACTCTCAGCTTGTGCTGAATTGGGATAATAAAATGTGAAGCTTTCAAAGACAATCTACCTGTAGCACCCCCCAAAAAAGCCATTCCTGGTGCTCTTGTCTGGCCTCAAAGTCAGATTTCAGGCTTGGGGTTGAGCAGGGAGGAAGTTTCAGGTGAATTGCATCTGGCCCTGGGCTCTTACAAATAGCCTGGATTTGCCCCTCTGGACTGAATACTGTCAGGCTGAAAATATACGCTGGAAAAACACTCTCCATTTCCTGCCCAAATCAGCCCATAAATAACCTGTGTGGCCCAAAGTGGCCCTGATCCTACCTCAGGAATAGCTGCTGTGGTGCAGCAGTGACAACAACAAAGAGAGGGGAATTGGTTAAGTACTTCGGGGGTTAAAATCTGTGCCCTGCACAGTAAATTTTATAGCCAAAAGTGAGTCTTCTATAGTCTCATTTATTATTGCAAAAATGATTGGAACTGGGGACCATGACACTATTACCTGTTACTGCAGATTTATTGAAAATTAGCAATTCCATTTATATCTATGAGATTTCAGGGATTATTCTGTTAGAGACTGGAAAACTGATAGATTTATAATGCTGGCGAATCCAGTTGTACCAACTAATAGAGCCAGTGAGAAAATTTAGAGGTTTGTACTCCTAAAGGAGTTAACCTTTGGACAAAGAAACATTTTTCAAGTAGCATCTGAGAAATTATTGGATTCATAAATTCTCGCTGCTGCAGCATGAAAAATATTCATTTCCTGGGGTTTATATTTTTGTCCAGAAAAGATACAGAAGGCAAAATTTCATCCAAAACCATTTCACTCCACTCAGAGCCCTGCTCTAATTGCTGCTGCACCTTGAGCTAACCCTTTGGCATTTATTGGCAGGGTTTCCTTGGCTGACCCTGAGGAAATTTTCAAGGTATGACTCTTCTAAATTCATTAACATTGTATTGACTTGAGTGAATCTGATTTTACTTTAATTTTGATTTCTGTGTACTCGCTGGACTTCTTAAAAATTGACCCAAACCTGCAAAGGTATTAAATTCCTGTCAGGATGTTGGGAGTTCTTTAGGATGTGTTTTTTGTTGTTTGTTTTTTAATATGTGAGATCTCTGACTGTGGATGAGCTTGTGTAACTCAGCTGTCACTTTTCGTGGCTGCTTTAGTATTGATTATTGCAAAAACTGGGGGACTGGCAAACAAATCTGCAATTTACCTATGAATATATGAGAAAAACCTAACGGGGCCCCAGCTCCTCAGTAATGTGAGAACAGTGATCACTGCATTCCTGCAGAATGCAATTAAAATCCATCACCCAACAATCCAGATCACCCAGGATGCCGTTTCTTTTCCCATTCAATACTCCCTAATCCCTGTGTTCAGGCCTGTTAAGGACGTGGCTGGGCCTGATTCAAAACTCAGCCCTGCTGAGGGAAAACATTATGACTTCCTGGGGACTACCTCAATTTCTCCTAAGGGAACGGAGGTAAGGGACTGTTCCACTGATTTCAGCAAGGAAGTTGGAAGAATTCAGGCTTGGACACTGGACTGGGAAGGTTCATTTTGGCTCTTATTAACTTATGGCTATTTTTGTCTGAATTACATATACAGATAAACAGATTTTTTTAAATTACTTTTTAAAATAATTCAAGGGTTTATGAATCATAAAAGCTCCAGGGGCTAAGGTCTGAAAAAGAAATAAATGTTGAATTTCAGTTGAAGCAATCCAGAGTACCCTCACTTTAAAGGGGAAGAAGAATGACAAGTGTTTGTAATGTGGACCACATCCCCACCCCAGTGGCATCAACTGAGTTTGGTTATTAACTTTGGAAAGAGGGAAAATCCTTTATCTGAGAATCTCTAAGGAAAAAAGCCCCTGGAATTACCCCATCATTTCACAATCAATAAGGAAAAAATGGAGTGTGCAAAGAGTTATGATTCCATCATTTGGTTATAACACTGCACCTGTAACTTGGGAATAGGGCAGCTCTCAGTGTCCAGTGTTTCATAGCAGCCACAAACCAAGTTTAAAATGCCCAACACAATTTTTATCTCTGTTTATATTGAATATAAACTGATGTATGAGATATTTCCAGCTACAATTAAAAAAAAAAAACAAACAACAAGCCTGAATAAGAATCTCCTCTTTCTGAGTTCTGCTCTAGAGTTTGTGCTGGCTTTTGACCCAGGACAAATCAGCACAGCTCCGTCAAAGGCTGAGCTATCCCCATCTACAGCTTTTCAGAATCCAGCCCAGAATGCACCAGTTTCTGATTATTGTGGCAAAATATCCCAACTTGGCTGAATTCCTTAGTGCAGAACCAAATACAAGAACCGCACATGGAGCTACACATACGTATAAGACTCGGTCAGAACATGGACTTTTCTCTCCTTGGACTGTATAGGAATTATATTTCAAAGGTTGTAGATCATTTTCCAACAGCAGTGACTCCTGTTTAAGCACAAGAAAATAGCCTTGATTACACCTGGAAGATTATTTCTTGTACCTTTTTATGCAAACCCATTTTTGCATCTCTCCTGTTCTAAGGACCAAACACCGCTTCTCGGGTGGATGAATTCGTGGCTTCGTTCTAGAAGAATTCATTCTTCTAAGGAGGCTCAGTGGATGTCAAGAGGCAGGAACTTGCAAGAGTGATGCAAGGCAACCAGGGAGAAGTTGCTGAACTAAATAGAAAACATTTCATCCCCCCCCCAGCTGCTGAATTCCCCCTGGAATATTTCCCTTTATGTTGTTAAAGGAAGCTTGTTCATGTCACGATATTTTTTTGCTATAATAATCAGTGCATCAGTACTTCAGACTATTATGAGGGGAAGTATTTTAGCCCAGAGACAGGCAATAAAAAGGAACTTTAACAAATAATGAGTAAGAGAGCAAGAAGGCAGCTACGTTCTTCATGTAAATCAAAGTTGTTCCAGAAAGGCTGGGAAAGAGAGGTTGCTATTTCCAACTGAGAGTCAACTGAAAGTTAATGGGGACATCACTAAAGATCACAGACAAACGGGCACTGTACTTTTAATGAATATTTTATTCATGTCACCTTTAAATTAGTTAAATTTGATAGGATGATAATGTAATGCAAAATGGCTTCCTCCCCAGACCATTTTAGGTGGAGGGTAGATCAGAATTTAATTTTAGGCTAATGCCAGGTCAAAATTAAATTTAAAAAAATTATGGTTGGAAAGTAATAAATCCAAAGTGACCAGTGGAAAAAATATTAAGTTAATGAGATGTGCAAGCCATTTAGAAAAGCACAGATATTTTATATGACATATATTTTTCTTATCTGGAAACAAGCCATTTTAATACCTGCTGATAGGGATGAAAATAGGGAAAGGAGAAGAAGGGGCACTCTCGAAGTTACTGCTATCAGGTCTTGATAAAGTTACAAAGGTAAATGCAAAAAGCTCGTGGTGGGGGTATTCATCATTTCATCAGCAAGTTTGGTAACAACTTAACACCCCGAAATCCTCTTTTAAGTATTTAAATGTGTGTCCTGCTGCTCAGGGTGTTCTCACTCACGTATGCCAAGGAAAAGGTTCACAAATTGGGTTCGGTGGCTGCCCTGGAGCCATGCAGTTGGGATCAGGCAGCCTCATCCCTGTCCTTTCTCTGCTCCATCATGAGCCGGCACACACACACACACACACACACAGGAAATGCAGGGATCTCACAGTTTACATCTGCTCTTACACTGCCTCACCAGTCACACGGACACTGCGCTTCCCCGGTCCCTCTCCTTCCTCAGAGGAATTAAAAGGTACTCACAGAGACCGTGTCAAAAAGAGTTGTTATTATAGCAGGTATTTCTTAAGTTCAGCTATGAGAAAGTTCATCATCGCCATTTGTAGAGTGCAACAAGTAAAAAATGTCAAATCACGTAAAGCCAGAGCAGAAGCTGTGAGTGGGGAACTCAGTAAGAGGAATGTGCTCCTCTGAAATGAGGTCTGAGTGAACACGAGTGTGCAAAGCGAGCTCCTGGGACAGGAGGAAACTCATTTCATGCAAAGACATTCAACTGCACCGTGATGTGAAACCACAGAGCATAATGGTTCCCTTGCAGTAAAGCTTTGGGTTTGTGACTATTGTTACCAACAGGAAATACACCCGGAGAGTTTCACAAACTGAGTAAATCACCTGGTTCCAAGTTATTTCTGGATATTCTGCTGGCAGCACTGCAGCTGACTAATCCAACCACGTCTGCTGCTTTTCAGCGTGAATCTGCTGCATTAGCCATGCTGTCTGAGCTGTGACACTGGGCTAATGGACTGCAGCCTCCCTGGATCCCCCCTCCAGATCATTTGCAAACCGAAGCTGTACAAAGGAGTGTCTTCCCAGCCATCAAGCAGCACATGAAGTTACTGCAATGCTTCAGCATTCACTGTGGCAAATTTTGGGTGGAATTTCAGGTGCGGGTGTTATTTGATAAAATCTAAAGTGAAAATGGGCACACAGATGGACATGGCTTTCCCATCTCCACACAGAAGCGAGAGGAGGTGTTAGAGCCCAGCAGGAGCCAGGGCATTATTGCAGTTTGCTCTCCTCACTACACAGCTCACTGATAAGCTGCGATGGTCGTCAGGACTATTGATTTACTTTTTGAAGGGGGCTGTGTGGATGCTGGCTTTAAGCAATCTCTTCTCAAGGCTCAGTTTGATAATCCTTTTCAAGCTTTTATTTAAACTCTCTAAGAGAAAAAAAGCAAGAATGAATTAGAAACTGGAAGAACACAAAGAAGCTTGAAAGAGAAGATCAATAACTCACATGCAGAGCAATAAACAAACTGGAACAATTACAGTGAGAGATGGTTATTGATCAATATCAGGAGCAGCTCATATAGCAGCACCTCTGTTTATACCAGACCTCAATTATATTCTTACTTGCTCATAATAATATAACTGCCTTCTACAACTTTTATCACCAGGGAAATTTTAATTCCCTTTTATCAGTGAATAATAACCGTATGTTTCCAGGCAGTGGTGGCTCTCAGCACATTTCCATATCAGCCAGTCCCCACTGCCCCCGTGGAGCTGGAACCTCTCCCACAGCCTGGAAAGCTGAGCTGCAGAAAGGTGAACTGACCCCCTGAGGCCAAGGGCAGGGGCAGAAGAACATGGGAGATGTGAGCTCTGGGGAGCTGGTTTTCTGGCAATAAAGTCCCTGGAGACCTCCACAGCAAGAGGAGACTTTGTCAACCAAGAGCAAGAATCATCACCTGTAAGTCAAGACAATGAAACACCAAGTAATCTTCAGCTCAGCACAGGTGTCCCCCAAAAGGAGCCACCTGCCTGACCCTGGGACTGAAAGGCAGAGATTCCAGCCCCTCCTGCCAGTGCCAGCGCTGCCTTGTGCAAAGAGCTGAGGTGTGGGATTCTCACTGAGCCAGGACATTCGCTCTGCTCCCCTCACACGCTCTTGCCTGGTCTGTAAAAACTCTCACGCGCTCAGATTTTGTTCAATTACACGAGGCAGAGTAAAATTTAAGTTTCCGCTGGTTGGAACTTCGTGGTTTGGGCTTAATGAGATGTATCAGCACCAACACAGCTTTGCCTTTCTTGGGAAATTCCTCCCTCATAGACATCCGAGGTAAGTGGGTTTTAATTCAAGGTATCCGTGTCAATCCTCCAGCCTGTCTCCGTAAAATCTGACCTATAAGACAACTTGCTAAAGAATAATGAGCTGAAGTCTGTCCTCTTCAAAAGTTTCTTTACTAAAGTAAGCTCACCTTTAAAATATAATCAAAAATCCCAGAATCCTATTCACAAGTCATATTGAAAATTTCAGGGTGAAGAATTAGGTCTGGCTGAAATAAATCTGAAAACCAAAGTTGACAAGAAGTAAAATAATTTATGATAAACTAACCTTTTTTCCCCCCAGAATTTGAATGATACCATTTTACTAAAAAACTGTCTGTTTAGTAAACTTCTCCATAAATATTGATGAAAATACCTATAGCCAAAGATTGTCCATGAAGTTTCAATTTGAAAAAGTGTGTAGATTTTCATTTTACTGTCAACAATTTCAACAGGAGAAATTTCCAGGAGCATCCTGAGAAAAGCCCTGAAGTTGGTTCCATGTCCTGTTTCTGCTGGGTTGTATTACAAGCTTTACCTTTTCTTTTTTTTAAACACCCACTGTGCCTTTCCACTTTAGTTCTTATTCTGATCCAGCCCTCTGCTGTCTTGACATTCAGGTGTTCTTCAAAGATCCGTCCCTGATTTCCTCGTAATCCTTACACAAAATGGACAATATGCTGAGGAAAACCGCCTTGCAAAGTTGCCAAAAGAGCAATTCCAATCTAATTAGGAGTTCGTGGTGCTTCAGTGAAAGCAGCACAAACACTGTTAATATTCACTGCAGCTGCTTTGTCAATAACTCCCAGTGAATCCTCCAATTTATCAGAAAAATCAGGAAACTATTGGATTCTATGACACTGATAGATCTATCAGTATTCATTGCCCCCATCCTCTGCAACACGAGGCACAAATGCCAATAACTCTAACAGTCCCTTAAATGCTGAAGGATCATTATTAAAGTGTGCTTGGCATCCCTGGTCATTAATTATAATCTTGTGCACATATGCAGTGTGATTGCAGGAAATAATCAGCTTTGTCTGCCAAATTGGCAACATTTAGAAACTAATTTGTTATGACATACCATCAAAGATATTTAAACAACAAACCCAAAGCTCTGCTGCACTGCGCACACTGTTAAAATATCAGATCACATCATTAAAAAATAGTTAACATATCCGAGGGGAGGTAATATTTATCCTTGAACCCTGGTTCAAGTGGAATTTCCAGAAAGAACAGTTATATCCTTTCTCCCTCGCAGTTCACAGGAGAGGGAACTCTCTCCAGAGTGACGGGCGGGCGGGGGGAGGCAATGGCTGGGATTACACCGCAGACTCGCTGTCAGTCAGGAGCTATTAAACAGCCATTGAATAAATGTTTGCCAAGAGCAAAGCTTGCCCGGGATTACCACACTATCCGGGATGCCTGCAGATTCCTTCAGAGCCTTCGAACTCATATTTATCTGTCTAATTTCTCCTACAGCCCCTGCTCCCACTGTCAGCCCCCTGCTCTGCCGGCAGAAGGGTGCGAGCAGCTCCAGCCCCTCCAGCCTTGCAGCCGGGGCTCAAGGAAAGGTTGTGCTGCGGCGAGGGAAGGGCTCAGCCCCAGCTCTGCCAGGACAGCCCAGGAGGAGCTGAGCTCCCAGCAAACTCCTGTGAACTTCCCCCAGCCTGAATTCCTGCTCACTGGACAGCAATTTATTCCTTGTTACTCGGTTTCTTCATATTGCCCAGGACAAGGGCGGTCCCAGCAAACCACCTGAAGGAACAGAGGGACTCCCATAAAACCCCTTCGTGCTGCTGTCTCACAAATCCTGCTCATGGAGGATGCAAATCCCAGTTTAGACTTTTCCCTGTGGGCAGCACAGGTCCTCTGAGGAGAACCAGAGAGCTACACTGCAGATTTCCTGCCACAGACAGTGCCCAAGCTTTGGTATTTGAGCTGTGGACTAGGAGAAGACCAACACTGATGCTGCGGGACCTAGGCTGGTCCTGGGAAAGGGCTAATCCTGGGAAAGGGCTAATCCTGGGAAAGGGCTAGGCTGTGCAACAGGTTTGCATCAGGGAGGTGACAGACCCCGGGCACCCTCCTGTCTGTCAGGGGTGAGCTCTGAATCTGTGCACTGAAACTTGCAAGGCTCCGGATCAGGAGCTTGCAGTGGAGTGTAGGAGACCATGGAACATTCAAGGCCTTGCAGGCTCGCATGGATATCAGAGGGTGCACAAGGCTTATTGTATTATGTGCATACATAATAGGATTTCTTTGCTTAGATGTATGGTCAGGCTATTAAAACATGCATCAAAATAAAACCAGAAATTAAATATTGAGCTACGCTTTCATCCAGGAAACAAAACTCCTCCCTTTTTCTTTTTCTACATAAATGAGCAGAATGATTTTAAAATGGCAAATCACTTGTGTAACATATTTTAAATGAAACAATTTTTTCTAAATTGACACATGGCTCTAGTTTTTATTAAGAGAGCTAAATACGATGCTTTTCTGTAGAGTAAGAAGTGAACTTGCAAATTTTTCAGCAGTCTTTTCTGACACTTTTTCCCTCTACATTCTGCATCCTTCAGTGATTTTTTTTTTATTGTTTGTGTCCCCTCCTGTAGCAGGAGTCCATCAGCACAGTTAAAGCTGAAGATGGAGAATCCGAGGAGAGACAAGTGACAACACTTAACCATGGGACTGCTGCTCCATCCTCACAGTAATGACTGTTTTCTCTGGGAGACAGGACTTCCAGAGAATATTTTGTTTAGTTTTTGTGACAATTTCTTATTCTTTTCCCACATTTTCTCAGAATCCAGCGTTCCACATTCTCGGAACAGCAGTTAAGAAATCACAGTTTTGTGCAAATCTATCTCCCCAGATTCTTAATTGCTGTCAACAGCCACTGAACCAACAATAATATCTTTTCTTTTCTTTCTCGGGGTATTTTGTAGCTTGTGACTTATTTAATAACAAAGTCTTTTAAAATGCTTGAAAAGAACCGATACCTTTTTCATAACATAATTAACGTTACATTTCTTTACACACAGTTTGAAAACTATGGGTCCCAAGGATACTTCTGGAAATAGGAGGTAATAAAGTGACCTCAAATCCATTGTCATGGAAGGATAAACTGTATCAAAAAGTACTTCAGACTATTAATAACTCTTACATCAATATCCTTTAAATGTTTCCATATTTTCAAAGAAAAATAATAGATAAAAACTTCTAATTTGCACCTGAAAATGAAGTAAATGTTTTCTACGTAACTGTATAGATTTCACAGCATTATTAGCCTTTAACCTTCCAAATGAGTAATTTATACAGCCTCAAGTTCATAAAACCTCTTCAAGAGGACACATTTTACCTTGAAAAGTTCTATTACAACGTACTCCACTGAGGCCAACACTTAAATTACATATAACAGAACGGATATAATTATTTTCTTCTTTTTTCTAATTTGGATAAAAGTTATTCAGCAGTTACATACAGGCCTGATACACTGGCCTTGGAAACAATACCCTGTCAAAGAAACCTTCTGAAAAGAAGTGTCCAGTGAACAATATCTTCCCACTGGGAACCAAGCCAAATAACACAAGTCCAACACACCTCAGCCAGGCTGAGGGGCTGCCCCCGTGCCCCAAAGCGCCAGGACAGTAGGTTTGTACCTGTTTCACTGGAGGCAACTCCCAAAATGAACTGCCTCAGGAGAAAACCCAGGAGTGATTCACTCCCCATGAACTCCAGCCCTACTGGCTTCATTCTGACGCTTCCTCGCAACAGCACCGAGAGCAGCTCTAAAGGCAGCGATGGCTCTGACCTTCCCGTGCTCAGAGCACAGCAACAGGAGGGGTTCCCCCTCTCAGTGCCAAGCCCAGTGGAACAGCTCCCGCAATCCCAGTGCCGAGCACAGGATGAGAAGGCGGCGCTCTGAGGAGCAGGGAAGACTGTAGGTACAAGGACAAGCTCCTCGAGTGCCCGTCTCTCTCCTTGCCATCCCCATCTCTCTCCTTTCCAGTGCTTTAATCACTCCTGTCATTATTCTCTCAGCACTCTCCAGTTGTCATTATCCTCCTGAATTATGGAGAGGAGAGCTGCACACAGAGAATTTGCCAGCAGCAGTCACACAAGCACCAAAACCAGGTAAAAGAACCTCTCTCATTCTCTTGAAATTTTCTTTTACATTCATTCAAGAATTCCATTAGCCCTTTTGGCCATGGTGGCTTCTCAGAGCCTGATCATCCACAACAAACCCAGGGACATACATTATATCCTGCCATTCCCCACTGAAAAATTCCTGATTAATATTCTCCTGAATTATGGTTGGAAGGGGAAGTATTTCATTACCATTCTTGGTCTGAGCACATGGTCATTCTCCTGCCTAAACACAGAACACAGGTACTTACTGGCAACGGCAGCATCTTTATTTTATACTTGGATGCTTATACCTAAATATTGCCCTTTTCTAATAATCTCATCCCTGATTGTTCCAAGCTGAGAGGTCTTTTGTTCAGCCCTTCAATGTACAAAATTCTTCCAACAAACACTCTTCCTTTACCTACAGGCACACGATCCTTGCGTGCTCCTGAATATTCCCTAATGGGAAGGTACAGCAACACTCCTCATCTAACATTTCCTGTTAATTTGGATTAGGGGCAAGCAGGATGTAGTTGGCACATCAGGTGTCATCTGGCACAATAAAGTTCTTGGAGTGACGGTATGAGCAGTTATCACAGACATATCCCAACTTGCCCTGCTTAAGTAAGAAAGAAAATTAGAACTCAGCATCCCATTCTTTTCATACTGATAATACTTATCTAGAAAGTTCATAAGGCTGTTGGGAGGGTTATTTACTTGCTGTGCCAAAGTTAATTCTCTGGAGTGCTGCAAAATGGATTGGTAACGTTCTCCTCATTGTCATCACCAAGGAGAACACAACATTCGTTTGCAGTAGAAAATAAACTTGTTGAACACATAAGATGGACATTATTTACAACTTTCCAAATTCAGAAAGAGAAGCCATTCCTCTCCACAAGCAAAACATTTTGCCAAAGAGGAATATAAAATGGAAATATGTTTGTTTCTCCCAAATGCTGAAGGCTTGTCTGTAGATAAAAATACAGCACACTCTGCCTATAACTACAACTACTTTTGTACAGGCTCCAGTAACCAGCTACAGTCACACAAAATTAGCTGCTCCATTGCAGTAACATATATAAAATGCTTGTATATTAAAAATCTAGAATTTTAAAAGTCTTTGTCTTGCTCCAGGAATCCTAATGCCTATTTCTTAGATCCTTGGGGAAATTAGGAAGCTACTAGACAAGTTAATGCTTTGAAGCTGTAATTTAAAAGGTTTTTTTAAAAGAAATTCTTTCTTTTAATTTTTTCTTCCCAAAGAACTTGGCGTATTTTAAACAGAAAATTATAATAATAATTATGGATATATTGACCTCTTTGTACTCTTACGCTGGCCACTGAAGTGAAGTAGATTTAACCAGCTCCCTGTAGGTTTCCATCAGCTTCCCACGTTTCTGTGCCGTGGCACTTGCATTCATCCTGCGAGCTGCCTAACGCACCTTAAGACTTGAATCACTAAGGAAACACTTTCCCAGGCCATTTTGTCACATGCTGTGACAAACCGAACAGGAATAAAGCACCCAGGCAGCCCCAGCCCGGCTGTGAGCACACTGCACTCCCCTCTGGGGCTACCAGAGCCCAGCCTCTGGCTGCAGCTTTCTGTGGAGATGATGCAAGGAAGCTTTAAGATTTTTAATTGCATCGTTTTAATTTTTCACTCAATAAAAATGGACAGGCCCCACCTGCAATATAATCGGCACTCTTGGTCTCACTGAGTAGCTCTCTGATGCTGCTGAGGCTTTGAATGAGCCACAAGTCGTGATCCAAAGCTGTTTGATATTGGTGAAGAGCCTGAAATCAACTGTCAGGCTTTGGATCAGGCCCCAAAGGTGTGATTTTGGGAAAGCTGAAGGACCACAGAGACACCAGAGTACCACACAACACAGAGGAATACTGGTCTACGCTAAACTGTGGGTTTGTAATATACATAAATAAAATAAAAGGAAACCCTCTCTCTGCAAAATAACTAAATCAAACTATACCTGAGACACAGCTCAGCTGTACTCAGCATAACTGCAGAGATCAGGAAAATATCTGGGGCTTTGGCATCATTACAACAATAATCAGAGGAAGATCTGGGGAAATACCTTAACTTTAAATTTCTTATTCAACTTTTCTTTCTTTTCCCTTCAGCCAGGAAATGTTACGTCTCAGCCCCTATGCGGAAATACAGACAATGAGGAGACACACAAAAATAAGAATCAGTTCCTGTACTCTGGAATTAAGGCTGTCTGCTGCAGCTTACACCTCACCTCTAAAGATCTGGCATGTTTTTTCCTGGATAAACCAAAGCAAAAAGGAAAGAGCTGTGTGAGTGTGAGAATAGATCATGGATTTGGCACTGGTGTCAGTCTAAGTGATGCAATTGAGATGTTCCTTCACTGAAATCCTACACTAGGACTGCCAATGGCAGATAAAGAGCTCACATTACTTTCAAGAATAAGAACATAGTTCACAATAAAATACAGTTTGGATTGAAAAACTGCATTTATGTCCAGGCTTAAGCACAGAGAAATCAGTTTCTTAGCACTCTATCTCTGATCTGAATGTCCGTTCTTCACACACGTTGTGCCCATTTAACTCAAGAGATTTACCACAGTGAAAGAGAAGTGTCACCCCAGAGGCTCCGCTGCATTTATGAGCTTAAAGACAGAAGAAGAGAGAAAGAATGAATGAATGTCCTTTTCTTATCCCCTTTCTATCCCCTCACTAACACACAGAAGTCTGTAATACTCACCAAGTTCATTTCCCAGTCCTGGCAAACAGGAGCTTTACCTTGATGTGCAGAGATGTGGAGTTTGCTGCGTGCCCCACTCATGAAATACAGAAGATGGGCACAAAATGCCTACAGTCTTATGGGACATCCAGAATCTCTTAAAAAAGAAATATCCCTCCTAACTCCGAAGAAGTGATTTACATACAAATCTATTTCCCTAAATATCTGTTTCCTGAAAGCAGAGGCTACAATTATTGCAGTGAATGCATTGTTGCGTGCCTTAATCATAACAGGATTTACAGAAGTGAAGCTGGAGTTTAAAGCAATCCACATACACCTGACTGTCTACAAAGGTAATGAACCATTACTGTTATTGTTAACATTGCTGCTAATATGAGATGTTTGGTGATTCAGACCTGTACGAGACACCCATAGCTCAGTCACGTAAAACTGGTTCACTTTAAGCAGCACTGACATAACTGTTTATCTGCTTTGCTTGTTTTAGTCCTCCAAACGCAGAGACAAGGAACACCCTGACATTAATTGTGCTATTTCTTAATATTAATACTTTTTTTGCTCCCTGGCAGGATTGCACCCTTTTTGTTGGGGTGCGCTATGTGCTGGAAGAGAGACAGGCCCTGAGGGCCAGAGAGAGAGCCTCTTTCTCGGGCCCGGGGGTGATCCTGGGAGTGCATCCAGGTCACCGAGGATGGGCTGAGAGAGGACTGTGGGTTTCTGGACAGTGTCAGACCTATGAGATGTGATAATTGTAGTTTGTGACCTTATAGGGTATTGTTTACTTATTACCATAATAGGCAATGTCTGTGCGCTATCCCAGGTGATTGGGGGACACTGAGGTGAACATCTTTCCTGTTTATATGATGCCATATCCCGTTGGGTGCTGGTATTTGGGGAATATTTTGCTGTGCAATAAACGCTTTGCACTTCTCCATCTTGTGTGCGGCGGTGTACTGCACATTTTCATGTTCAATGCCAGACATTAAACTTTCCATGCCTCTGTCGCTGGTGAGAACAGTAACAAACAACGACAAGCTGATATGAAAGAAATCGTTTTTTGCACTTCAGGACAATTCACATCACAACGCAACACAAATCTAGAAGATTCATGATTTACAGTAAGGAAGTGAGTTTTTGAATCCTAAATGAACAGAAGAGAGCTATGCTTATGTTATAAATAAGAAGTTTTAATCATTATTATCATTAAAGAATGAAATGTCCCACCAATTCAAAACTGAAGTGGTGAAAGGAAGTTTTTAATGGGATTTGCTGTGGTATCTCTCACTAACCGTTTTAAACCCTTCCTATGCACACATTTACATACATCTATATGTAACCATTCACACCGGGTAGTAGCAGCTCTACAGGATCTCAGCCTCCAGTCAAAAAGTCTGCTTGGAAGGGTCTTGAGGTACTGACACAAAGATGGCACAGGAAAACACCACTCTCCCTTCCCAGGAACAGGACATTCCTCTGGGGAAGGATTTAGAAAGCAACAGTGAGAGGACTTTGTGAAGTAACTTCATGGGACAGCGTGTGTTTAGAAAGAAAAGCTGAAAAGAAAAAGGAGCTGGTAAGTCTCTTGGTCCAGGTCATGTTCAGCAAAAGGAAGTGCCATTTTCAGACTATGACCAGCAAAGCTGCTCACAGCAGAACCCAAATGCACCTGTTAGGAAGGCAGAGAAAGCCCAGGAAAAGCTCTTTCAGCTGATGGGATCAGGGAAGGAGGGGCGTGTCAGCCACGTTTTCTATTAAACACAACCACCGGGAGCTCAGCAGCAGATTCATTTCCGTGTGCCAGAGGGGGAACGGCAGAGCTGGGAAGGATCGGGCCTTGAGCGAGCACCCAAACAGCAGGACACGAACTCACCTCGTGCTGCTGTGCCACCACCCCTCTATGCCCACTAACCAAGGCAGTCCTTGAAAACACTTTTAACTTCACTTGCTCTTGACTCACGCTGAGCTTCAAGAATTTCCTTCAGCCAGGGCTGGTTCTCAAGGCAGACAAATCTAGAACTCCATGGCAGCATCCCCAACACACAAACTGCCTCAGCACCATTACATTCCTGAGGTATCCAGGAGTTTACCCTGCCTTTCTTCCTAGCCTCAACTTCAGAAACAGCTGGATCCCTCCAGCCCAAGCTTTCCAGAGCAGGACCTCAGGACACAGCTGGAGCAGACAACTGGTGCTCAGGCAGGTGAGGTTTGCAAAGCTGGGAGTGACTGAGGATGGGTCAGTGCCACCCCGGTTGCTCTGGCACTGCTCTGTCCCCAGTGCCTGCAGGTGTTATGGGGCTCACAGCACTCATCCTTCCCTCCTCACTAAAAACAGGAGCAATGAATGACCTCCAAAGCAGTGGGTAGATGTGAACAGCAGTTAAACGTGTGTAAGAAATGAAAACATGATTTATGACTCACATACCTGAAACGGAAGCACAAAAACGTCCGTGTCCTGTTAAAATACAGGGAGCTTTCGCTGCAGTGATCAGCTAATCCATGCCTGGACTTCTGGACCCTAAACCTTCTGTCTAATCCCATTCATTCCTACTTGTTCCTTTTGCTAATACTGGCCTTTTTAATCTCCCTTCATTTGGAAGCACCAGCCCTCCCAATACCTTTAACCACCCTCATTGCACTTTCATTGAAATCAATGGGGCTTTGCAAATTACCGTTGTAGAGCCGAATCCATTATGCCCATTACAGATTTAAAAACATGATGACAAGAAGCTCATCTGCACACACAACTCCCTCTCTTCTGCTGTAAATAACTCAGCCAGATCATTTTTTAAATCCTGAAGTGCCTAAATTATAGACTAACAATACGCAAAATTTCATCTTCAAATAAGTCTATGGCTTTTTTTTTGTAGCTCCGATAACACAGCACTTTTCACAGGCTCAGCTAAACTGTGATAGCTTTTGTTTGTTTTGTCTTGTTTCTTGTTTAAAAATGGATAAAGGCATGTTGGGCCAATTTAATTTAAATGGGATGTTCGGAGACTGAGCAGTGAAGTGGCAGAATTTCAGTTCTACATAATGTTAATAAGGAGAATTAACAATCCAGCATCACTGCACGGCCCTTCCAAACAGGCTCTGACAAACTCCTAATCACATTAAAAACCCTATTTCCCCTCATTAGTGCCAGGCCTGTGCCAGCAGGGAGGGAAACAGCAGAGCTGGCTCCTCAGATGTCACCAGGCAGAGGCTGATTTCACCATGGGACACCTTTGAGGTTCCAGACTGACCTCTGGAACTTTCTCCAGGGCCTTTCTCCAGGCGGAAGGAAGGAAGGAAGGAAGGAAGGAAGGAAGGAAAGAAGGAAGGAAGAGCACCCACCTCATGAAGCCCCAGGAGCTGTGGATACCTTGAGCTGTTGATCTTCTTCCAGCTGTACTTTCCCAGCCCCTCAGCGCTGTGCCAACACGACCGAGGGAGAATGAAAGCCCCCAGCTGCCGTGCCCTGCGCCAGGGCATTGGGGGACTTTCTGCTGCCACGTCTGTGGCAGAGTTTTCATTTGTGCCCCGGGGCTGGTGCAAGGAAGGGAAGAGGAGGATGAAACGCAAGTGAAACACGGGGACAGGGAAAGTGTGGGAGCACAGATGCTGTTCCCTTTTCTGTGGTGGCTCCTCCTCCCAGGCGCCGTGGGCACCAAGGACCCATCCCACAGGCCCCAGGTCCAGCGAGGAGCCTCGTGACATGTCCTGTGAGACCGCTGTCACCTGGCCAGCAGAGCCCTCCCGTGAGCAGCAAGACAAGAGGCCGTGGAAGGAATAAAGCAGTTTTCCCCAAGGAACTTTCCTCCTCCTGTGGGTGGGAATGATTTAGCCCATTGTGCAGTCTCCACCACTGTGTAATTTATATTCACTGGGGTGCCAGAACTGCACAGTCTCCTCTAAATATAAGCAATTAACTCCCATTAGCATTAGTGGGAATCACTCAGGAGACTATCCACCATTATTGATTATCTCGTTTTTTGTACCAACTCAAAAAAATGTACAAAGAGAAGAAAATCACATAGTTAGTGGCTTTGGCTAAGTTAAGGCAGGCAAATTAGATTCATTATCATTCTTGAGCTAAACAGTGGGGCTTATTAGAATGTAGTTCATTTACATACTTTGATCTGATGGGTGTAGATACCTAATTATACAGCAGCCAGCAACTTATTTTTGATGTTTTTTATTAATTAATATTCAGCATTATAATTAAACGCACAGGCTGCTCTTCCGCAATTTCTTTTTTTCTTGTTGTTCTTGTTATTTCTAACACAAAAATAACTCCTAAAACGTACCTGTGAAGTCAACCAGGTACATGACCAGCAACACCACGCAATGAAATATACACCATCACTTAGAAAAAATGTGGCTGTGAGGGCAAAACTCCGTGTGGACATACCTAGACTTTGATCTCTCACCCACTGGGATGGAGTGGAAGCTACAGAAGTTACGAGATGTTCAAGGTATGCACCAATCTGCCTCTGCCAGAGGTCTCTTGGTCTGAGCGGCTCAGAAGCCTCCTCTGCAAAGCAGGAATTCCTGCAGGAAAAGGAATACCCATCCTGCTAAAGCTCCAGGAGTTGCCTGATGATTAGGACATTCAATAAACCAGCCATGAGAACTGAATTATGTACAGATCACTATAAAAGAAATAATGGAATAAATAGCAGGTGAAGCTCACTAAGCCTTGGAATACAAAGAACTTTTTTCCTGAGCAGACAGTGCCAAGCAAGCTGAAAAATTAATTTACTATTTGTTCCCAGTTTTGTTATGATTGGTATCTTCACAAGTCTGAGCCATTAGCATGCCAGTTTACAATTATGCTCTGAGCCTGGTAATGTCCTGTCATTCACCTCCAGGGATTTACGTCAGGATCCAACTCGGTTCCTAAGTGATCTTCCAGCAGGACAGAATGACAGCACCATTATAGCTCCCTCCAGCAGATGATGGTAATGATATTATTATTCCCCTGATCAGCTTGGTGATGACTGTTTGAACTTTATCAGTATTAATAGAGAAAATAATAAAGGTATTAATATTTGAAAGCTCTCTGTATTGTGTTTAGTATCATATTATTGCTACATTTTATGGCAAGTACTTTGACATTTCAGTGAATTTCCATTTACAGTATTACCACTATAATCTACTCATTTTATAATTGCTTCTGGATACTTGCAAGGTTTAATTTCTGATTTTTCCTCTCAATAAAGAGACCTGCATATGGAATTAATATACAGTTATCCTCACAAATTTGCATTGTTGGCCTGGAATTGGGGGGGCTTAAAACAGCCAAAAATATTCTGTGTGACTACTGGACCAAATAAACCTTATTGATTTGTGGGGTTTCACAGTGGCCAAGATTGCCTCTAATTCTCCAGCAGTATCCTCTCCACCAGAGCTATTAAAAATATCCACAGAAAAGGGCAAGAGCTGTTGAGCAACCCAGGCTGAGAACTTCAGAAAGAACCTCAAGATGGAGAAAAACACATCAAACAATCTCCCCATGCTGGAAAAGAGTCACAAAGAAGAGTAGAAAACATTCCACCCAGGGAAGGGTAGCAGGCATAATGCCTGGGTTGGGATGGGGCCATCCCACTTGCACATAACCTGGAAATAATGATGGAGAGAAACAGCTGCTAAAGAGCCTGGGAAAGGAGTGTTCTGGATTTGCCCTTTGCAGGGGCTGGGCCAGGAAGAAATGCAGAGAGGAGCAATGTAGATGGATTTACCGAAGCTCCAGCTGGTGTGCAAGACAGGAAAGATACAGAGCACATGAACCACAATCTGTACCTCATTTCTGGCTTGATGCTACTTTCTGAAAGCATTCCAGCAAACACTTGTCTCGTACCACACGAGCTTCTTCAGAGCAGTGTAGCTGCTCCTGCAGAACTACAGATTTCATTCCAGTATCTGCACAGAATTCTGAGTCGCCTCAATTCTTATTGTAACAACTCACTCAAAGCTAATAAACGACAATTCCTTAGAGTTACAAGACCATAGAATCTGACTGCTCAAACCCCGTTTTTCTAATGGGAAATAAAAAGAAAACTCTGGCTTTAAGTAAAACACCAGCAGTGGTCTGCCACCTCCTTAGTTTTATGAGTGAGGCATCAAAAAGGCAATGAAGTTGGTAACTATTTCTCATTTTGAGGCTCAGCTTAAGCTGGTTTCTTTGCTTTACTCTCTCAGTTCCAAAGCAGCTTGTAAATCAATGCCAGACTCACCATGTGAGACACCCTCCATGAAATGTTTATAGAACTGTGTGATACCCAGCGAGACGCACTGTTAGAAACTACCTCTGGTATTTCATATGCCCAGGAGCTCTCCTGAAAGCCACTCCCCAGCCTTCACAGCCAAAAATGAGGTGTGAGGAGGGGTGGCAGATGTGCAGGGGAAAGGGTTTAAACAAAAGCCAGGTCACTCCGTGACTCGTGGCACAGGATAATGGTGGCTCTCGGGAGCCCTGGTCACCCACGGCCACCTGTAGAGATGCTTTTACACAGAAAAGATCAACAGTGTTTATAAGAAGGCCAAGGTTATTAAACAGAGCCTGGATCCAGACATCTATTTCAGACAAAGGGCTAAACCCCAACACTCAAGAAACTCTTTTGGTTTTAAGTTTTGCTCTTAAAATTCTCACTGTGTAAGACATGAGATTAAGAGGTCTGTTCTAAGGATCTGCTATCCAAACAGACAGGATTCCCTTGCATTATGAAGTCACCAGGGATGGAATTGAAAGTTAAAACCTCCTCTGCCATGCCTTTTTTACCTACCAGCTCATGGAATTGCCAACACCCAAGATCACAGCATCTCCTGTTTTCAGCCAGTTCTCAGCACAGCCCTGGACCGAACATCGTTCATTCGAGTTTTGTCCCAGCCTTCAGCTTGGCCACAGATCCGTGCCTTTCTTTGCAGGCTCTGAGGGCAGGAATTGCTGACGTTCCCCAGGAAGTCAGCAAACAGGGCTAAGAGAGTCTCACCAGCCCAGGATCTCCTGTGGCTCTCGAGCTCCTGCCTGTACCAGGGCTGAATTTGTGCCAGTGTCAGGCTGCAGCAGCAGGAGCATTGAAGGAAAGCCCTGGGCTAGCGGCTGCCTCACAATTGTACTTACAACAGCCTCACTGTCTTTGTCAGGCCTGTTCTCCATGGAATTGCATACCCACTTAAGGTTATGAATTTGATTTATCTGCAAGATTTGAGGTGAGTTTCAATCCTTGTGGAAGCAGTGGAACAATGGCACGGAGCAGGAGAAGATAGAGGGAAGATATATCTGCGTGGGAATTTACCACCCACGCCTTTGTCAAGGCCCTTCAGTGCTGATTTGCAGAGCTTTGCAATACACATTTCTTGTGTGGCGACTCCTAAATTAGTTCAGATTTACATCATTGTGGGCAGCACGAGAAAATACTGATCTGAGCCAGCAAAACAAACACGTATTTGAACTGAGGTGCACAGATGGATTGTGCCACCTGCACTACTCATGGGCTGCTCCTTCCAGTCCATTCTACAGCACGTTCAAGCTAAATTCTGTGGGGTTATACTACAATTATATTGATTTTCCACAGCATTAATTTCACGGTGATGTTTCAAATTGCTTAAGGCTCTGTCCAGAATAATGCTGAACTTGGGACAGAAAAAAACTGGAGGCATTTTGAGTGACTCAAAAGATGTCATCATGAGATACCGTGTGAGCAGCTTCCCTTCAGTGCAGTGCAACACAGGCTGCATTTTTCCATGGATCCATGGAAGCAGCAGCCCCAGAGGTGAAGAACTGTCCCTTACAGCAGATTCCAAAATGCTGTTTATTATAAAGCTGGAATTCACTTCAAAGCTGTTTCCAGCTGACATTCCAAGTGTAGCTGAAGGCACTTTACGTCCTATTGATGTCCTCGGACCACTTGGCAAAGTCTCCCAGTTGTAGATTCCCAAAATACAGTCTGCACCCAGTTTTTGGATAATACTGAAATACCATCCCCAGCTACATCTTAGGGATGTTCCACTTTCCTGCCATAGACCTAAATCTTGCATTTTTCAAATCAGTGGCAGTTTTGCTTGAGGAAGAAATAAAAGATTAGGGCTGCAGAAAACACAAAGTCAGTAATTTGGCAGCCTGATTTTATAATAATCTTTGTCTAATGATTATTTAATATTGTACCAGGCTATTTAAAAGAATATTCTACAAAGTATTGGAGCTTCCTTTTCAAAGCCTGTGTAAAATGTGATTTGTAATTAGTAGCTTTAGATATGCAATGTGTGTGAGAGAATATTAGTATTCCATAAAAGCTGCTGTCAGTATAAGTTATATGGAGAAGCACAAAATAATATGATTACTTAATAGCTAAAATACTTTATTTAAAATTGATTTGCTAGATTTTACAGAAGCTCCACCTGAAGAACTTAAATTATTTTTTTTCTTTGCTTCAAATTCTGTTCTGAATAAATGAGCTAGGAACTACGACCATAAATGACCTGAGCACTAAGGGAATAGATTAAAATTTACTTTTAAGTACTTCAAAGCATTTCACTTTATTCACATATAGATACTGGATTTATTCACCCAGCTTGTTACAACAGCTCTGGAAATTACCACTGTAAATGTTCATTAAATATTCTGATATTTACAGTAGGGGTTAATGCAGTAAATTCCACTGACTGACGGCACCGCCAACTCTGTGCTTGGAATGTGGCCCGTTCCTTAAAAAGTTCTGGTGCATCCTCCACTGTGCACGAGCAGGGGAACCAGCTTTTTTTGCGGGTTGTACCTCTTGGGGAGGCCCAGCCCAAGAGCTCACCAGGCTGTGCAGCAGAGGGCACTCACACTCTATGGAACAGCCGCTCCGCACCGCTGGCCAGCCCTGCGCTCGCATCACAATCCCACATCAATTTTATTCCAGTTCCCCCTGAATTGTTGGAAGAAAGGAAAAAGGAAAACTACCCCCCGCCCCGGTTTCTTTGCTCAGGCCTATGAAACCTCCTCCCACACAACCTAAGGGTCTCAGGGACAATTCCTGTGGGTCTTAATCAGGGAGCAAAAGGTACCAATCCTTGAAGAGCTTCCCAACAGGCAGAGAGAGCAGGATTTGGCCATCAGAGAAGCAAAGAACCAAAAACGTTTCTTAAACTGCCCGGAGCTGAGGCAAGAATTTTTTTAAGGCAGCAATGACATCAGCACTGGTTGTTCTATGATTCTGACATGCTGCTACTACACCGTGAATATTAGAAGAGTATCTAAACTAATGAGTCCTGTATTCCCTAATGTTGTGCCACGGCTTGATTTCTCCGTTCACAAAGGAGTTTTCTCAGCATACTCCCTTTCTGACCTAGATAAAATACTGGAATACTACTTCTGGAAGGTAATGGCATGGTGAAGAATGTGATGTGTGAGCTACAGATGGCACTGAAAGAATCCAAGAAATCTAAAAATACAGTAAGTTTTACAGGAGAGGTTTCGTGAGGTGGCTGTCTCCTCCTTGACATCACTATTCAGCTGGCTATTGGAATGGGACTAATTTAATTAAGAGAACGGCTCAGATAAAACATTTTTGTCAGATTCCCCAAGTCCTATTCACCTTGCTTGAGAACTCAAGCAAGTCTCCTCCGAAGCAGTCCAGCAGCAGAGCTCCCATCATGCCAGCTTAGCTGAGCACAGCCACACTAGGAGTAACTGGCACAAAGGAAACTACTGAAGTTAATGTAAAGATTATCATATTGTTTTCCCAATGCTGATCCAACGGTCAAGGCAATTGCTGGCAAGAAATTGTTCACTGCAGTCTTGATCTTTCACTCCTCAAAAGCTCCAGGTGAGTTTCATTTGCAGTGTTTGGTCCTGAAACCCTCACAGCTTGCCACGAGCTTATTTCATTCCTCTTCTTTCCCAAGTATCTGAAGCAAAAGCAGCTATTTCTAAACAATAAACAGCAATTGTGGGTTTGGGCTTTTTTTTTGAGGGTTTTTTGTAAGAAACGTAAGCAGCATGGTGAGACCATAACATAGTTAAAATACAAACCAGGTTGCTAACTTTGACTGTGCTCCAGTCTCTCCTAGCATGAAACCTGATTTCCTAATAATAAATTTCTGATCTGGTTTCAGTAGGTAATCAAATAGCACAAATCCACTTTGCATTTTAAAAAGAATGGTGTATTTTATAGGAAAGAGAAAAAGCTGGAGAAGATGGGTTTGTGGCTAAACAATACAGTTCTTCAGACCCCAAACAGAACCGCTGTACTCCGCGACAGCTGGGGAGTGCGTGATGGGGACGGGGGGGACAGAAGGGGAGCCAAGGAGAAGAGGGTTAATAGAAGTTTTCCAATCTATCATTTTCAAAGTAAACACATAAACAACGAAAAAAAAGCCTCTATCTGACCAAGGGAGAAGAGTGTTAGAAGGATGTAATGGAATCCCTGCAGCATTTCAAACTCTACTTCAAATCTAGGTCTCTTTCCACATCCCATGTTCATTGCTTGCAGCAAAACTGGGTTCCTTTAAAAAGCATGTCCCTTTATCATCATAGAACCAGCAGTTTCAGATTTCATACTTGTGATCTCAATAGCTGGCAGGGATTTATATTCAGAACACAACTTTGGTGTGTAAAACTGGAGGGGAATCTCAGACAATGTGCTTGTGTATCACCCAGCAGTCTGAGGGGGGACTGGGGTATTTCAGCTGTCCCAACATTGTCTTTCAAATGTTAGGAAGAAAAGAGGAATACTAAACAAACAAACAAACAAACACAAAATTGCTTTGTGTACTGTTTGAGAAATAGTAAGGATGGGTCACCATTAACTGTTTAGTGCTTTTTTGCTGAGGGACTGTTTCCTAAGGAAATGTGCTGGCTGCAGCCTTTCAGCCTCACCTGGTAAAGCCTTCAGTGAAGAAATCCCTGGTTAATACCTCTAAGTGTGTGTGTATGCACATACAAACACTTGCACTACTCATTTACCCTAATTAACACTCCCAACTGCAATTCCACCTGGTTTGATAACTTGTAAGGGAGCCTGCCCAAACGTCAGTCTTCCTTGGGCACCAGTTTTTGTGCAGTCGTAGACAGAGGATAAGTGACACACTCAGGTGCACACAGTGTTCTTGGGACTTGGCAGGATTAAGCTCAGAATGTTTCTCTCCTTCAAAACTCTTTAAAAGTCTCGATGGCACCTTTTGCTCTCTTTTCTCTGTAACCTATTTCCAAAAGAGACACCTGATGGAGCATTCAAGCCCTAAGTGTTTCTTTTCTAGTGGTTCAGTTTAAAACAAGTCATCTTTGTACCCCCCTAAACAAACGAAAAAGTTCCTCCAGCACCTTGAGAAATGCATGTAAATAAAAACAAATATGAACCCAGTTTTCTACTCTTTTATTTTTTTTCCCTAATGAGACCTGTAGTCAGTCTTGTATAAAAATCTCTGGGAAACATGGAAAAGTGTGACCAAAGGCAGATGTTGGACACGCCGTACCCCTGACCCCACAATGTAATCCCAAAGGGGAGCCCTGAGCTGGCATTCCTGAGGCCAGAAGAGACACTTCGAACCATGGAGAACTTTAGGAAAGCAATAAGATCTCCTTCAACAAAAATACTTCCACCCACATGAATCCCACTCCTGGATGTTTTGCACCGATGTATTGACTTTATCAAGATGCTACAGGAGGTAACTTAAGTTGAATGTCCTGGCTTTGGAGAGATTATTGGCATTATTTACCTTCTTTTTTCCACCTACCAGATTTTTAATTAAATTAAATTCCCCATGCATGGTTAGCTATAAAGTGCATATTACTTACCTGCATCTTCAGATCTTTTACAGTCCCGTGGGTAAATCCATAATTAGTTGGTTTTGTAAAATGCATATTATTTACTTGACAGGCCAGAGTGGCTCTGGAGGAACTGTCCTCATGTCTTGGTTAAGTGCATAATTAGGCAGGTTTTTTAAACCTATGTTATGTTCCCCACACCGAAGCCATTGCACTCCATTTGTTAAATATTCATACTTTTTTTTTTAAAATGTATTATTTACTCAATCGGTCAAGACAGCATGTAATTATGTATTTAGAACGTGTGCAATGCATAATCAAAAATACTCATGAAAATGTATGGAATAAATTACTTTGCACTATTAGGGCATTTTTAGGCCACTGTGTCCTCACCATTGTCTCTCAAAGCACCAAGTATGTTCAGAACAACTGTTTAATTGTTTAATGAAAGAAGTGTTCAACCAAGCACTACTTAACAGGATACTTGCACATTGACCTAAGCTTTCAGGCTAATTTCATAAATAAAGGAAGCATTTGTGCTATTTAGAAGCAGAGTAAAACTTGATTTTACAGTCGTACCTCCTCAGTCTTTTGGGACAGATTCTCCCCAGGATAAAGGAGTGTTGTCCCACTGAAGAAGGCACTGGCATGTTGATCAGCAAAGCAGAGATGTCCTAAAAACCATGAACTGTGACCTTTCAGGGGATATTTCTGACAAGTACCCATGAGGATGCTCCTGTCAGTGCAATGGAGAGTTTTGAGGATGACCATTCCCCACGGAAAAAGCCTTGCAGGAAGCCAGTATTTCCATGTGACTCTGTGATACTGGTCATGCACAGGCTTTGAGGACTTCATGAAGCTGGAGTTAATGGACATGAGGTTGTGAACAGCGTGATAAAACCTGGAGAAGACTTGAAACTATCAACAAGGGTTTAAGTGAAATAATCAGAGAGGAGCTGGACCTCCCTGATCTGGTATCCCCTAGTGCTGACAACCGAATGAGAACGATGTGATGTTTGGTAACTCACAGGGTCACAGCTGTTCACCAAGGCAGACTCCCAGCAGCTTCTTGATAGAAAAGGCATCTTCCTAATCATCTGCTGTTCACCTACTGGGGGCAGCTAAATAAGAATTCATCCCCCCTCTCCTCCCATCTGCTCCCACCTCCCAGCCTGTCCCTCCATTTCAGGCAACCCCTGTAGCTCCCCAGCCCCCGGCCAGGTGTGGAGTGAGACAGAAGCTACGATGCCTTGGGGGTGAGCACCTCCTCCAAATTACAGCTCAACACCCACAGCAACCAAAAGGACAGAATGTCCTGTCCCGTCGCATGGCTCAGGGCGGGCAGGAAAGTGCCAGCTCCCCTCAGAACCTCCTTCACACTCCCTGAAGGTCCCTCCTCACCCCGAGTGCTGCAGCGAGGCCAAGCTCAACCCCAAACCCGTGATGTATTGCACGAGGAACTTGCCACAAGCAGAATGTGCCTCCTTTCTGGAATCTGCTCAGGTTATGGGCACACAATCAAATGCAATCAAGGCACAGCAGCTAAACAAGTCAGCACCTGTCAGCTGGGCCTCTAAACCTACCTCTGGAAGTGCCTTTATGTTCCTCCCAGAAGCCTATTATGGGAAGGGCCGTGCAGGGAAAGATGCTGCCTTCACCCCTGGTTTGTTGGGCTGTTCATCACCCCTCTGCTCCATGTCACCTTCACATTTCAGCTGGCAAATCCAAATGTGGAAGTGCTCTTATTTGCTTAGCTGGAAAAAAAAAGAGAGAAAAAAAAATCAGATGGTTTAGTTAAAATAGATCTCAAAACTGAGTGGCTGCACGAGCACTGAATTGCAGAAGGACTGATGGAATGTTCTTTTTCTCCTTGGACAGCTGGTTAAGCTGGTTAGGGTGATAACCTCTAGCACATCAGCTGGGAGGAAATTAAGCTACTCTTGCACAGCTCTGGAACAGCTCCAGCCCACCCTGGCTGCAAAGGAAAACATGCAGCCTTAAATCCCAGAGGAAAGGGTCTCAATTTCAATCGGTATTCTCAATAAATATGAAAAAGAACATGCAAGGCAAAACCAGACAGGTTCCTTAAACAAAGACTGTGATTAATTTTAAACTATGTTGTCCAATCATATTGATCATCATGGCCACTTACATTTACTATAACTACTCGAGTTTTCCTGGTTTGTTTCTTTACTTCGACACAAAACCAAGGACTTTCTCCCACAGTTGGCTAGATATTTCCTGAAATAACACATGAGTGGTGGCTATTTTACCCAGCAGGTTCCTTTATCACCACAGAGCAGCAAAGTTGACAGGCTTTGTGTCTGAAATGTAATTAGCTCGCGGGAGTACAGTCATAATGAAAGCAAAATTTACATTATTGCAGACGTGATTGTTTGCTCTTTCAAGCAGGAGTAAAATGTGAATTCCAAGGCTTGTATTCGAGAGGCTTGTTCAGTCAATATCCTCAGATGTCCTATACTTCTGCCAAGGGGATGGGAAGCACAGAGTTTTAGGCCAGGTTTCTTCTAAGCTTTTAAGACCTCAAAAAAGAAATGAATGATAAAAAAAGAGCAAAAATTTCTTTTCTAGATGCTTTTGAACCTGTTGACTCCTACAAAAATTTCAGAAAGCAAAAAGCCTTTACTCAAGCCAGTTTTGTTGTGAGGTTTTCCAGATACCGATAGCCTCTTTCCAGGAAAAGGAGGGGAAGAAGGAAATTCTTCATTTATATGATCTCTCAGCAGGAATACTGTAATATACTGTAACAACAGCAGTTTCAGGACTTGCATGAAGAGATCCAGAATCGCAATTGTGGGAAAAGACCCTGAGGTTTAAAGGTCACTTTTCCTTTGAAAGCAAATTACAGTTCTTTCTGCCAGGTGTTCCTCTACCTGCTTCCACGCAGGACGCAGTAAAAGAGGCTCCAGCCACCTCCTCCAGTGCTGCCATAACCTCCCTGACCAGGAAGGCTTTTTTAAAATCCAGCCTGGATCTTGCTACTTTCAGTCCGTTGCTTTGTCCAGCACAGACAGGGAGATTTATATATCTGAAAAGAACAGTCTTGCTCCCAGACATCAGTGCCTCAGGCTCAGTAACCCATTTCTTTTAATCTTTGTGGGCCACATTTTCTGAGGTTCTTATTTATCCTCCTGTTCTCCTCTAAACTGTGTCCTACTGATTCAAATCCTTCCCAAATCGCGCTGGCCCAAACAGGATGAAAGGCTCCAGGTGCGGCCTTCTGAGAAACGAGAAATCAATTCAGCTTCTTGCAAATGTTCCCCAAGAGCTGCTATCCAGGCACTAAAACTAAAGAGTTTAGTTAAGATTTAGTCTTAATAAACAAGGTTCTTTCTACAAAATATTCAGTTCAACAAGTTACTGTGTTGTCCCAAAAACCAACAGCGGGCTGAACAGGGCCCTTACTGAAGAGACACAGCCAGCCCTGACAAGAATCCCAACATGTTCTCATATTTCCCTTTTTCCTATCACTGACAGGAATATCACCAGAAAGGGAAAAAGAATGTGCCTTTAGATTTCTGTTTGTCCAGCCATCCTGACTCGTGCGGGAAGAAGTGTGTCAAACATTAGAGTCTATTTTGATGCTAGAGAGGCCTGTAAGTTAAGCAGGATCAAACTTGTCTTTAAGAGCGCTGGGATGTAGCAAATAAACAACCCAAAAACCCTTGTTACACAAAAATCAGCAACAAGTCTAGGAAAAGTTATTAACTAGAATTTAGCCAAGAAGACGCAAATCCTGTATCTGCACCCGTGTTCTCAGCATCGATGCAGATTTTATTTTAATGTCATCCTGTTCACTGGGAATGGTGTTATCATTGGGCAAGTTGGTTTTAAATAGAAAAAGCCATCAAGATGATGAAGAGAAAATAGATTTTCTTTCCATCTCCCTTTGCAGAAAAGATCAGGAATTGTAGAATTTGGAGGTATTTTACTTCAGAGCAGTGAAATCCGTGCATGTTCCGCTGAGACGTGCAGTGAGTTTGCATCGTGCTGTGATCTAACGCAGCAAACTGTGATCCCTCAGAGCTGATGCCACAGGACCTTCCCTGATTTCTGTTTTGCGGATGAAATGTTCCCCTCCTGATCCACCAGCACTGCTTAATGCCCTGGATACAGCTTGTGTTGAATGAACTGCCAACAATTACAGGTAACTGGTGACCAGCAGACACCACAGTAAGGATAAAATCAAATGCAGTGGTCAACACAGTGCGGTTTGATATCTTTTGTTGTCACTCCTTCCAATTAATCAGGAACTATTTCTTAATGAGTGGACTGCCAAACTGGTACAGTTACATCCTTTGAAGTAAAAGTAGGTCTCAATCTGCCTATTTTATTTTTGCCTTTTCCTTAAATCAGCAAATCCTCTACATAGCCTCTTGCTGATTTTAAGAGGCATATGGTTCTTAATCCAGCGGTGTATGAATTATGGCAGTAAATGGCTTTGAAAGTGCCTCGAAAGCAAAAATATGGAAATTTCCCCCCCAAGAGACCAGGATGAGCAGTCATTATTTTTGCGATTGCAGAGAACACTGCCCAAGTGTTCCAAGACTCCGTGTGTGTAATTGTTTGTCTCTTTCTTGCTTTGAAGTATATTTTTTTTAACAGCAAAACCTCAGACACACTCAAGGACAGCTTCCACAGCTTGGTCAAGAACACCAGCGTATCTACATATTCACTAAGTCATAAATCTTCTATACTTTGGCTATGCATATATGACACATGACCCTTATTTCTCCCTTGTGGTCGCAGTCTGAGAGACAATAGAGGTCCACTAAAGCACACAGCTTCCCTCCTAGGTAATATTTCATACGTATCTCTTTGCAACCACCAACACATCCAGGTAACTGAGCTGCAGTCTGGGAGGGGAGTTTAACCATAATTGTCTTAAATTGTCTAATTTGGATAAAACGAGCAAGAAAATTCCCTCAGCTATTTGTTAGTATAATAATGTCATCTATATGTTTCTTGCCTCGTGGTATTCTGCTTTGTAAAGGGGAATGAACTACAGTCTGAATCCTTTGGATATTTGGTTCGATCTGTCTGTCAGACATTAATTAGTTTCATAGCAATCTCTCACTGCTGTCTTGTGGAAAGACAGCAAGACTGAAAAATAAGCCAGGATGACAAAGGGAGAGCTTGACTTGCTTCTGACCAAAGAAATCTGTCATTAAGAAAAGGTTCAGAACTCAGATCTGAGGCTCCTTTGCCTGCCTTGCGGGAGTACCGATGACTGGATTAAAACATTAATGTGTTATTATACACCAAATTGTCTCCTCAAAGAACGGTCTATTTGCTCATTTATTTCTATGTACATAAACAACTGGAGAGAGGGAGATTTCCAGGGCAGGAGCTCAACCATGCGACTCTCACTAATGACAGTGGCTGTTAGGCAGCCAAAACCTTGAACGAGGCTTCCAAATTAACCTTAAAATAACATTACCGAGGCCTCAGTAGCAGCTCTGCAGTTAAATCCATATTAAAATTTGCACTTGGAGCATCACTAATGTCCCAGGATTTCCTACTCAAATTGCTTTGCATCATCTCCCTATTTTACATGCCGAGGTCTAATTCTCTGCTTTGGAGCAGCATCCTTTAACATGGGTACAAAGCACATTTGCAGCGCCAGCAGAAAAGTGCTGCTACAGAGCACAGAGTCGTGTCCTAACTCTCCAGGAGACAAGGGAATTTGCCCACGTGTATTCAAATATATTAACTTTCACTCAAAAAGAAATTTTAACCTGTTCCATTAAAAAATCTGGAGCTGTTATTTCTTCACACACGTGCTGATTCCTTCCTTCTATACCTTATCCCTCTTGGTTCCTAAGCCTCTGAAAATAAAGCAGTTTTATTTACATTGCTAAGTAGAGACACTGGAGTTTGAAAATGTCGATTGACAGGTTGTGTTTTTACACGTAAAAATGTACGGAAATGTACGGAAAAATGTATATCAGGCTTACAACACTACAATACTACTCTGCAGAAGTAGGCATGATGATAAATTCTTGGTTTATTTAAAAAAAGAAAATGGAAAAAAAAAAGAGGGGAAAAAAAAGGAGAGGGACTAAACTAATCAGGGTTTCTTCGAGGCAGTTCATCCCCAGAGTGTTTTACAGAACAAATAGCAAGACCAGGGCTTTCTCAAAGAGATCATAAATACCTACAGGAGTTTTGAAACGCTCCTTAAAGGGTGCTCGCTGTCCTAAAATTCCTGTAGAAGTATCCCTCATTCTCTGACATAATCCTGCAATGCATCCCACAAGACTTTGTGCTTAACCTCAACTGCAAAACGACGGTGAGATCACTAAAAGTGAGGTTTCACTCAAGTATGAAGAACACGCCGGATTCCTTACTCAGTTTTTCTAGGATCTTATTCCAGCTCCAAAAATTTCAACAGTAGTTCCTCGGACCCCTGGTAGATACTAAAGAGACTTTTGAAGGCAGCTTGCAGTAGTGCAGCCACACCAACAGCTCTGAGTGCTATTTACAGACACATTTAGCTCACCACAAAACTGAGACCAAACTACTGGGGAAGAGCTTCCTTGTCGGGAGAAGGAAGGTAGCCTTTCCCTCAAAGTATTCCAGATGCTCTGCCACTCTGAATCCTAATCTAAATCAGTTTGGGGGATGGAGGCATTGGGTGTTTTTTGAGATGGTTTTTTGAGTTATGTCATGGGAAAAAAAATCCCTTCACTTGATTTATTTCCAGTGTCTCTTACTCGAAGGAAATTCAAATATCATTTGGAAAAAAATCCCAGGCCCCTGCAGTACAGTTAGAATTTTAAAGGCCATGTTAAAGAGAGGTTCCTAAACCCATGCACTTCTGAACTTAGTGCTCACACCACAGTATCCCCTGGGCCAAACCACACTGGACCACATTTCATAGGGTCACCTCTGGATCTTGCAACCCCATGAGGTGCTGTAGGAATACCAGGTCTGTAGGAAAGGCTAGCTACAGCTCTTTCCAAGTCTCCAGCAGATTGTTTCCTGGTCTGGGTAAAGACACTTTTGATTTCATCCAAACTGGTTCACACGTTTTCTTAATAAGAACTTGTGTCAAAACGTTTCAGTTGTCAGAATATTCACCTCTGAGCCTGAGCTTGTAAGTACAAGTCCACACATTAGTTTACCCATCAATATCCTGTCTGTACTTTTGTCTGTGCATTCCTGAAGTGCCCATCACCCTGATGCAGAGGTGCCAGTGCAAATTCTCACCCCGTGTTAGTTTGACAGCGCTGTCATCGGAGCCGGCTGTGCTTCAACTAAAATACAAACCCATGGCTACTCCTGTCCAGCTCTGGGAGCTACTCTGGAAGTTGGTGGCTCCATGACAGGAGAAGTAGCAGGTCTAGTCCCATGCTCAGGTCACCGTTCCCTTCTAAAATCAAAGAGGTTGTAAATCCCAAAGCTGAACAAAATCCTCATCTTTGGGGAGACTGGGAGATGGTTCACGTGGCAAACTCACTGTCAAGGCCTTAGGAAGACTCTTAAACATGAGGAAAACAACCCATACAAACAAAACCTATTCTGTTCTTTATCCTACGCAAACCCTAGGCAAGGAGCACACCTTCTTCCCAGAAAAACCCATCCTTGTGTTCAGACAGCAGCTAGGAGAGATATAAAAGAGCAGCTCCTACAGCAGCAACACCACTTGAATGGCTGAACGCAGAATTAAAAACAGGCTTTGCTTCCAGGTGCAGACAGATGTCTGATGTGAAGATATTGGCTGTCTCTCACCAAAAATGACAAGCATTTTGGTAAGGCTTTTCTTAACAGATGGCAAAACTTGGGTCCTACCGACTGCTGCAGGGTCTGGAGGCACTCAGCACACAGCAGGATCAGGCCCAAACATGGGGCTGAACACCAGGTTTCATCCGCATTGTTAAGAAAAGTTATTGGTGTGAAAAGGGTGTTCAGGCACTAAGCATCAGATCCAGGGGAAAAAAAGACCAACAAACCTTTGCAGCGCATTGTGATGTTTTCTTTTGTATACCGTATCAATGACTGTGCGGCGTGCTCCCTGAAAATCCAGCCCTTGGTAATTGTCAGGGAACTTCATTCTGAGTGCAGGCTCCACTGGAAATTAATTGCTTCAGTGCAATCTGAACCACATCATAAATGTCATGTAGAAGTTGCAGGGAGTGAGGAGGCAATGACAGCTCTATCCGCACTGTTTCATTTAAAGGTGGGTAAAACACACTGCGACAGAAGTGCTCTTCATCAATAATTTAGTCCGCAGTGTAAAGCCAAGCCTTGCCAAAGATGCCAGGGGAGCAGCTACCTCCCTGGTTTTAATGACACCAGCAGGGAGGGGTTGAGGGGCCAGCTCAAATCAACATTCACTGCACATCTGGGCATGTCGGCAGATGAAGATATCTAGGACTGAGCTGACAGGACAAAGGGTTGAAAAAAGAAGTGTAACCTAGAAAACCTTTACTTTGAATTCTTTGTATAAATTCAAGGGGGATGACAGTTCCTAAGGTCATCTTACATAATAAAACTACAGTGATCTACATAGAGAATTTTAACTCTTTCCAACACATAATCAAAGCAACCGCAAGTTAAGTTTATATTATTCACTTTATGAATGCAAAATGAAGAATCCTTAATTCTCGAAAAAGAACTGTTTTAATGAGCAGAATGTTAACATTTATATGCCTGACTTCATTGCAATAACCCTAATTATAGTAGCACGGAAGCCCCACTGTACTGGAGGGTCACTGAAGTTCCTATTACAACCCTTATCTTAGGGGAGTTTAATGTCTTTGCCATTTCCCAGCGCATCGGCTGAAACTTGCCGTGCCGGTTAGCGCTGGTTTACTCCTTCAAATTATTGTTTTACAGCAGTTTAGTCTGGTTCTTAAACAGCTTCTGCTTGCCAAAAATCAGAGTTTTTACTGTGTTTATGGCAGTCTCCACACAAAAGCCCATCCATTTGCTCTGAGGAGAATACGACATTCAGGTGCAAGGAGACGGATCCATCTCTGTACCAAACTCCATATCCTCACCTCAGGAGGTTACAAAGCCGTGTAGCTACAACATGGTTGAAGCCATCCCAACTTGCGGGGTTCTGGCAGAGCTTTCAGGCACTAATCTGACATTCCAGGCTATACACTGGATGCCTGTGATTTGGCTGAGGGGTGACGACTCGTGTCATCCAACTGCGGAGCTGCCACCTCAATCTGGAGAGCAAATTCCTTTTGTCCGGGCAAAAGCAGCTTCAAAAAACAACCACTTCCACCTCCAACGTTGTCCATCAAATGTTGCCTCTGCAACAGTAATAATTCCCACTGCTGGCAAGTTCAGACTAAATTACTGAACATCACAGTACCTGGCTGAAGGCTTTTGAAAGCATAGAATTGTTTTTTTCCTTATCCAATAAAACTATGGAGTTAATTCTTTTCTGCTCACATTTTGGATGAAATATTAGGTGACTTCCATGGTCTTTAAAGTCATCTAGACCACACCAGAGCTGTGCTTACAGCATAAGCTTCGTCCATGACAACTTCATTGAGGACTACCGCAGGTTTTGCTCCCAGTGGGGGTCATACGGGAAGGTGACAAACAAAGGAGTCCAGGGAATACAGGAGGTGGCATCTCTCCTAATTGCATCTGACATTTCACTTTCATTTTCCTAGCCATCCAAAGGCACAGAGTGAGTAATCCCGTTCTTAATAATAATGTTAAAATGCTAATGGCACCAGGAAAGCCTTCTGAAAGTACTGCAGAAGAGGTATAACATTTACATTCTGAAGAAGTTAAACACTACATGTAGACAGATCATCACTGGCTCTGGTGATGATTTCCAAGAGGGGACTTGAACAAGAGTAGGTCATAATAATTATATTTGGTGTCTGTGAGCAGAAAAAACCAGTAAACCTTCCTATGTATATCCTCTGAAAGGAAGACACTTGTGCTTGTTCCACCCTGCTGTGTCTCCACTGGAGGCCTGGCTTTTCCTTAGGGAAGGTGCAGCGATGCTGGATGCACTTGGAATAGCACCACAAGATGAAAGCCTCTGAGATGACAGAGATACTTTCCTCTCCACACGGCATCAGAGGCTCTGGCCACTGCAAGCTACCAAACCAAATCCCTTATTGTCACAGTGCGCCCTGCACTGAGTGTCACCAAGGAAAACCCATCCTTCCACACTCTGTTACTTGTTCCCCAGCACCAGGAGAACACATGGATGATGCTACATGGTCAGTGGTTCCTCTCACTGTCACTGTTTCTGGTGGTGGATTAAAAGGAAAGGTGACCATTATCTGAAAATACAGACCAGGAGTTTGGTGAGCTCTCTAAAAGCTTCCAAATTACGTTGTTCACTATAAATGTGAGATTTACCAGAAAGGTAATTTGAAAGCCTATTCCGGTGTTGTTTCTTTGCTTGGTGCCTCACTTTTGGGAAGAAGCCTGAATTTTAAAACCAAAATCTAAGCTGTGCTTCTTTCCCTGCTGAATTGCAGAAAACTAGGAGCCCTAATTACAATAAACTCTGATAATAATAGAATCCCACACTACTAATGTGCACTCAGAGAGATTCAAATGAGGGTGTGCGTGTGCACTGGGAAAGGATAAGCATAAAGCCGTAAGTGGCAGCCTTTCTCTCCAAGTGCCAGGCTAAGCAGAGCCATTTAACAAACACAGGAACCAGAAGAATGGAATTTCCAAGAAGAATGATCCTCACCCACAAACACAGCTCTGAGGCGTGTTTTTAAGGGCAGACTCTGTCCCACCGTGCCCCCACACTCATTTACACCCTGTGTGAGCGGAGTGTGAGGGCAGGGAGTTGTCTGAGCAGCTCCTCAAGAGGCAAAGCAGCAGAGGTTCAGGACCCCTTAACTGCAGCAGTCAAGTGCATTAACTTGTTTAATTTTACCCGGCGATTGCCAGACTCCCAGCTGGTGCAGCCTGGCACAGCTCCACGGATCTCAGCAGAGCTGCTACAACTGACACGAGCTGGGGATCTGGCCCAGTTTCTCAGTTTGTCAGAGCCGGCCATTCTTAGGGCACTCTCCTGTCCTAGGCAAAATGTCATCGCATTGGAGGCTTCAAACGCTGCAGAGCTGTGACAATTCACACCAGCCACCCTTCTGCACCTTCACTCTCCTTCTCACGCCCACTGCAAGATTCCTCCAGGATTAACATCCCAGTAATGAGAGCTGAACCCCGCAACGAGACAACGAACAAAACAATTCGGTTACACCAGAATTTCTAACTTAGGAAAAGAAAAAAGTTAGAAAAAAATTCAAGCTTCAGAAAAAGAAAGGGTTTGGCTGGGACTGAGCGGATTTTCTTCTCAGTAGCTGGTCAGTGCTGTGGTTTGGATTTAGGATGAGAATAACACTGATAACACAGGGATGGTTTAGTTGTTGCTGAGCAGTGCTTACCTTAAATCAAGGACTGTTGAGTTTCCCGTGCTCTGGCAGTGAGGAGCTGCACAAGGAGCCGTGAGGGAGCGTGGCCAGGACAGCTGACCTGGCCAAAGGGGTATTCCATACCCTGGGATAACAGGGGCAGTGGATAAACTGGGGGAAAACTGGGGTGAAAGCTGGTCAGGGGCCCCTGCTCCAAAACAGTCTTGGCATCACTTGCTTTGTATATTTTCTCCCTCTTCCTTTTGTGTCCTATGAAACCATCTTTATCTCAACCTGCAAATTTTATTCTTTTTTTTTCTGATTCTCTCCCCCATCCCACCGAAAGGAGGGAGTGAGGGAGTGGCTGTGATGTTTTGCTGCCTGCAGGGTTCAACCACAACAAAGGGCGGCAGAACAGTAAATATCTAACAAAAGAACCTATCCCAGGGAAACTGACACTGCAAGCAGCTAAAGCACTGAAAACAGTTATTTTATATGGCACGAAAATCAGCAATTTTACAAAGAAATGACTGTGAAATACATAATAGTGCTACTTCTAAAAAAAAAAAGAGAGAGAGAGAAATCTGAATCAAAATCTGCATCCTCCTCCCCAAGCAAATGCCCATCATGCAGCCCAATAGGCTTAATCTGCCATAAAGCCAAAGACTTCCCAGAGGAGGTGATCGTTAGTTTGAACATTAATTTCCCTTCCCCTCTTCTTGTGTATCCATTAAGTGGAATAACAAGAAATGTTCATGGCCATAAGGTGTGTTTGATGGCAAGGAGTAAAAGAAAATGCGCAGTTAAAAGATGTAAATGATAAACTGCACAGCTTCTCAGCTGGCTTGACCAACGTGAGGGACTTCAGGGAGATGCAGGTTTTGTTCTCCCGCGTTGAGGTCAGGGAACTGCAGAGACCCAAGGATGGAAAAAGTTGGAGGAGAAGAGAGAAATTATTAATGCTCCATCTTTTCCTTGCTCGCTTAGATTTGCAGAACGTGTTTCTTGAATGAGTTTGAAGCCCAACATATAAAAAGCTGACTATTTATATATTTGATTCTTTAAAAGCAATTAGGAATACAAAGCAGATGGTACGGCATTGTAGATTTCCCTTTTCATATTGCTTAAGCACTAGAGATCAATAAGTCTAATATAAACAGATGATTTCCATAGCAGGGTTTATAATTAGCTGGCACTGAATGTGTCCAAACTCTAAAATAATTAGCAGAAGCATGTGGCACACCATTAAAACCTTGTGGCTTGTCTGCATTTACATTTATAATTATTAAAGTTAATTATGATGCTTGTGGTGTGGTTCCAAGCTCCTTTACAACTTAGATTAAATATTTTTTCAGTCCTACTTTTTCCTTCAGCCCACCAAATGCCAGCACTTTCAGCAAACCCCATTTCATCAAAAAGAAAAAAATGGAGGTTATTTTTATAGGAATGACCTGAATATTTTCCTAACTAACACTTTTATTTTTCTAAAGGGACATGACACAGGATTTGAGTAACTCAGCATTTTGGGGAGAAAAAATCCTGATCAGACACAATAATTTTAAGGCTGCCTAAGAAAACCTTTATAGTTAAGCCTGAAGTAGTGTTTTAAATAAAATTCAAACAAAGAGAAACCATTTAGTAATCAGAACATTTCAATGACATTCAAGAACTTACAGTAAAGTAAATCTTAATTTCACATGTTCCCAACCTGGGCAAATCACTGTGAAAAAGGCAGCATGACTGGGTGCAAACATATATCGGGCAAGGACTTTTGAAGGTCCAGTTTGGGTTTGCACATCTTTTCCCACAACCTGGGCTACAGAAAGCTCAGTTAATCAACCTGGTCACTCATGAAAATAATTTTCATAAAGATTTATCATTAAGACATTCCGTGACACATCCAGAACTCCAAAGAAGCTGCACTGTTTGCACAATGTCTTTTCTCAATTATTCATTGCCCTGAATTTTTCTTTCCCTTCGTGTAAACAAAGCTGAATTCCACACTGCCAAACGTGGCCGAGCGACACGGGACGGACGCCCCGCGGAGGAGTGACCCTGCGGGACGCGATGCTCCTTGAGGACACACCCCGTGCTTCAGGGCCACCACTGTACCGGGCAGGCAAGTAAAAATAGATTTAATTTACCAGATGATGCAAATCATCTCATCCTGTCGGATTAAGGGAGCACGATTGTGGAGAACAGCGACTCTTCCATCGCACATCAACGTGCCCGTGTGAGATTCCCCAGCACAGCCTTTACTCATCTCTTGTGCCCAACGCTGGGCACAGCTCAGCTGCCCAGCAGAGGGGTTACACCCCAGGCTTTGCTGCTGCAGCTTGGGCGGTGAAATGTCCACTCCTGACACGGTTTAACTCTAGAGCTGCCTGGTGAGAACTTAAAATTTCTGCAGCCAGCTCCCCCCTGAAAACCGTGCAGTGACGCTGACACCTTCTCTGCTCTCCCTGCGAGTGCAACCACCACGGGGGCAGGCACGCAGGGAAGGGTTTGGGGAGCAGAAAATGCCACAAGAACCAAACAGCAGTGGGAATCATTCCCACACGCCATTCCCAGAGAGAGCAAAACCTAAATCTTTGCATACAAGTGGTTTTGATCAGCTGCTGGAGGTTACTGGATGCAGCAGATACCTGAGAACAGGGCACAGCTCTCTACCTCAACAGTGTTAGTTTTAATTCTGGGGTTTTTTTCAATGAAAGGAAATAAAATGTTAAAGGCCTCAGAGAGGATTAAGATTAGATTTTACAGAAACAGAGCCTTCCACCTCCCAGGTGTAAGTATTTCAGAGGCACAAGCACCCCCGTTTCTGAAATCATCGGGTCTACCCAATTTCTACTGCAGAGAAGCCTCCCCCCCTTTTAATGCATTTCTGCTCTTCATATAACATGTCCATCATGAACTTCTTGGCCCTCGTTCTTGTTTCCCCTGGCTCAGGCCAGACCTGGAGATGTCTGGAATGTGACAAGGCAGTATTAGCCTGCCAACTATATTCTGTTAGCAAATTTATTTTCTTCTCCTAGACTGATGATAAAAATGTCATGGTGTGATGCTTTAGCAGGCCCAAGAGCTGCCCACCTACAGCTGCAGGGCTTGAAGAGAGCTCGGAGCCAAGAACGCCATAAGGAGAGCAGACAGCAACTCCACCAACTTTGCTCCTTCTGCATTGGTTATTCTCCTGCTAAATGATGCAATGTGACCCCCTCAGGGATTCCAAGTCTGATCATGTTTTTCTCACTATTTTTTCTTTCCTACTTCCTCCTTCTCCTTGACTAAAGCAGCCCAAACTGCTGAATTTTTCATGAAAGAGATAATATCATTGTACATAAGATAATGGCATTCAAATACATCCATCTGCTTGTTAGCTCTGACTACATCGATTGTGTTTCTTCTGAAAGAATATTTACCAAAAGGAGAAAAAAAAAAGGAAAGCAAAAAAAGGTTCTCTTTTGTGGCATAAAATATGCACATTTTCATAACTGAAATACAAAATCCCTTTCACATACTTCAGATAAGAGAACAAAATGAACTGAGAAATTAAGAAAAGCACCCTTGAGGTCTTGCCAGGACAAAAGTATTTCCTCCTTCCAATATTTCATTAAAAATCTAGACAGGTTTTACACTAAAACACTGTTGAGTTTTCTTTCCTTTCAGTAAACAATATCTTGTTTCAGAGGTGAAATACTGCATGCCAATGATTGGGATTTTTACTAGCCTAAAAGTTTTCAAACGTGGTCAGAGGATTACACCTAAGGCATCCAGTCTATCTCACTTTCCCATAAAAACTGCCCAACCTAAAGTAATTCAATTTATCATTTTATTCCTTTTTTTGGCTATTCCAACAACACAGAGTAAGACCGTAAAATATGTGATATCCAATTACTGAAAATGTGATGAAAAATTACTCTCAAAAGTAGGGCAAGCGAATATATTTACTGGATTTCAGATGCTCCAGATAAAAAGGATAGCGAGATAAAAACTGCCTATCAATTTTACACACACTGAACTGCTTCCACTTCATTTCCTATAGGTCGTGTACAACCATCCCGGGTTTTGAAGTTTCATTTCAGCAAACAATATATTCTAATTGGCTTGTTTACATTTATTACCGCCACGTCCCAAACTCCGAGGTGTGCTTTGTGCTCTTCCTTTGACCTGTTTAGCGCAGCAGCTCCCCCGGAGCTCCTGCCACCTTGCTTGGGATTTGAATAACTCCTGTTTAAAGAACAGCTACTGAACCAAAGGCTGCCTTTCTCCCACCGCCTTGAGCACATTTCAGTGCTCGCTGCTGAAATGGCAAACACGGCAATTAAATGGAAATGACAGCAGTTGATCTGATTATTTCCTTCCTTCCAATCTCCTTTTTATTATAAGTTTGCATATTAAGGAAGCAGGAGGGAACAACCCCCCTGAACGTTTGTCCCTTTGTTTGCTGGGGAGGAGGCCTGTGCACAGCGGGCCTCTTGCAGGGATCTCTGGAATGGAGCAAACGGGAAGAAATCCTGATCCACAGGGAACTTCCGCATGGCAAAGCCTCCAGCCCACTCCTGTGCGCTTCGCTCCGGGATCCCAGGAGCCGGTGACGGCAGCTCTCCATTCCCTATGAACTTCCCATGCCTTCTCAGAGAGCTGTGGAAAGAAAAATGCATTCTCCTGGAGCCAGGCTTAATCACTTGCAGTGTTTCCAGAACGGAAGCTGAGCTTGTGCCTTCTCTTTTTGGCCGCTGTGGAGCTTCCTTAGCATCACACGAGGGTTCCTTCTCTTTCAGCCCAATTCGCTCTCTCCTGATTTCCACTCCATTAGCAGAGCCACACCTGCCTGAATCCTAGAATCCCACGGGCTGGACAGAGGGCAGCATTACCAGTACCCAGTGCTGTCTCCAACATTACTCTCCCCAATGGTTTCCTGAAGTGGAACTTCATCATCCCTTGGACACGGAGAGAACGCTGCCTAAATGTTCCTCAGCGACGATTTGGTTTATTTCGGAATTGAGTTTAGTACAACCACATCTAAAGAGACTGCCATTTAATCACAGATGTTCAACAAGGGCAAAATTATTCACAAGTTTGGAGTTGTGAATTATTTTTCAGCTCCATTGACCAACATGTCTCACTTTACACCGTAGTACTCCATATTAATAGCTGGTGCTGCGTTTCCCAAATGATGGCATCTGTGTGGCAACCAGGGAGCGATTTTTCCTGGACAAATGCCTCTCCTTTTCCTGACTTCTGATGTGCTGCCTGTCGTAAGTTTACTGTGCAGCACAGACTGTGGGAGCTTTGTGTCCTAAATACAGAGGACATGTCCAGTCCAGCAAAATAATGCTATTATAATAATAATTGCTTCAATACTGTTTGTGCAATCTCTTTGCAAAATCTTGTTATTTGTGATTCTTATCCTACGACTTGATATGCATAATAGCTCGAAGGTGCTGGTGATGGAATTTTTCCAGCTCTTTGATGTGCCAGCAATGACTTGTCCATGTTTCACAGCCACAGACTAATGTGGAAATTACTACAGCAAAATAAACACTAAGTCTGGTATTCTGTGGGATACCATGCATGTGTCAATTTATGATGCAACCTCACATGCAAAACATGTATTTTTAATTCTGCACATGATTTCTTAGACATCTGATAGTGTCTTAAAAATAAATTAAATCCATTACCCACACTAATACGCTGGTTCTACATCTTGCAGATGCTTTTCCAGCTCTGGACTAGTGCACAACCTTGCTTTTCTTCTGACTGATGATAAATCTGTGGACTTCAGCTGCCACAGCAAATTTGTTGGTCGTGAACTAGAGGTCTTCTATAGTGTGTGCAACGAAAGCACAACCACCTGCGCAAAGGAGTTCACATATAACCTTCTCCTTCAGTGCTGTGGAGGCCTTCAATCTGCTCAGGTTAAAGAGCTTGCCAGATGTTCAAAATTTAATAAATATTCCTGGCATCACGTCTCTAGTGGCATCATCAATCATTACTACAAAGAACAGTCCAAAGAACAGTCTGTGCCAAAATACACCTTTGCTTGACTCCTTTTGCTATTACAAATGGATCCAACAGAGTGCCAGCCCCAGCCTCTATCCAGCACACCATTGTGCAGATGACGGATAATTTCACAAACTTTTCTGGACATCCAGGAGTTGGGAAATATTGCCAATAATTTTCAGAGAGCTGGAAGTCTGAGAGCATCAAAAGCATTGCTAAGGTCAATGGAGACTTGTTACATGGGCGTGTGCTTTGCTCTGAGTGTTTTTTACTGAAAACAGCTACTATCACATCCTAGCCCCCTCCTGGATAATGAGCATCACCCTAATATCTGGAACCCCTGGATCACATTCTGTCAGCACTTGTCCTTTTCCTGAAATTAGAATTGCTATAGAAACGTCTTTATTTGTATACCAGAGTGCTGGAAGATAAAGGGGTATCTGACATTCACAGCCTAAGGGCGTGCAGCTTAGGCATGTGAAGATGATGATATGCATCTGTTCCCAGAGGAATTAGGACTCCCAAATTCTTATACATTTTTTTTTTAAATTTCCATTTAAAATATTATTTATCTACATTCCTCCTTAAATTTATTTAAAGTTAATTTTTCTATGTCATAAAAGGGCCAAACACAACTGTAAGGAGATTAGAACAGCTGAGTGAGGCCTTGCTGAGGTACATTTTGGTCTTTTTACAGAGAATTTAGGATACTTGTTTTTCCAAAGTACATGGAGTGACTCTTAACGTGGCTTTACAGTACTTGACATCTTAATTCCCTACACTTTTTTCTCCTCAATTTGATAATCTCCCTCCTATTGAGATCATTATATGGACTATTTTTAGTTTCTTAAGGACTCCTGACCCAGTTTCAATGCAAGTGTACAACTGAAAAAATCAACAAGAATTATGTCTAACAAACACAGAGGAGAAAGGGAATTGCCTTCTCCTGCTCCATAACAAAGATATCCAATGGAAGTATTGGTTTCAGAGGTGAAATGAGCACTTTCAGCAGTTCAGAATCATCAGACACATCTCTTCATGTTTGTCTGTTCTCAGCTTCAATCAAGAGTTGTTTAAATAGGAGTAAGAAAGCCTGAATCACTTACGTGCTTGACTGCTTTTGCCTCACATCACTCTGCATTAGCAAGTACCCACTAAAGTCAAAAAGCCAACATTTAAGTTCCCCTTTTAGCTACTGTGCAAGTGCTGCACCTTTTTTACAGGTAAGTTTTCCCAAAAGCAGAGGGACCTGGAGCTCCTCATCCTGCTGCCAAATCACAGCCTCAAAAATCTTCAAAAATCCTAACTGGGAAGTACTGGGCCACTGTGCCCTTTTCAAGGTCTTAGACTGGGCATTAGCCACATCTCCAGGGCTGATGATGGAGTCTCATGAGTAAAACCAGCATGTCTAGGGCTCCACAAAGAGTGGAGCGTTGGTTTTAACTGGAGGTGCTGAAACCTGTCTGTAGGGCTGAGCCAGCATCAAGAAAATATTCCAGTCTCTCAGTTTAGATGTATCCAAAGTACATAAAGGCAAGTTGTGTGTCAGAGAGAGGGATCAAGGCTTTCTTGGAATGGAGAGAGGACAGGCACATGTCTGAATAGGGTTCTGTCTTACAGGTTGATGTTTTTTCCCTTCTCATTTATGTCATAAAATGATGCTAGCTAATTTTAATTTCTTTGTGCATCCACTTATTCAGTACAGAGAATTCACACTTGGCCACTACTGATCGTAGGGACAGTTGGTCTGCACAGACAAAACCCTTCCCAGAATTCCCTTATCCCCATGGGTAAAGGTGTGCTCCTCAGACAGCTGCAGGATATTCTGTTGACAGGATCTGGCTTTCCTGGATGCCAGCCAGCTTGCTGACACCTTCCTTGACTGAAGGACAATTTGCTGATCAGGGGCTCAGTAGAGTTTGGAAGATTTTGGCACGGGCAGCAGGTTAGGTCTGTATGTGCAGGGCCAGCAGCACACAACCAGCAAGATTCAGCTTCCTCACTGCTCGGTGGGGCTGAGCAAACAGGTTGTCAGCCCTTTGACAACCTTTAGGTTGTCTCAGACCCCATGGGGCACAAATACTTGGCAAGTCTTTGCATTCTTGCAAATGCAGGCCCCCACTTGCAGCTGCCACTCGTGCTCCCCGGAGCTCCTGCGCACACCCTTGGAGCCACAGGCACGAGAGATGGAAGGACCCACTGACTATCCAAGGGAAAATCTTCTGCAGCTTAGGTGAGTGATTTTACAGAAAAAATCCTGTATCAAGCAGTGTTGTTTTGGGTCTGCCTAGAGCATCGCTTTCAGAAAAGTATTCAGTATCATTTAAGGACTCAAAGGGGTGGCTAATGCTCCACATCCTTTGGGTAATCTTTTCCAGTGTTATTTTCAGTGTTACGCTAAAGATCAGTCTGGCCCACACAACGCAGCAGATTTCCCAAGAGCAGGTCGTAGCCAACTGTAACTGGAGTTGATATATCATGCCATATTTGCCCAGCAAATCTCAGATGGTTGCACAAGACAGAAACTGAGTTTCTGCACATTAATCTGATCTTCGAAAGTCCACAGGTCCAGGTAACATGTTGACTTGGAAACAGAGACCCTCTCAACTGACACTTCTACTGGATATTCTTTGTAATGAAACTTTATAACGCAATTTCCCTTCTCTGACTCTATTTCTCAAACATCATTATTGCTGAAAGCTGAGTTTGTTAAATGCTTACACCAAAAGCAGGGGCAAGATTTCTTAGGAAGATAAAGATGTTTCTTCTTTTAGTGCTTAATTAGAAATTAGACATACTTTAAGGAAATGTAAATGACAGCTCTGGAATCCTGTGTCACGCAGGAGGCAGGGAGCTGAATTAGCACATTAAGTGGGACAGCCCCGTTGCTCAAGAGGCAGGGACACGTTAGAACACAGCACTGGAGAACGTAACGCACACAGCAACCTCACCTTTGCATGGGAATGGACCCGAGCCAACATCACAGAGCTTGCCTGTCTAACATTAGAACCTCATATCCATTTTTACATAAGTGACCTAATTGTAAGAGGTGTTATAAGGTAGGTGACGCAAAACATGGCCTCTTGAAAAATCAAGCATGGATTCATTGTAGTAGTTCTACCCTTAAATGTTACCTTTACTCTCCATAACCACCATTCAAGCACAGAAGCATTTACCCTAAAACTTACTCCATGGGACAAACTCAGCAGCAAAACCCAAACTAAATGTTCCACTTGCCACGTGGCTGTCAGAGAGGAAATAATTCAGGGAGGAGAGGGGAGAGAAAATAGGAAGGACATGAAGGAATATAAGCAAGACTTCCTTTAAAAGCTAAGTTCCTAAGAGCTAACCACAGCTTTAAGGAAAGCTGGTACTTTGCCTCAAAAGAGAACTTTGGTGAAGTACACTGGATAAAATTATGGAGGTTATTATGCCTGTAGCCTCCTTGCTGGGCGTTCTTCCACAGAAGCGCTCACACCCGCTGTGCATGGCCAAATAACATGAATTAAAAATGCTGCACAGCAATGAAGTTGGGTTTCAGGTGAAAATACCTCAGAACTGGTCGGCTATTAACACCTCGAGATCTCCAGTGGTCCCAATCCCTGCATCTCTCCAGGCTGCTGATAACATAATGCAACCAGAAAAAAAGTATTTTTAACTTCCAGGTACACCTGAAGCCAAGCTGGAATCACTAGAATCCCCAGCCTTCAAAGGCTGAGCGATACCACCCAAACCCAGTGTCTGGAGGAGGAAAAGGCCTAGAGCCACAATCTTTCCTTCCAGCCCCCAGAGCACAGCACATTGGCCCATCTGCCTTAGATATAAATCCCCAGCCATTTTGCAGGAGCCGTTATCCTTGGGGATAATAAAATTCTGTAAGACAACAAACATAGGAGGTACCGATGCCAGGTCAGGAAAGAACTGTTTTATGGGGAGCTGTATATTAGCTCCAGGACAGGGCTACTGGCAGCCAGTGCCCTAAATTATGTCTGGGAGACACGTGAAGTGAGACAAGTGGAATGGACAATAAATGCCAAGTGCCGCAGGCGAGGTTTATGGGGCCAACAGCGGTTTAACATTTGGGCAAATGTCTTAGACATGCTAATTTGCTGCTTCTCCCTCTGACTGAAATGACCAGTTAGCTGTAACCAACCCAGCCCAAATTTAACGTATCACGTATGGAATCCTCACGGAATCCCGCTCGTGATCGATTCTGTGGGTAAATGTTCCCAAAACCACCAAGTCACTCTGAATAACAGGTAAATACAGGGAAATTGCAAACTGCTCGCAGACATTCTGTCAAGTAAATTAATTGCTCAGCTCTACTTTATTAGGAGACCTTTATGGTCATGGGCAAGCCTGCCTTGCTAAAATCCTTTGATCACTCTTAATACTGGAAGTCCTCTTTTGTGAGGCTAACTTAATACTGTTGTATTCACGCAGCTTAATCTGAGTAGGTGCTAAGTGCTTTGCCAGCTGAGGAGCTGCAGAGCATGGAGCAGAGATCATTCTATTTATTCAATTTTATTCCATTCAATAGTCTGGACTTCTTTGTTTACATGATAAATTTCTTAGCTGTCATTTTTTTTCCCTCTCAGTTTTATGTATTATACTATGTTCTGTCATTGTGTTTTTCTGTTCCTCTTTATCAAAAATCGCAGCCATTTCAAAAAAGCTGATCTTAAATCTTTTCTGCTTCAAAATTAGCTGTTGCCTAAGCAATCACACATGCAGGTCAAAGTTTAAAGGCTGATCCTACATCCAGAGAATTCAATATCAAAAGTCTACTTGAGACCAAAGAGAAAGAAACACAGATCCAAGACTGTAACTTGCCTTTTCAAATTTATCCACTGCAACACAAATGTAAACAAACTAGTCTATACATTAAAAACAAAAAAGGAAAAGAGGGGGAAAATGGTAAGCCCCGATCTTGCTACAAGTCACCATCCAATCCCAGCAGGCACAGAAAGGCAAATTCTTCGAGGGGAATCCTGGACCTGGTAAAGCCAATTTAAATAAAGCCGAGATTTCGCCAAGAGACCTCTCTCTTAGTGATTTCAATTTCAAGTGCTTCAAAATGAATTGGAAAGATACTCCAAGAAAAACAACAGAAGGAGCAAAATGCTTCCTTCAGGAAAATTTGAGGGTCAGTCCTGCGGCTTTGCTTTAATTGCGCTCCTCTTGCGATAAGAACCTCTTCGGGGTGTAAATTGCCTTGCACTCCCTGCGTGTGTGATGCCCAAGGAGTGCAGGGAAGGGCTTGAAGTCTTAATGGAGGAAGAAAACATGTAGAAGTTAATTTTTATCCACATCAACAACTTTCTCTGTGCCTTCCATGAATTAGGATCTACAAGCAGAAAGCGAAGTAGCAATTAAAAAAATCAGTGCAAATATTTTATCCAGAATTGAGGTAACTCATACATCCCAAACAAGGAAGTTTCACCTTTGTTCAGATAAAATCTGAAATACTCTTTGTTATTCTCAGAAATACGATCAAATGAACCACAAGTGCCACATTTGAGTGGTGAAGAGGGGCAGTGTCTAACTAAGGGGATTGCTGAGGTCATACAAATGATGGGAGCACTTTAAGTGCTTCTTTCTCAGGAGTCACAGTGACATTCCTGGCTTTTTTTTTTTTTAATTTTATCTTACCGGATTTGCTATTTTCCCTTCCTTCTACTAGCCCTAATCAATGCTGCAGGTCAGGTTGAAAGAATGGACAGCCCTAGAGCCACATACATTTAAACCACTTTGATGCAAATATTGATCCAGGAGCATAGACATGTGGAGGTGCTGCTTTTTTTAATGGACGAGCTTCCCCCTCCTTCCCTTCCAGGTTTGCACTTCATGAGATAAAACAGAAGTGTCTGCCCAAGAGCAGGAATGAATACATGAATTAACAGATCCAAAGATAGACCAAGCTCAACGATAAATTCCGTTCAACCCAGAAAGCAAGATGCCATCTGCATGAAGTGCATTTCATGGCCTTGCTTCCTTCAGCGCTTCCGTTTCTCCATTCACACTTCCAAGCCAGGGTGCTTTGGCAGCAACGTGTGCGGCGGTGGGAGAGCAGTGGTGCTTCATGTCAGCGCGAACGGGGCTGCTGACACAGAGTCCACCACAGCCCCATGCCTAATTCCCATGTACACAAGCCTATCAAAGCATTTTATTAGAAAGCCACTGTCCACGGCTTATATTTAGAAACAGAGAGCGAGTCCAAGCTGCAATCCAAAGATGAGATCAAGGGGAGGAAAGAATTCTAAGGACCGCTTTGAAATTCAGCACTAAAAAGATCTGACATTCTTCTATCTGTAGGCATTTTTAGGCTGGACTGAAAATAAAAAGAAAACCTGTTTGTACAGAGAAAGCTTGCCTGGCCCTGTGCCAAGACAGGAAGTCTATCAAAGCTGGGCAGTGTTTGAAAGCAACAGAATACTAGAACCAAAAAAAGAAAAGGGGGGTGTGAGGGTGAGAGAAACTAGAATGAAAAGCCTTACTTCCACGTTGACTTTTTTGCTGTTTTTCAGATGGCTGCGCACGGCTGTTGATAACTACACCCCTCCCTGTTTATTCGACTCGAGTTTTCCCTGGGCATGGCCTGACTTCCAGGTGACTGCCGCACAACCACGACATGGACACGAGCGTCTGGATCCACACACTGGGATGAATCAATCCGCTTCCAAGCAGAACTACCTGATTCTCATGGGATAAATCAGGCTGGGTGGTGAACAGCATGTGTAGAGGAGTCTCCCTGTGAGTTTATCAGGGATGTTAAGGCCTAAAGTTAATCCCGATGGGTCAGAGGTGGCTCTGTTGTGTGGTGGAGAGCCAGTCACCAGACACGTTCACAACACACACAGGCACACAATTATAGCAACTCGGGGAATGCTGGCTCCCAGCCTTTGACCTTGGAAGAACATTAATTCTTAACAGACATCATCTGGTTTTTTAACTTCTTTAATATTTCCCCCCCGTTTTTTTATATTTTTTTCCTGAATTTCTGGCTATAATATATTCAGGTACAAATGGTGCTGTCATCTCGAGCTACAAGTTAGAAAGTTATTACTTTTAATACGCCACTACCTTAGGCCTCTACTGTTATGTAAAAGAAAAATAACCTTGTGTGACAGTTTAACATTGATCGATGTGCCTGCCAAATGCAAAGAGATAAATAAGCAGGTGATGAATAAACAGCACTTCAAGTAAAGACATTACGCTGCATGCATAAAACGACGCCAGGCACCTAGGAGCTGTGGGTGGCCGAAGGTTGGCCATTTCATGCCCACTCACTAAAGCAGACTTAATCGCTTCCAATATTTTCTGTTAAAAAGCACACTTAATGAGCCAATTTCACAAGCCCAGAGAAACTGATTATTATCTCCGAGTTCCAACTGAGTTGGTTGTTTTCCAAGAGCCGGTTTTTCCTTGACGGGATAAAAACCTTTCAGAAAAAAAAAAAAAAAAAAAATGCGGAGAGCAGCGAGCCCGAGAGGCGGGGAGGGCGCGGGTGGCACTAGATGGCAGCGTTGCTCCGCGGCCGGGCTGCGGGAGCGCGGCTCTGCCTCCCCGCCGTCCCCTCCCGGCACCGGGGCTCCGCTGCCCGTGTCCTTGGGCCGGCGGCTGTGCGACTCCCCAAGCGGGGAGTTGGCTTCGGCTTCACGCAATCACAGAGTCGCTTAGGTTGGAAGGGAGTTCGGAGAGCAGCGAGTCCAACCTGGGACCGATCGCCGCCTGGTCACTGAGTGCCGCGTCCAGGCTTTCCTTAAACACCTCCAGGGATGGGGACTCCACCACCTCCCTGGGCAGCCCATCCCAACGTCTTGCCAGCGTTTACCACAGGCAAAGGAAGGCGAGCTGCCCATCCAGGCGGGGGCGGGCTGAGCAGCCTCCTTGACCCCCTTGTAAAAGCCAGCGAGTTGCTCTGGGGCGGCAGAGATTTGACCAGATCGCGAATTTTAATTAGAGTCCTGTGGGGATCTGCCTCGCAATCCTCCTTTCCGAGGGCTTTGGGGAGGAAAACAAGCCGGAGCGGGTCCAGCAGGGAAGGGACTTTGCATCAAGGCACCCACGTCCTTAGCAGGGTGGTGGCGATGCGCCACCTCCAGCTGCAGAGCAACGCTGGGAAAGACGCACACACAAACAAAAAAAACCTCAGCCCAAAGCAAAGCACACAAAAAAGCCTCCCCAGCCTGGGATTATTGTCACCAGCAGTAGTTAGTCAATCACCACTTAGGAAAGAAACCCCAGCAACTAGACCTTGGCATATAATTAACTCATCTATCAAAAAAAAAAAAAAAAAAAAAAAAAAAAAAAAAAAAAAAAAAAAAAACATTTTTTGTAAAAAAAAAAAAAAAAAAAAAAGTGAACTGTTGTTGGGTTCTAAATCAGAAGCCAAGTTAATTATTTTTTATGAATATTCATAGGAAACTTGTACAATTTCCAAACTAGGCCTTCAATTACTAATCAGTTAACTAAATAACTGGTATGACTACTTCTTCTGAGGAAAATCTGATGTTAAAAGTAAATAGACAAGGACACAGAAATTGTTTTAAAATGAGAAGGCTGTTGCAAGCTGGATGGCGGAAATCCACCATTTCCATCATGGATGAAGAGCACGATGAAGGATGCAAGAGACCTTGCACACCAGATACAGAACCTGCCAGGTTCCAGGCAGTGGAAATGCTTTAAGGCATTCATCAAAAAATTAAAATGATGCAAGACTCTGTTGTGTGTTTCCCAAGTGTACGGAACCGGGTGCTCCCACTGACGAAGCACCAGCTCTTCCCAGGGAACTCTGAGTTCCTCGCTTCATTCCGTAGGTGCTACCTACTAACTAGTGCACCTTCCGTAAATCCTAGGAACACATCCCGTTCGTTGTCTTAAACTCCTGGCTTCTCTAGAAAGGCAGCTGTGAGAGAGACTGCGCACTGACACATTACGAGCTGTTGAGATTTCATCAGAAACTCAGTTCTGCTGTGGACTTTTCTAACCCCCTCCTTACTCAAAAACCAACATTAAAGGCGAATGCCCAACTCTTCCTTCTCCTTATGACTTGCACAGACACTAAATAAGTCAAGATACTTCTGCCAATACATGGCAGATTGATTTATTTGAGATTAAATCCTTGGAAGATATTTAGATATCCAGTATCTACTGAAATCTCAAGTGCCCAAACATCTCTGAGGATTTGGGCCTTAGCAAGAAGGAATGTTCTGCTAAAGAGAATGTGCTAAGAGAGTATTTGTGTGGTCAACGTTAGCCTTGTGAATTTAAGAGGTCTCCCTTTTTATTTTGCCAGCTTAAATCAGATTTTGATTGGTTTCTGACCCAACCGAGAGACAGATTTGATGAAATAAGACTGGCAAAACTCACTTTAGGACAAAGGTTGATTTGATAATCATAATTGCATTTCTACTGTATCTATTTTCTTAAGTGTTAGTAGATTTATTGGACTTTTCCTGTATAACCTATGGCTGATTTGCAGCTTCCTTGGTAATTTCTTAGTAGGCAGTAGCAATTTCTTATATCTTCAGTAATGTCTCGAATGTACATTTTTTATATTAATGATCTCACCAGGAGAAAAAGTGTACTGTGAATGCATGATGGCCATATGGAAAAGACAATGAAGTTTAGTAATTAAAACTGAAAAGGGAAAGAACTATGCAGTAATTAGAACACTGATTAATCAGCTGATAATTTTATCTTGATTAATGCTGCTGATTTTCCTCTTCTTATTGACCTAGGAAAGGTAGGTTTAGACCAATTAAATATAAATTATTCCCTTTTTTCACATTCCAGGCAGCTTCCAGTGTTCTAAGTCATACTACACTTAAGATGCAGCACTGAATTGCTCTTACTAAATTGGGCAGCTCAACAAAAGGTAAAATAAGGTTTATGTTCCAAACATGCTGATGCTTTTATCTAAGGCAGAATCGGACAGAACTGGTTATTTCACTATTATCTGGGGAATATTAAAATTAGATTAAATTGCGGTAGAAAAAAATAGAAGACTTCGCCTGTTTTAAACCCGTAACAGTAGGAAAACTAAAAGGATCCATTCATTTTATGGGGCCCAAGATATGGATGCATAATGTAGTCCTGGAGCTTAAAGAAAAGGTTCTATATTAATGCTCAGATTTCCCTTCATGTGCAGAACTTTATTATTCAGGGGGGAAAAGCGTTGCCGGTACCAATCTCACTCCGGTGCCTGTTCACAGACTATAAACAACACCACCTCTTCTTGCATTCCCATGCACACTGCAGGGATTAAAGCTACTTATTTTAAACCCTGTAACAGAGAAAGGAATGTTATGTATAGCCTCACTGCCGTGCAGTGATATGTGAATCAGGGTGTTTCCTGGTGGGAGACACCGGCGCTCCACACTCACAGAACCCTGGTGGATGTTGAAGATCCCGCTCCTTCTCGGAGATAAATATCTGGCAAGCACAGAAAAGCTCACAAGCAGGTGTCTTAATGCTGGAAATTCAGATGGAAAACGCTGCTTGCTAGATGTTGCTTTGACTTGCTGGGGGAGGGAAACACTGCGGTGCATGGAAAACAAACCCCTGCCCCTCCTTCAGGGCTCACCTGCTATCCCACTCACTCCAGTTCCTGCAGCTTTGTGCACTGGAGCAGACTAAGATCAGCAAGAGTGTGGAAAGGTAAATCCACACGGGAAATCTAACCCCACACTCCAGCGTGTTGCTTCTTGGCTGCTTTCTCTTTGCTGGATTTTTGGGGGGCAGATGCCAAAAAACCCTTTTAGGGAGCAAGGGGAACCCCATAGACCGCGAGTTAAGGATTTCAGCTGACAAAAGATTCATCTTTTTTCCTCGTCTGCACTATTCATTCAGTTATCCTTACTGTGAAACAAAAGAGCAGGTAGAATTAAATATTGCAAAGAAATTATCCAAGTGATTAACACTTCCTTGCTTTCCCTGCACTTTTAATAAAGTAAACCTTTCCCACTATTTGTGCAACATGAATCTAATTCTGCAAGTCAGTTTTCAAATGTATTTGACCACTCATAAAAATCACGTGGCTCTGTTTTCTCTCTTGGATGGAATAACTCTGCAGGGCATAATGAATTAATAAAAAAATAATGACCACGCAGTAGAAAATGTTTTGTTGGGACATAAATAACTTGTTAACAAGCACATACAGGTGTGCACAAGAAAAATACATCTTCCTGAAGGAGAAGTAGCCAAACAAAGAACAGGAAGAAACCAAAACAGCACTGGAGAGTTTTTGCATGATTAGATCAACCCAGTTTGTTCATGTCTCTTATTACCAACAGAAATGGCACTTCTGTGTCCTCTGGTCAGGCAACAAAATAAAGGATGCCCTAAGTTTGAACCAAATCAGGTGAGTGAAACGGATGGATTAACCACGGGATAGCAAATCATTGTGTCACCACTCAAACTCCGTATTTGGCTGGTTGTTCAATAAAAAGTGCTTATTTTTGTAACTGCTTGCCTTTATGTTCACAATAATCCAAACTTTGCACATTTTTAGGTATTCTGAAGGCTAATTATGACATACTAATAGGTGAATGACGCACCATGAGAAATCTTATCCTGCAATACATTTGCTCTATGGCTAAACAAAAATCTTTTGGTTTCCCCTGTCAGAGATCTAAATTCCATAGGCATAAAATTAAGAAATTAGGGAGGGTGGACATAAGTCTGGGATGAATTTCCATAGCTAAACAAAGAAAAATAAATATCCCATTAATTCCATTTCCCAGATGTCACATTTCATCCTGGCTGCGCTTGGGCTGTTTTGCTCTGGTTCTAAGCTTTTGGGGAAAGGAAAGTGCAATGCCAAACTTAGGCTGGGCTTATTTAGAAAGGGACAAAGGTTGATGTTTTCAAGTCAAGGTCCTAAAGTACAGCTCTAAAAGGTGCATTCTCAACTGTGCATGTGTGGTGTCCCTTAAAGGTATCAATCATCTGCCAATTCTTAGGCATCTCAGAGTTCAGCATTTTTCAAATCAGTACGGCTTTTCCAGCTCAGTTTTAGGCATCAGTTTGAAAGGGAGCTGGACTGTGCTGAACTAGCTGGAAGCACATCTAACTGGGAACATGTTGTCTGTTCAACCACAGAAGTTGCAAAACAAAAGGAAGCCAAGAATCTGAGAAACAGTAACATAAATAATTTTCAACTACAGCCATGCAACTGCTGTCGAATGACAATTTTCTTGAAAAAAAAAAATGGTAGATCAAGAGATGCAAAATATGAATTCAGCTAAAAGTAAGGCAGAATCCACGAGAAGCAAACACCACATCCCCATTCCTTATAATCCCATTTGTGCATGAACCACACAATAGAGTGGAAGGAACAATAAGAGAGACCCTTCACATATTCTTACTCATTGGAAAGCTTTTGTGTGTGACTGAGGAGCAGAATATAATTATATACAATTAAGTATAACTAGTATCCTAGCTTTTAAGTACAACTATATACTAGCAATATCACAAATTGCTAGGATTCCACCAGGAAACGGGAAAAAATTCAGTGACTAGACAGACTATGTCTGATAGTTTGAAAAAATGCACCGTGCACAGTGAAGTGTTCATTTTTATACGACTATTTCCACAAATATTTTCAACAAAATGACTCAATATTGTAGAATTTTAATATAAACTGAGATGCCTAAGATTGATTATCAGTGCTGTTTCATAAATCAGCACAGTAACAGCAGCTTCATTTAACAGAAGCACGTTTCAGGATCACAAATGAAAGGAAAACCAAGCCATTGCTGTTTCAAATAGCTTTAGGTGCCTCAAACCTAATTACATTGATATAGGCAAAGGGCTAAAAAATGTAACAAATTTCAGAAACAGGGAAGATGTAAATTACCAGGGCTGACACTTTTCATTTTAATTAATAATTGAGGAGTTGCCTGAAATTTCACAACTTTGGTTCAGAAAAGTCAAGACATTTTATCTCAAGCTCATGCAATGGTCTTGCTTTGGATAACATTCTAATTGATCTACCCCAGTGAGAAGCTCTTAGGTAAAGAAGCTGCTCAGGGGTTTCAGCACAATCACCAGCAATAATAACATTGCTGAGTTAAGAGCAAGAGGATGGAGCTGAACTTGATGGCAGGATGCACTGATTGGAGGTAAGTCAGAGGTAAATTCCACTTCAAACGAACAAGGACCACGGCAAAACGAAGGGAATGTAACAGACTGGACAGGATGGAGCAAGAAACCGACAGAAAACCAACCAAAATGCTAACAAGGAAGGTATTTAAAGCTCAGAATGAATGGCAATAAATTTTCTATTAACAACACTGTACAAAGGGTAAATAACCATCTGATTTACCAAACCTGGAAGACAAACAGAAAGACAGAAGCAACCACACCAAAGTCTGATTCAAAATTATTTAAAAAATCATCCAAACACACAGTGTTAAGGTTGATGATACTCAATAAAAACCTTTATTAGAAGGAAAAGGAAAGTGAGGAGGTTACTCATTATGTCTGATTTGTTATTTAGATCACAACATGCTGTATGTACAACTGAAATTATGAGAGGAAGTTTATGGATAGCGTCAAGACCAAATATTGCTCCAAAGCCATGCAAAAGCCAACAAGAGGGCCCAGGCTCTAGCACTGGAAATCCAGCTGAGCTCCTCTGAATTTTACCAGACAGGGCACAGAGGCTACTTTGGTTTAGCTAAAAAAGTGCCTCAAAGTAACAAAAAGTCAGTGTAATCAGCAAAGGAGACACTGAAGTCCATTTCATTGCATGGCTGATAAACTAGAGAGAGTAAGAACAACATTGTAAGTCGAACAAACATAACAAATATTCTAAAATAAGGGTGAGAAATGCCTGTAGAAAAATCAGGAGTACCATACCAGCAACTTATCACAAAGAGTATCAATCAGGTCCATTCAGTGCCTGTCATTGCACGGAAATTAAAACCCCCTAAGTGAAACCTTCCCAGGGAAGCCAAGTCATCAGTGTTACCCAACTCTGCCATGCACCACACCATTTTTTCATCATTTCATCACTTGTGCAATTCCATCCAAAACAATGTTCAGTGTTAGCAGCTCCAGTGATAAAATGAGCACATCTGAACAAAGAATCACCGGAACAGAGGAGACAAGGCTAGAAAAATTAAAAGGTGATGATTTAATCTGAGGGAGATTCAGCACTATAAACAAAATAATCTGTGATCTCAACATCTTGTTGCCAGTTATCTGAGGCATAGGCTCCCAGATGCCAATCTTGTGCCAAGAATTCAATGCGGCAAGTGATGGAGAGATACGGTAAAAAAGGAACACGATCATAGAGCAGCTACGAAATCCATCTCCTAACACTCTGAAGAGTACCAGAGCCAACGGGGTGTCCAGAGGGTCTCCAAGACAGTGAACAAACCTCACCAGCAAGGGATGCCCCAGGTCTGGAGGAGTGACAGGGAAGGACCTCCAAAGACCCAGAACTCCAGATCGTTCCAGCGGAGCACAGTGCTCCCAACTCACATTTACGACGTGCCCACCAGGAGAAGCCAGCCCCTGTGGTTCAGCGATGGCGAATCGCTCCCATTTGAAGAACACCCACTTAGTTAAACTGTGTGAACCTCTAGGTTTCAACCAACCTCCACTTCCACGTGCACAGGAAGATACTGCTTGCCCATGTAAAACTGTGTTCAGCTAACCTAAAAACCTCTCCCTCTCCCACCCAACGGAGAATGACTTGCCAGTCCCACTCCAAGTCTTGGCCGGTTTTCAGACTTGAAAAATTGCATTCCTAAATCATGTAACATTACAGAACAATTCTCCTGAAGAAGAAACAAACTACACCTCACACCTCTCAACAAATGCATTCAGCATTTCCTTCGTAATATTTCTGGTGGTTCAGAGCTTTCAACAAATGGCACTATTTATGCTTTTCCCCCACTGTTCAAACAGCCCAAGTTCTTCACTCCCAGCATCAATGAAGGCTCCTCTGGAGTCCCATCAGATTTTTTTTTCCAAACCTGTAGCTCCCAGCTAACTGAACACGCTGTCAATTCTCTACAAAGCTTCACCTTCTCTTTCCAGCAATTTTTTTTCCTCCCAGTCTCAGCAACCCACAATTCCACACCCGGGCACACTTGTATTTCTTCTCAGAGAAGCCATGATTGCCCTTGGTCAAAATTATTCTGTACTTTTCTGCAGCCCCAACAGCACTTTTCACAGTCAGGATTATTCTCCACATTGTTGTCTGCAGTCAAAGTCACTCAAAAATTCCTATGGTCCCAGCAGCACTAAAAATACATAACAGCCTCCTTACAATAATGGCTGTGAATCACAGCATTCCTCAGCTGACATAAGTAGTTAAAATAGTTTAAAAAAAAAGTTAAAATAAAACTTTTTAAAAGTTCAAGTGAAAAATGAAAAAAGGTTGAAAAGGACTCCCCTACCGTCTAACAATATTAAAGTCTGCCTCAAATTTACAAACGTACTCAGCAACATCAAACGCGCCGGCTTCAAACACACGCGGCAGCTTCAAACCTGGCAGCTTCAAATGCGGCAGCTTCAAACACACGCGGCAGCTTCAAACGCGGCAGCTTCAAACACTTTTGTGGCAGCCATCTTGCACACGCTCAAAAGAGCACAACCTTAGAAACCTTAGGCAGGCACCTTATCCACGAGGCTACACAGAGGCTTTGTTACAAAAAAGAATTATTGGAATTTGCAGACGTTAAATTAGCCCGTAGAGGGAGCTCACACCGTCCCATAAATGTACAATAATTGGAACATACTGTAATTTAAAACATTTTCTCTATTAAGCTCTCTGTAGAGAGGCTACAGAGGTCAAAGTAGAGCATTCCTTACTTCACACCAACCTCTGTGAGCCCATAAAATTTCATTCAAATTAGACTCCATTGACCACGTATTTTGTAGCTCCAACAAACAGAAGAAGAAGAGGTGTTTGGCCACGTATTCTCCACAACAAGCACGGCTTCTCCTAATCATCATTTGCTCCTGATGTTGGAAGAAGAAAGTCTATGTCAGAACGCAAGGAGAACAAAGAGCCGCCGGTCGGAATTGTCATGGCAATGCCCTCGATCTCCCCACACGTTCCTTCTGTTCAGGCAGCGATGGTAGTGCTCTTTTTATAACTTGACTAGAGCTGCTCTGGCGTCTCTCAGGTTTCTGTGCTCCATGCAGTGCTTTCTAAGACTATTATAATAGTGTGTTTGATATTCAAAGGTTGACGATGGAAATTGTTACCTACTGGACGCTCTTTAATGAAGCCACAAGTAAACAATGACCCAAATTCCTCTGGAAACGTGGAACAGAATGACTACTCTACAGAAGAACACGTACAATAACTGTGAAGGGAAAAGGAATTTTCTAATTCCATGTCACAAAAGCTACGCTGGAGAGAAAGCCATACCCTTAGCTGGAAAGGTTCTGAACACATATATTGATTTACATCACGCAAACCGAAACAGCAGAGCCCACTTAGTCCTCGCAAAAGAGGTTGCCTTCCCTCAGTCTGAATGCACAATAGAGCAAAACAGTGTGCAAGGAAATAAGAAAAAGTGTTAGCAAAGAAAGGTTTTGTTTGATTTAACATAATCTGGGACATTCTAAGCATTGCACAGATTGATGAGAATTCAATATTAAGTTGTATTTTCTACACCATAACGAAGACAGCAACCATTTCCTTCTTGTGTTGGCTTTAGAAATGCAGGTGCCTACATCTTTCAGAGACTTGGTGCCTCCCATTTTGCAACAGTAATTTTTTATGCTGTTTTAATTTTATTAGGCAAAATACGATTGTTCTGAGAGCCACATACTCAAGTCATCAAGAGCCACGAAGTAAAAGAATATTAATATGACACATCAGAGCAGGAACAGCCGGTTTGCTTAAAGCTTTCTCTAGCATCCATATAAATCTGTCTAGACTGTTTGACCAGCACTCAGCAAGATCATGTGCTTTGTTTTCAGCCCATGCATCTCATCTCCCCCAAAGCCAGAAGTCAACTTCATGGTCCCTAATTAAAGCAAACCAAACCACTCATCTCCACCTCTTTTCCCCCCAGTATTATATAATACTGACATCCACCATTTTAATTAATACAAATTCCAGCACCTCCAACTTTCAAATCCCAAACTGAAGACCCTGTGTTATACCCTCTCTTTCAGCCCTTGCTCACCCAGTTGCCTCATAGACTTGTCAAGGCTCTGACCCAGCAACACCCTTTCTTCAGGTTTAAACAGGAGATTAATCCAGCTGAACGCAGTCAATTGAGAATGTGCTTTTGTGATTTCTTGAAGTGGAGAAAGAGTGAACTCTACTCCAGAGTTGCAAATCAGAAATCTTTTAAAAAATAGATTATTTAATAAAGCTGTAACAAAAATTGGGAGATCCATATCTCAAGGTGTATAGCGATGGAGAAAGCTCGGCCGTTAATTCTAGCCAGAAAAACACCGAGTACTTCTCACAAACACAGATTTTCATCTACAGACTTGGAAACTTTGGGTGCCTGCAGATCTGGGCTGACAATCCAGAAAGAATGAGACCTTTAATGCAATCCAAAATACATTTCTTAGGTATAAAGTTAGTATTTCCTACTGTATTTTCAGCATTCCTGCCTCCACTCCTCTGTGAAATCAGGAGGTGCGGAGCTAAGAAAAATGCAAAAGTATTTTAAAAACACACAAGGCTTTTTTCCCCCCCACACTTTTGAAAAGCTCTAATTAAGGATTAGCTCCAGTTTTAGCTGTAGGTCTGGGTGAATAGTCGCTACACAACTGGTTCATTCATCATTACTGATCTAGTGCAGAGCCTCACTCACAAGAGCACGTATGAAGTTTTGGGAGCTGATCCTCTCCTCCTCTTCTCACAGAACTTGCATGAAGGGCTATACATTTGATTCCTAGTAAACTCTCATAAAGAAGAAATCCACTTAGGTATGCTGGTTAATTTTTCCCCTCTAGATTTATGTCTATCTGAATTTGATTTCTTGCTTAGTAACGCAGCCTCATCCAATTTCTCTTTTGAAGTGGTTATGTAGTTTAATGCACTAAATGAAAAATATTCCCACCTTTATACCTTTAAGCAGCTATAAGAAGAAATAAAATTATGTAAACCAGAAATTAATAGCTAATAAACTTCACAGGATCCAAAAGTAACGTGAAAAGAGAGCCCAGAGATAAGACTCTGAGCCAGTGTCTTTTGTGTGAGAGCTCTGTTCTCCATCAGTGCATCCATTACCTCCCGGGATGCAGAGTGAATAGAGCACTAATGCCAGTGGGGAAAAGGGACTGGCTATGGTTACGGCTATAGTTTAACCAAAGAATGATTGTCTGCATCTGCTCTCCTTTCCTCAGTCCTCCCAGACGTGGTGCCTGCATTTCCACACGAGGCTCACACACAGCCAGTTGCCAGCTAGAGTTATCTTTGGGCAGCCCACGGACACGAGGCACATGGATGTGCTTATTCCCCCAGCTTGTTTTCCCAGCCTCCAGGAATCTGGTGCTCAGGAATTTCCCGAGACAAAGGTGATGTCTGTGCTCAACAGCTCCCACCACTCTTTCTGGTCGCTTTGTGCGTAAACTTTTAGCATCCCCAGAGTTCTGTGCGTGTGTGAGAGGTACCCCCAGAGCACTGAGACTGCAGACAAAACGTATTTGCTATTGCTCACAAAACACCAACTTGCTCTGCATTTCCCTGTCACCACCTACGCCTGACTGGGGCACATTCTGAAGAGTACTTCACAAGTATCTCCAAGAAATCAGTCTAATTCTCTGAGGGTGTCTGACTGGCATAAAATTACAAGAACTGCTGGGAAGACGATGAGCAGAATCCTGCCTTCCTGGCCAGCAGTCTCTGGAGTCTGCACGCGGTCTCTGACCTCTGTTGGTTATCACACCGGCCTGGACAAGATAAAGTGAACTTCCTAATAAAAGAAATTCTAAAATCATGCATAACCGTAAGTTTGTCACCAAGCTTTGACTGAACCAGCTACATTTCTTTCCAAAGCCTTGGGAGCCGAGGAGTCAGACAGCAGCAGTAGAGGAGCAGCTGCACAAAGGATCATTTGGGCTGTAGCATCTGAACAGGGAGAGAGATTTCTTTTCTGGCATCCTTCCGTTTTTTTTTTCCCTAACAGGTTAAATGTGAAAACCCAGAGAAACTAAAGAATGACTTATCTTGTACACACAGTATGTGCTGCTTATGGTTAGGGACCATCTGTGAATGTATTTCACGCAGCAAACATTCCTCATGCAGCAACAATGATCTGAAGGCTGAAATTTTTGAGTTCTTTTTTTTTCCTCAGAAGTAAATTAAAAAAAATTCCATTTCAGTTGCAGTGCTAAAAGCCTGGAGGTCAGTTTATTCTAAGTAGGCATCACTGATTGTGGCAAAGAGATATTTTAAGAAAGCTTATTTGTGTACAATATCCAGAGGCCATCCACCTCAACTATTTATATGAATTCTTCAGTTGGTATATAACTGGGCTAGCAAAAATGAAAAGTTGTATTACCATTTATCATACCCTAAACATTCCATTTTTCAAAAAATAGGAACCAGTGATTTATTTTTTTTTAAATAAATGTGCCATTGTAATATTTTTGAAGCACATTTTTAGATACTCTCTTCATTTTTTATACATACATTCATCTCACGCTTAGGACGCATGCAAAAATAAAATAAAAACTTTCCTGTTAAATATAACTACAGCATAGCAATAATGTTTCCAGAATGCAGTTTAAACACCATTTTCAGTGTATGATTCCATTGTCCCGACACCGTAATCTCCTCTCAGATGTTGTATGGAATTTGCAGCATTTTTGTCTGTTCGTGATTCTCCTCTTACCTGGTGTTTTGACTCTACTTTCAGGCAATTTTTTCCATCTTCACTTTTATTAGATGGTTGCAGAGATTTTTTTTTTAGCTTTATATTTTTTTCCCTTGCACTGCATTTGGAAATGAAACACTTGACACTGGCACTCTTTTTCCACACCAGCATTCCCTGAAATCTGTTTGATCAGTTTTTAGGCTTTTGTTTTGTTTTTGACTTAATAGCTCCATTGAGAGTGGGCTGCACAAACAGAAAACAGGAACCTGCCCAGCCACCTCCCAGCCACCGAGGAGTGCTGACACCTTCTCCCAGTTCCTCCACAGCTCTCACCATCCAAAGGATTTCTGGTGTTTTAAAGGAGCGGAAGTTTGCAGAGGCACCAAACCAATTCCACCAGCAACTCTCCACGCGGGTGTCGTACAACGCCGCATTTTCCGCCCGCTGTCATACGAGGAGATTTCTCAATGCTGCAAAAGTCACTCATTGTACTACAGATCTCCCCCACCAAGATCTGCACAGGGAGAGAGCAATACTGGAGTCATTCTGCCCACCTACAATGACCTGCACATCAAGCCAAGAGGGCAGCAGCCTACACTCTTTAGAGATGTCTGGTTTCTGTATTTATAAAGCCCCGAAAGTTAGAAGCCAAAAAATCCAATTATTCCTTCTATCCTAACCTTTAGTCAGTCCACCTGCACACTCACAGATCACTTTTTCCACCATACCAATATCTGTGACTGTATTTTTTGACTAAATGGATACGGCAAGTTAACCTAATGTGCTGTTTACAGCCCTAGTCAGTGTATCTGTAGATTAGTAATTGCAGCAGGAGGCATTGATCTTACACCAGAAAAACTAAATAAAAATCATACTTCACCACCAACTCCACTAATGCAACAGCAAACAGGAAAAAAAATATCAGAGTACCTCATTCATAATTCCGCAGTTATTCTAAAACAAATAAACCAGCTATTGATAATAAAGAATTCTGCTATTTATATTAAAACTGGTGTAAATCATTGACAAAACTGAACAATGAGACGCCACTACAGCTCATCTCCCTCATAAGAAATTTCTTGTAGGGATCGAAATAATATGCATGAGAAAGTATTTTAATGTAGAGAGTGTTTGTAACAGGATTACACAAGAGAGGAAGGCACATCACATCTGAGATAGTCTAATAAGAGAGTACCTTGGAATATAAATGGCTTGAGCAATGTAACGCAGATTTCCTGACAAAATGAGATTGTCATTCTAGAACCAAAAGCTGAATTACTGAAAACTAACATCAAACAGGATTACACAATTTGCTTAATGACAAAAGTCACAGAATATTGTGATCACAGAAAGTAAAGGGCTATAAATAAACAAATAATAACAATCGTGTGCAGCAACGCTGCTGGAACCGGAAAGTTCAGGCTGGCAAAACTCCGGGGCCAGAATTTGCTGTCATTTATTGCTCTTTCCCTTGGTAATGGCACCACTGAAATCAATACAATTACATCAGGGGAAAGATGAATCTGCCTTCTAGTGTTTCATGAAGTTGGAAGACAAAATTAATGGAAAGCCCTAATATAATATAATTGACACGAATGCTACAGAGTCTGTCCCACACACAGATCCATCAGCTTTGCTCTGCTGGCATAATAAATTGTTTTCAGCGTACAAAGTTAGCTACTAAAGGCAGGGAAGTGAGAACATAATTTAATATGAATGACGGAGAGAGGAAAAAAAATATCTAAGAGTTACACTAATAATATCAGGAAAATGTTAATCGTATGATGATGGGTGTAACATTAACTACATGTTTGGTCTATCTTCAACATCAGTTTAGAGCATTTGTAACCATGGAAGCTGATTCCAAAATGAGATATTCTGTTTTCTAGTATTACATTTGTTATTATGAGATCTGAATTACAACAGAATCAATTGCTCTTTTCCTTTTTTTTTTCTTTCATTTTTCATTTTCTTTTTATTTTTTTTTTTCCCCGAGGGAATTGAGGTTTGTGGGTTTGTTATTTTGGGGGAGTGGGTTTTGTACGTCGAGCAGATAACTCACACGCTTTGCTTACCTGGCAATACCATTTTAAAATTCAAATCAAACCTTAAGGTCGGGTCTCACTGCACATCCTTCTTAGAAGGGTGGGTGGCATCCTTAAGACAATTCCCACTGATCACTTCTCAATGGCACTTCCAAACTACTGCAGCATTAAAGGAAAGGTCATACAAAGCCCCTGTGTGCCATCCTTCAGGGCACCAAAACTGTAATGGAATCATATATATTAACTCAGTCAAATAAATTGTTCTTGTTGCCTTTTCTGAGCCGTGGAAATAAATAGGTTTAAGGTGTGCTTTAGGCTGTTGAGTGGGATCAGATGGTTGATTGCTGGTGAGGGGGGAATCACGACTTCTCCGTGCTGTATTTTCCAAAAGTACATCAGGTACAGATAACACAAAACGGTTTCCATTATTAGGGAATATTTTTCTTTCAATACAGGTTTAAGGATAGGAAATACTTTCATTTTTATTATTATTTTTGCCAAAGTAAAAACGCTGCACCACATCTTCCCCTCTTTCAGCTCGGATTCCTGAATTGGAGCCTTTGAAGTGGGACGATCTGCACTAAATGAGGGTGCTGAGTTACTGCTGAGCACATTTGGCTCATTTGTGCATTCAGATTTCAGCTTTTTCTGGAAAAGTTTGGCAGTTCAAAAGCAAAACAGGAAGGAATTTTTCCCAGGATGCTGTACATGACTTGGACAGATTGCGAGGTTTTGGCAAGGTTCTCCAGAGGCTGGTGCACACCAAAGGTCAGTGGGCAAGCGTTTAGGGATTTCCAAGATAGTTTCTTTTCTTGCAGCTTCCTGCTTCGAATAATCAGTTATGTTTTGTTTGAAACAAAGAAGAAGTTAATATATTGGTTTTTCAACGAGCCGTTTGTTCCACTTGCACACAGACAGAAGTGGGGAAAAGATGCGGCATTTATTATTAGAATTATTAGAAGTTACCATCATCCTCTTATCTTTAAAACAAGTGCTGATGGGGAGCTCAGTGCCACCAAAATGATGATTGTTACTACATTTTGCCACTACCAAAGGTGTTTAGTCAAACCTCAGCGCAGCCCTCTGGGCCTCAGTTCTATCCAAAGGCGTGTGCAAGGGTGGGATTGGGATCCTGCCTCTGCAAACAGCAGCACAAGCAGCTGGGAAGGAGCAATTCATGTTAACAAGAAACCCTGGATTGCCTGGTATTTTTTCTTCTCAATATGTACAAACAATAGGGAGCTTAATAAGGACAACGCACTGTTCTGATTGTAGCTACAAATGGAGCTAGTTAGCTACTGTGAGCTTTTTTTAAAAAAAAATTGTTGCCATCATAAAAATAAATGTATACAATATCTTTCACTGGATTACTCTGCAACTCAAATTATGTTCTTTTTGTTTTAATAATTTTGCACATCTCTTTTTTCAAACTGTCTGCTTCCATCGAGGACAAATGTCTATTGGATGAAGTACAGCATCTTTCTCCACTCCCATCCTAGCAAATATGTGCAAAACTAATTTTCTCTCCATGATTTCACTGTGATTTGGAGTATTCAGTCTGAGATATGAGTTTTCACAGCAGCATATTCCTAATTACTGGGATTTTGTATTTTTAAACCCTAAACCCACGTACCATTAACTTAAGCAGCTCACATACGACTAATTAATCAATACAATACTGAATATCGAGCACAGCCTTGAGTTATTGGGACATATTCAAGATAAACTTCCATATGACCAACTTAACGTGTAGGATTCAGATCCCCAACACAACACCTTGGAATTCAGGAGGAATTTCTTCACACAAAGGGTTGTTAAACATTGGAAGGGGCTGCCCAGGGAGGTGGCGGAGTCCCCATCCCTGGAGGTGTTTAAGGAAAGCCTGGACACGGCATTTAGTGCCAGGGTCTGGTTGACAAGGTGGTGTTCGGCCAGGGGTAGGACTCAATTATCTCCGAGGTCTTTTCCAGCCTCATTGATTCTGGGAAAAATTCTTTTGCCATCTCTTTAAGTTTACTGTTATGCTAATACTTTCCAGTGCATCTGTAGTGATGTGTAAGAGTTTAAGTTATTTTTCATTCGTGGTTTTTCCCCTATGTCTTAAAAGGCTTTTAGGATGAGCGTGGAGTTCTGTCTTAACACTCCAGAGATCGACAGCAAATGGTGGTCACAGCCCTGATATGTTTCAAGTTTAAATTGAAGAATTATTATTTACATTAAGAGAGAGAGGGAGAGTAACAGAGAGAAATGTTAAGTCTGAGTAATCAACCACAAATGGCCAGGAAGTAAATTAGCTTAGAAACAAGAGCTTTTTTAAAAAAAACCCAAATCCAAACAAACAACCTAACCATATTTAATAAATGAGTGGTTTATATATATTTTTATATTTTATATATAACTCAGCCCCTCAGCCCAGGGCTACAGGAATAGCTCCTGCCCCAGTCTCACATGCAGCAATATTTGACTGTATTTTAGGGTTAAAAGTTTCCTTTTTATGCAGTTTATTTCTAAGAAACACCCCACACTAAGAAAGGTTGCTTCGCTCCGTCTGGGGAATTCTCAGTCATCAGGTGTAAAGGGCCAGTGCTTTGCATATGGACACTGAGCAGGGGAGCAAATGGGCTGTGGTAGAGACGAGGAAGGGACAGAACAGAGGTGTCAGGGTCGGTATCAGAGGCAGAATGACCAGTAATGTCATTAATGTAAGGTATTCTCCCCCTAAAAATGGATTATGGAGTCATTTCTCAGGAAGAGCGCTGATGAACTCAACTCGGATCATTTTTCATGTCCTACAGGTGGAAGCCACGCTAATAGACGGAAATGAGGGCTCTCCCCAATTGATGATGTGAATACTAAGGAGAATTAAAAATTCTTCCTTTGGAAGAACTTTTGATTGAAACCCCTGTGACAGACACCTCTGCAGGGCTGGCTTAGCTTTAAACCGGAACTCAGCCAGACTCTTTCTACCGCAGGGTATTCTGCAAAACCCCCCCCAGCCTTATCTCTCCAGTTGTGCAAACCTAAACAGAATGTCTTTTATTCAAAACACCAAAAATTAGATCACAGCATAAGACTCAGCCCCTCTTTGAATATTTACTATTTGCTGGGCAATGAATTCCAGCTTGCTTCTCTTGCTGTCTGAATGAAGGCTGACCCTGAAATGACCAAACCAGTAACCTAAACAGCCATGGAAATAACTTCAGGCGTTTTCACCCTCCATTTAGTTTAGATGTTTCTTACTGCTAGAACTGCTATTCCTACAGGATTAATTATAAATAGTTATCTACTGATATCTACAGTAATACATTTTGCTTCTGAGCATGCACCACTGAGTTTTATAATGGGTTGTGTATACACTGCAAATGTTAAACAATATTCTCATTGAATAATGACAGGCAATGTGTATTTGCATTTCCTGGGAGATTTAATGATGCGGTGGGATAGCTGGATGGAAACTGGGAATTCATATTAAGACTTAGTGCCAAAGCCACCTCCAGGACAGCAGGCACACTGCTCATTAACTCAAGAGATTCTGAACCCATTTACTCTGTGCTAGACTTCGGTTCTTGGGATCAAAAGTCACTTTGTTTTTCCTATCCCCTCTGCAGAGACGGAACTCAATAAAAGAGATACTGCTTCAACTTCTCCTTCACCAAATGCTCTGGGTTTTTTCTCCAGAAGATAAAGGTTCTCCCAGCTTCCCAGGTTGCCCCAGAGCCCTCCCCTGCCACCAGCCCTGGGAAGGTGATGCTCTGCCAGGTGTGAAGGAGCAGCCACACAACTGCTCCACCCCCCCCCGCCTGACTCTTTTCAGCCCAACTCCACTCCACACCTGCACACACAGGGAGCTGATTTCCCCCCCTCCACTGACTCAGGGGCTGCACTGCACTTCTGGGAGCACAAGAGAGTTGCTCACACCAATAGGGAAGAGGAAGAAATAAGGGAAGCAAAGGAAACCAATCTAGGGAAGTGATGAGACCCCACATCCATCAGCCAGACACGCTTTGCTCTAATGGCACTTGCAACACTTGCTTCAAGGGTGCTTCAAAGCTGGAGGGAAGCTGCTGTTACCTTGGACACATCTACTTGAGTTTGCTGAAACTTAAAGCTGGGACAGTGGCAGAAATAGAACTTTTTCATGAAAGCTTCAGTTTATCATTTATAGAATGTAAAAAACTAGACAGAGAGAAATCAGAAAAAGCATCTGCGTGTTATTTGCTGAACAGCTCTACTTTCAAAACCAAATTAAGGTAGTCTTCCCTCTTTAATGCCAAGTCCCTCTAAGACTACTGAAAAAACCCTCAACTTCCCAGGCTTACAAGTTACAACATATTTCTAAATAATACCATACATTCCTCAGTCTCCTCATTTCTCATGGTAACCTAGAATTTTATTTTCAAAGCTCAAGGTGAAGGAGTTAAAGCTGCCACACTTCCAACCACACGGAAGTTTCAAACTTGATTTTGCTTTCTTCCCTCTCTTCCTGTGAGCCTTGTCCATGGCACAATCTGCTGAATTCGTTTTACAGTGATATTTTAGTGTTTCTTCTCTCATAGAATTTTAATGTGTTTAATCTGACAAACTGAAGTCTAAAATATGCACGGACCCATTTTTCTGAGTTATGAGGTCTTAGAGCCCCTGCCTTACACTCTGTCCCTGAAATCAATACAATTACACCTGATAAACATTCTTCTCATGTAAATTAGAAGAAAACATCTCTCAGGTTGAATATTTCCAATCCTGTGTAAGTGGACATACAATGGGAGGCAGCATCATGGAAAACAAAGTGTTAAAACAAGCTTCCTAAAAGGAACAGTTTGTTTGATGGAGCACTGGCAGACTCCTTCAACAGAGCCCCAAATGGAATCCAAAAATTATTTTTAATGCCATCCTCATCATCAAAAGCAGGTTTTGTCTGTGGTGTGACTGACCCAGCACATGCAGCATCCCACTGGTGGCAGCAGGCTGAGCACTCTGCAGTGGCTGCTCATTAACGGGCTTGCTTTAGTGTGCAGTGTCTAAATTGGTTAAAATCAAAACTTTATTCAAGATGTGAGGGTGAAACCATGTGCAACCCCAAATTTCATGGTTAGCTGTGCGTCCCTCAAGGAATATTTGGGTGCCATCCGGAAGGTAACGTGTGTTTATGCTTAGAAAAGGGACAAAGAGAAAACAGCACCTTCAAGGGCACTTGTACAGCACCTCTGCCCTCTAAATGAGAGTCACACCTCTGCAATAAAGCAGAGGGGTCTCAAACCCCACTCAACACAGAACTGCTATGGAATTCGATGGCATCTAAATCTACGGGATATCTCTCCACAGGACAAATTCCACCCCTTCAATCGCATTCATGTGGACTTAGTAAAACTAAAACCAACCAAACTTTAGTCAAAAGAAAGATATTTTACATTTTGTTCCACTTTGGCTCTGCAATCCTGTTCCTGAGAAAGTTAACTTAAATTTCCCTCCCTCTCTATTTGTAACTTGTCAATCAGAACCAATTTGGTTTTTCACAAATTATATCTCAGCACAGAGACATATTCAAATGCTGAATTTATTTATCTTGTCCAAAATCCCTGTCTGGCACTGCTACTTCAGTCATTTTAGTGTGAAGCAGATGCAGGAGTTTTTCCCTTTCCCCAGAAGTGGGTGTCCAAGTGTGTAACTTCCCTGGAGCAGTTCTGGGTGGCCTGTGCTTCTGCCCAGCCTGTGCTGGCTAAACTGATGCCTTGGGGTGGCCACCTAAAAACGGCAGCTAGACAAAAATAAGAGAATAAAAGTGGGTACTTATTTGAAGGGCCTTCAAAGGTACACCCTGGGCAGTCAAAAGGCTATACCCACGACGGACCCCGGGTTCTTCACCCTTTTATAAGTTTGGTCCATTGGCATATCGGGGTTAATTCTCCAGTTATAACTTCGGTTAATGATGTAATTACCCCAAGTTTGCCCTCCCCTCAAGGCTTTAGTTTACACATTTTGGGGCCTGGGACAATCCAGGTGTCCTTGGAGAGCAAACCTAGAGAGGGTTTGTTAGATCTAACCAGCATGAGAGAACAGTATTTAACCGGCCGCACGAAACTTCAGAGTTACACACTAGACAGCACAGAATTTGAAAAATATAAAAGTTAAAACCTAAAGCATCAGTACAGTCAGGTTTTCAACAAGAATGTTTGTCACTAAAATTCCTTTTTAGTATAACATCCTCACTTAAAAGCAATAAGTATCAACTTGAAGGTCTGAATTACACCTTCAAAATGAGGATTAAACACCACTAGAAACGTGGTGCTGAACCAAAATATTATTTCTCTGTTATTAATGGGAGCAGAGTTCTGTAGGTAAGGCCCTGGGCCTGAAGGAATTGAGATTCATTCCCTGTGCTGGCCCGGACCTCAGCTGTGACCTCTGGCAAATCACCCAACTGCCTTGTCCTCACTTTCTCCCTTTGCAACAGGGACAGCTGCAGCTCCATCTGTACTGAGGGACGCGTGGCCACGTGCTCACAGCCCCTTCATGCACGTGGCACCGTGAACCCCTGCAGCAGGTACTACGGACAGGCTGCAAGCCCTATTCAGCTGCTCCTGGAGGAGGTGGAATCCCTTCTTAGGGCCCTTTCTCCTCCAGCAGAACAGTTCCCCCATCAAATGGAGACCCTCACCTGTCTTTGCTCCAAACCTCTGTCCATCTTGATAGTTTACCTTTTCAAACCGAGAGTTTTTCCTCATCACACACCGCACAACAAAGTGGGCCTTGTCCACAGCTTACGTGTACAGACACCACAGCACAGGCAGCAACAGTAAGGAAAACTTTGATTAACCCACACCTTACCTTTACTAAGGCTCAAAATTGTCACCTGTCCCAGCCAAAAGGAGGCCCTGTTCCTCACAACCAACTCCTGCTTCCTGGTGCAGAGATCACCTGAAGGTGGGTGTGGCCTCAGGGCTGCACTCTTTTCCTTGGGTTGAGGGAAATAGGATGCAAAAGGCTCTGGCAGCACTCCTCTTGAATGAGGTGCCACCGATTCTGAATGACAATGTACAAATAGGCAAAGGGTGCCCTTAGGAATGCACCTCCTTCCAGACACAGAATGGCCTTAATAAAGCCTGGGAAACCAAGGGTTTCACTGGAGTGTGTTTGTTTAGACCCGTGGACCCGTTTCCTCACGGCTGCGGAAGGAGAATACGCAAGACAAATTGTTCTGTGTCTCAGTAAAAGACACATGCGATCACAAACAGAGAAAAAATAACTCTAAATCTTTTATCTAGTTGAAAACTGACCTTCCTTAACTTGCAACTGCCTGTAGGAGTCCCAGGACAGGTTGTTCTGACATTCTTTTAACATCGTTTCATCAGCACAGCCAAAACTAATCACAAGAATATTACCCGATGACAGGTGCATTTATTCTGTCAATTAAATCAGATGGTTAAATCGAAATGTGCCCCAAATCTCTCTTGTTTGCATTATCCATATTGGCATTTCTTGGCTGTGGTTCATTGCTGGCTGGAAGTCATCCAGCCCCTGCAGAGTCACTTTGCAGTCCTGTGCCAGCAAGTTTCCATGCTCTGCAGCAGCGGTTACACCGAGAGCGGAGTGGTCCTACAGGACTGACCTGGAATGTTACACTGCTTCACTAAGATTTATTTAAGACAAAAAAAAAGAAAAAAAGAAGAAATCCCTCTCAGTGAAGGAGACTTAGATCAATGCTTTTGAAATGGAAAATGATATATCACCTCACACCTAACCACTAGTGACGTGCATGCATTAGAAGACAGAACAGAATAGAGACTTTCGACATTAGCATGTGACTACTATGCAAGAATACAAATTAAAATCTAACCTCACTTCTTTGAAAACTATTTTCTGTGAGGGGGGGAAAAAGTTGTTGCTTCTAATCCATCAGAAAGATGAGGAAAACAATAGATAGACATCAAGATATAACTGCAATAGAAATCAAGAACTGGAGCACCATCCACTATTACCGAACTATTCAAGATCCAGGTAGAGGGTGAGTGTACATGAAATATTTGCTGCAAAGAAAAGTTGCAGTGGAGCAAGTGAAGGATGCAGCCAGGTTTCTCATTTGGTTTTGTGATGTGCATGCCAGGGAGCGCAGTCCCATATGACAACGTGGGTCAAACGCCAGCACCACAGATGGGATACGTGGAAGGATAAATATATATAAGCACTGCTTTGTTATGTATTCACTTAACTTTTGCTTAATAGCCTGAAACGTTTCCCTTGCACTCTGATTTTGCCAACACTCACAGACTCATCCATTGGGGAAAGTACCAGCGAGACAGGTCTTCTGAAGAGTTTCTGTGCAGTAACGTAGCTACCCTTTAGCACTAGGTATTAAAACTTGTTGCTTTCTTGAACTGAGGAATACCAGGCTTAATCCAGCAAACAACCTGACAGGAAAGCTGATACAATTCTGAATAACACAGAATATAGTCCTGTAAAACATCTGTATATTTTTCCTTTCAGCGTATGATATCTGCCTAGGCAACAATGAGGTGCTATTGTGCCTAAGTCCACAAAACCGCTGAAACGTAAGCCATGCAATTTGCCTGTAATTTGAAGTTTGGCAGTTCAGTGTTAGACTCTCAGAGCAGGAAAGTAAGGATTTACTGTTTAACTGTCCTGTTTGTCCAAAAGACCAACCAGATAATGCCACATTCCATGTGTGTGTCTCTGCCTTTAAAAGGAAAACCATTAAAGTGAAGTCACCTTTGTTCCAGAGTACCAGAGCACCACGAGGTGACGTTCCCAGCAGCGTCTCCAAACGTGATGAACGGATGATGGCACAGGGAAGAAAAAGCCTCCTGTTAGGTCAACACAGGTACAGCTCTGACATTCCAATGTGTTCCTAAAATAAAGTAAAAATGCATAATTAACCATTTCTATCAAATTCCCATTATTCACCTTTTATAAGAAACAGCATAACAAGGTTCCACTCACAGTGTAATATTAAATACCTGAAAATTAGTTCATGACCCATTTTCTGATTGATGTGGTTTCACAGTCCGAAGCAAGTTATAAGTTAATAAATATCATAAATCTGGTAATTATTATTTAAAGACAAGGATTAATGAGAACGAGGTGCTGATTATTCCATCCTAAGGTCAAAGTCAATTCTTATATCTCTCCCAAATCCACCAGGATGCAAGTCCAAGTTTTTGCACGTCTGCATGAAATTGGAACTCTGGCTTTAAAGTGGCAAGCACACATTGATTTTAAACAAGAGAAAGCTGTGTAGAACAACAGGCTCTGTATTGAGGGTGACACCACTTATCTCCTCAGTGCTGTTCCCAGCGCCTTCTCTTTCTGCTCTAAATGGTTTTGATCCTACTTCCTAATTAATCTATCTTTAAGAAAGCCAGTAATATTCAGCTAAGTAAATTATCTTTATTTCCCTAGCTGTGTGCTTTCATCAGTTGTGTTGGTGAGGAATCCTGCAGGCAGTGCAGTGTATTTAGCCAGATTTATATTAGCCACCTGAAAGATAAGAGTGTTTACCTTTTTTAAAAAATATAACTCCTTGAGTTGAAAGGCTCTGCAGGCCTGCAGTGTAGCTGGTTGGAGTTGTGTGCACGAATAATGTGTTCTTACAATTTGTCAGCCACAGTAATTTTAACTCTTAAAAAAATATAAATTAAAAGATGTCTTTTCTGGTAGCTTCCAAAAACATAGAAAAAAATTTAATGAACGATTTAAATCTTAAACTCTGTGTATTTTTACCATTTTTGACCAGTTCCACTGGCCAGATACATCCTTACTTATGTATATCTCAATATATTTCAGAAAGCTATTTCAATGTGAGACAATATTGAAGTCCCTCTCAGCAACCTCTGGGTAAAGTCTGTTTATTTTAATGTCACACTAATAGAATCTAAAACACAATTGGCAAATTATGGCTATTTTCAAGCCAAAAGTATTAAAAGTTGCTGCTGAAAGACCTTAACAAAGAGTTGGTGCAAAAGCGCTATTCTTACGCAAGGCCATGCAGAGGAGACAGTAAAAATACATAAGAATAACCAGAGAACAAGTAAAGCACCAGTCACAGCATAATTACCCTTTGCTTTCATTTCATAAACCCACAGCTTTCCAGAGACACTCGCTAATATCTATGATTTTAAAAATAGCATAACATGCATTATACATTCACTCCTCTGTCTAACATAAATTATATATCTGTTAAATTACACGTTGTGTTGAAAAAATGGAGGAAAAAACCCCCCAGCACATACATGATGTTTTTATTTTCTCCTGTTCCACATCCTCCTGATCAGCCCCTAAAGCTAATGCCCATTTAGGGGAATACGCTGTGGGACGACAGCACAGCAATATTAAGTAAGGCAAGCATATGTTTGCTCCTTTTGCCACGCTGCCTGTGAGTGCCCCTGCCCCTCGGTGGATGAGCTCCCCCTCAGTTTGCCTGGTGCTGATGGAATCCTTCTGCAGGTGTTGCTCTCATGCAGAACACAGCTTTCCCAAAGCCCAGCTCCCTCGTGCGTAACGCAGCATTAGCTCCTGGTTTCCCCTATGATGCAGGTCTGCTCCGGGTCCTTCTTCACAAAATTATCCTAAATAGCATCATCACAGTGAAGGCCTGCCCCCTGAATACCTAAAAGAAGGACTGGGATATTCAGATTTCCACAATTTGGATCATGCTTTTAGGTTTGGTTTCAGGTCATCATTGAAAGCCAGGTGACAATAAACGGATATTATCACATACAGCAAGGATTTTCTCCCAACAAGCTTCCCCATTCTAAATGTTACCTGGGGACTACCCACCTCCAGCACACAAGGCCAGGAATCTCTAAGTACAGCCAGAGTCAAAGCCCCACTTGAAGGCACCATTCAATCTTCATTCAATTTTTATCCAGCTGGAAAAGCAGTGGTGAGGTAGAAATGTTTGTAAAGCAAAGAAGTGTATGAGCTAAAATTATACACTGACTTAACCCATCCCCATAAACAGTAAAATCTCGGGGAGATTTCATGGGGTTTTATGGTTCTGAAGACCCCCACCTCCCTGTGCTCTTCTCCACCCAGAGTAAAGTGTAGGCACACAGGGTCTTGAGGAAGAAACGAACAAGACGGAAAAAAATAAATACAACACAAGCAGAGAAAGCCTAAGTTCATATTTTTATGTTAATGTGCTGGTAAGGAAAGGGCCTCATTTGGGAAGTCATAAAAAAAAGCGTTAGCAGATCTCCAAGTTAGAACATCGAAGCTTTCTCTGCAGATGGAGGATTTAAAAGAAGTAAAATGATAACCACATAGTGGAGAGACTAGAAAAGAGACCTTGATGTTTGATAGTTGTAATAACCTGCAGAGTGCTCTAATGGCTCAGGGATCAGGTGCAGAACTATAGCAATAACAAGAGCTGAATAATTATCTCAGCCATATCTGTATAACCACAGTCCCAGAGTATGAACTATATAAGGAGGCTTCTGCTGCCTCTCCAAGATTTCCTGAAATGTTAAATCACTGAATTGGGAGCACTTCCAGCATTAGTACTGCCCAGTTAGAAAGAAATAAAGCCCAGAATCCTCTAGTGGCAGTTCTAATGTCTTTGTTAATTATGAATTATGGGTAAACATGCAGACTCACAGAGGTCACGGCTGTCAGCAACAATACTTTTCAAGAAGGATTTTTATGAGGGTCTTTTTCATTTTGCCATAATGTCCTTTACATACACATAAAACGCACTGAGAATACAAAAAATACAAAAAATAGTGTTTGTTTTTAGGGAAGATGTAATTATTTTTCACTCGTTTTCCACCCTCTGTACAGCCACGGATCCGCTGCCAGGACAACCCAGTTCCTAACTCTGAGCTCCTCTGTGAATAACGGCAGCTGTACAGTCCCAAGGAGCAGGCAGGAGGAGGCTCCGGGGCTGGGTTTGGGTTAATGATCAGACACTCTGGTAACAAGAAAGTTGTGGTTTTCCAGGGAACGGCCAGCCAGGATCCCAGCAGCTCCAGTCACCTTTCCCACACAATAGAGAAACAAAGGCTGCATCCAGTATGCTTGATTAACCTCACTTAAATGGCAGCACTGATCTCAAATCTGTCCCAGGAGTGTATATAAACAGGATTAAAATCATATTATGTGTGGATCCTGCCCAACAAAAGCAACTGGCACAAAATCATTTTAATTAGGTGGTAGCGGCTGTAACTCATTCAACTTTGGCATTAATTCTTCTCCGTCCCATCAAAGAACTTTTGGGACTCACCGTGAATGATGGAAGGAATAAAAGAGCTTTAGAGATAACATCGAACAACATATTGTCATAATTGTTGGCCAGTTTGCAAAAGGAACTCTGAGTTCAACACTCCAAAAAGCTCTGTGAAAGGTACAGCTTCTCCTCGCAGTTTTCAAGGTAGGCAACAGACGGGTAATGAATGACAAAGGAGGTTTTATACAAATAAAATCCGAAAGAGTCTTGTCCAGTTTTCAAGAGCCCTCTCACTGCTGGCTGAGTTGCTTGAAATCTCTCCATGAGCTGAGAAACCACGAGACCTCCAACAACATATGGTTTCAGCTCAGTTCTGAGCCCAGGAAAATAAAATTGTAGAAGACATCTTTTCAGGATTGCAAAAGGACAACTTTCTTCTGGCTCTAGATACATTCTCCCCATTTTGTAGGGAGAGTGTAATAATAAAGACCTATCAGGAATGTGAGAGCTCTTCTGGGTCAAAATAAACTGAACTCATAACCTGTGTGAGCACACATACAGTAGACACAGCCTGGTACAGCTGTTGTAGGTCACATTCATCTGTTCTCACTCTTGTGCTGTGCTCCAAAAAAAGTCAAATCTTAAAACACAACCTTCCAGAACATGCAGCTTGTTTTGCCAAATAATGACAAATGTTCTGGGAAAAAAAAAAAACAAACCAGACATAAAAAACTCCCTGAAAATTGATTTAGAAAGTTGAACATTTGTCACAGTCCTGTTGATGAGCAATAATAAAGTTTAGTTCTCTAGATTCCGACAATCCTGAATGGATGAAAAGTTCTAAACTCTACGCTAGATCAGAAAATACAGGTTAGATATTTCAAGCGGTCAATTAATAACTGACTCTCATCATGCAACAGAAATGTAACCTTGGCCCACAGCACTGACAGTAGAAAATTAAGGTAAAAAATATTCTTTTTTATCAGAGGTAAATAATTCTTTCATAAAAATTTGTTAGCATCAATCTGTCTGAGTTGAAGAAATCTGGCAAAGACCAGAAGGAGGTAACTACAAAGCCCCTGCACGTTCTTGAAAGTAACAATTGCAGAAAAAAAATATTAGAGAGGTTGAAATCCTTCTCACTTTTGCCTGGCACAGACTGTGAAACTGTGTAATCTGCAGTATATTCCATAGGGGGCACATTGGCAACGTGGGAATGTCACAAGCAGAAAACCATATTTTTCATACCAAAATATCACTAGCAGGTAAGACAACTGACCATTATGTTACATAATAAAGATAAGTCATGTGTACTTGAATAGTTAACAGATGGACTAATTAGAGGCTGAATTATTTGTGGTATAACTGATAGCTGGTGAAATCAAGGTTACTGAGGGAAATGGACTTGACTTTGGGAAAAACAGAGGGTGTTTGCAGGGCTAAGGGAAGCTGCTCCTCCAAAGAAAGGGTTAATGAGCAATGAAAGAACAGAAGTGCATCTAATTAAAAGACATACCCAGGCACACAGAGAGAATACAAGGGTAAGCAAATGGCAGAGACCGCATTTGCCTGCAATACATGAAGAGGCAAATGTGGAATGACATATAGGAAACTGGCACGAAGGGCAAGGTGTCTGGCAGGGAAAATTAGCTTCCATCTTAATAAGGTATTTTATTTTTGGTACAAACAAATATATACATCCTGAGAAAACCAAAAATGTGAAGATGACAGGAGCTGTCTGTTTGGGGCCACCTATGAACAGAAATACTGTACAATGACCTGGCTCAAGACACAAAAAATATTTAGATAAACATGAATTTTAAGCATGAGAATTTCAGCTTTGTCTCATTTAAAATAGATTATTAGCTTGCACGATGACCTTTGGAAATATCTCCTCCCCCCACATTGCCAGTATAAAAAAAGCCCATGGGAAAGATAACACTGCTGCATGGGTAGGTGTCATTGTCTAAATGAACAAAGGGCCTAAAATGCAAAACACAAGTGAGATGAGAATTGTCCTTCTACAATAGCATCTGCTATGACATGTTCGTGGAGCCATTACATAGCTGAAACTATCACTGTCTGGGTTCCCACAGCACAGACAACGTTAAGAATGAAAAGGAAATACTTATAATTGTTATCCTTGCAAACCCTTTTGCAGCTGCAGCGCTGGGTCAGCACTCGTCAACAGACTGTAGAGTCCATGTAGGAAACTTCAGAAAAAACACTATTGTGTACAGCACTGCCCAGGCTTCAAAAATTATCATGGAATTGAAGGATCCTAATCAAAAGAGACCAAAACTAGGAAGGACCTTCTTTCAGTGAGAAGGCATTTGAGAGCACTTGCAAGTAGTGGAACCAAAGCTAAAAGGAGTGTAAAATCAGCCAAGTACTATCTATTTCTGTAACAATATTTGACAAGTCCAGAGGAGAAGCACAGAGTGACTCAACCTTACAGAAAGCTGGAGAGAGTAATTCCAAATGACTGAGCAGAAAGAACAAAAAGCTGAAGCACCTCCAAGAATACATGGATAGATAGGTAGATAGATAGATAAACACACGTGTGTGTATTGAGAGGGCGAAGATGAAAATGCTCCAGATGATGTATTCCTGCACAAGGATGGCCATGCCATAATAGTCTTCAGCAGGAGGGCAGAATCCTTAGGCATAATCCACAGTGCCCATCTGGGCACTGGGAGAGGCAACAAAACAACCTAAGGTGTTTTATTTCAGTCACTGAATGATGCCACAGATGGCCAAGGGTTAAATCCAGATTAGTATCAAGTAAATGCTGAACTGAAGTGAGGGCTTCTCTGTAGGTGTAAAGTGCAGTGGTGTAAATACACCAAACACACACACACCGGAATTGTGTCACATTCCTGGGCCTTTGGAGCTCAGATCAGTGCATGAGACAGATCAGTCATCAGTCTCAGCTCCACGGAAAAGGTCCCCCCTTGCTGAAGGACTCCTTCCCCCACACACCACTTGGCCTCACACACCACTGACATCGACGGTGTCTTTTCATTGACCAGAATGGGCTCTCAAACAGCATTTTTTGCCTTTCTAATTGAGTTGCCGGGTGACGCTGTAGCAGCAATGTAATAACACTTTATAAATCATATTTGTTTGGAGTGGGATTCCTGATGGGTTAATATCTCATAAATAGGCCATGATTGCTCTCATTTCTAGGTTACACACAACATCTAATCCTCCAGCAACGTGCTATGTAGGGGCACAGGCTCAGATATTCTCTGAGGCCCCAGACAAAAAACTCCGCATTTTGCTGGCATTTGGTAAATTTTTTCACCCATAAAAACCAAGCAGAACTGAAGAAGTAGTAAAATGTTATAGAAGTACTCACAAAAGAAAAGTGGTAAGTTATAAACTGGTTGGAAACAAAGCAGCAAACCATTACCTTATCCATACCCTTTGCAGCTCCACAGCCAGCAAAGACAAAGCTTTGTAAGGAACATATTGGATACATCATTTTGCCCATGGCCAAATAAATGCAGGGAGGCTGTCCAGTCTCGTCAGTTGATCCTGTTTCTTGGCAGAGACCTGGATCCCAGATACGGCTCCAGAGCTGTGGATCCGTCTCATGGACCCAACTATGCAAATAGTTAATTTTTTCAAGCTGACAACCAAACTTCAAAAAACCTCACAACAATACTAGTGGCTTGGATCAACCCAAGAATAGTCTTTACAGCAAAACAAAATTACCATTTCACACTCTACGAAGGAAATTAGATTTGTTACAAAATGAAAGCGCTTTGTTGCAAAATGTAGAAATGAAACATTTCTGGGGTGGCTGAAAAAAATCCATTGAATCTGAACTGAATTCACAAATAATTTTGGCTCCTCAACTTCACAAAATAAGCCTCTTGGCTGATTACTGCAATTCTTAATTAGGAATGAAGCTGCACTCACTGAATGAGGGCAAGCACATATATCACAGATGTTACCACCCTGAGGAGCACACACTGAGAACTCTGCTTTCTGTACTGACTCTCCCCTGCTAAACCTGGCATAAATGAAAGTCTTCAATCTGGGAGAGGCCAACCATAGTGTAGGAGTCTGGCTTTGACCAGCAGAGACAATCTCTAGCCTGAAGGAAGAGGTGCCTGCATGGGGGACGGTCCACAGCACACCACAGCTCTCCTTCCCTCCACAGAGCCACGTTTCCTTCTTGAGAAAAACCAAATTATGAAAGAAATGGGGTCTCACCCAGCACACAGTTAGGATGCAGCAGAGAAGACCATATTCTTCAAGATTACTTACTTCTCTGGAGAAAAGAGAGTATCACAGCATCTTGCTATGATGAGCAGAAGAACAAACAGGGAGCAGCTACTTCAAAAACTAGATGCTAAAACATGTTCTAAATCTATCTTTCCTTTCCAAAGCCGCTCAGAAGCACACACAACTGAGTCAGTCTGCCACACATAGAGGGAAACAAACCCACAGAAAGGTTTTACTCATGTGGGATGAAAAGGAAGACACGGATGGAGAGGAAGAAAAATGCTATTCCCATTTTGAACACTTGAAAATCAGGACCAGAATAAGATCAGCAGAGTTTGACCCTTTAAATGAATGGGACTCCTCAAATGCTTACAGTTAATTATATGCTGAGCTGAGGTTTCAGGCTGCAAGCTCATCTGGCCAGAGAGCCACCACAGTGCTGGGCTGATCCCCGAGAGCTGCACCACGCTCATACCACGGCAGCACCAGCACGAGCTGGCAGCTGGACAGGAGACTCCAACTGCTTGCCAGGATCTGATGACGGGAGATGGGAGACAGCCACAAAACATGTCATCTCTCCCCAGGGAAGCACCAGGTCAGCGTGATATCCTTATTGTCTTCTCCTGCTCCCATTTCTTCCCTGTTCCTCATTTTTGCTTTATCCCTCTTTTTTTTGTTTTGTTGCCTGAATGTACTTCTGGAGTCCCTTGCCATGGCAACACCTGCAGGTGAAGGCAGAGCTCATCATCCACAAGCTTTGCCAGTGCTGAAGAGGTAACTAATCACTCCACAAGTGGAGAAGTGCTATCTCCAAGATACCCATGAACAATTTGCAAACGTGGGTGTCCCTGAAGCACCCGCTTCTCACAGGTGTTCTCACAGCTCGCTTCTGCGAACGTCAGGAAAAGCACTTTTCCCCCTGCCTGCATCTCATCATGTACCTCGCTCGAGCTACTTCACACTGAGCTGTAAACTCCCAGCTTAACGGGGCTGAGGAGACAAGTCTCCTCTGCAGCATTAATGTGACAGGCGTTAGCAACAGCGGAGCTGCTTCAGGGCTCCCAAAGCCCCGGGGTTTGCACCAATGCTGTCCGGGGACGCTCAGCCAGTGGGACTGGATGAGAGTGCGACCAAACCTCTGCTTAGAGCAGCCTCCGGGTCTGTTTGCAGTCACAGGTACCACATTGTCACGGAAGGGTTGGAATTCTGCAAACACTCACCATGGCCTTTATTCATCCAGAGGCTCAGGTGGATTTTGGAAAGAACCTGCTTGAAATCTGCCCAGACCCACCCCTAATGACAACACAGGAATTTGTCACCACACCATTTAAGACCACCTGGCTGCCTGACTTCCAGGATCGGGAATCAGCGCGGACACAAAAGATCCAGTGTAACCTGTGGAACTTTATCAGGATAAC
>VZTD01000349.1:187500-316798 GCA_013397725.1 Rhagologus leucostigma
CAGAAAAACCTCTCAGGCCAGCATGCAGATTTTCAGCCTCAATCGCTACAGTACATGAGTTCTAGATCTGAGAGGCCAAAAAACATCTATTTGACTAAAGAGCTATAAGGCAGTCATAAAAATTATGGATCACAGAAATAAGCAATTAGTGTTATCTTCAATTGCTTTATTGGCAGTATTCACTCGTTAGAATAGAGGCAGCAGTAAAACAGATTGCAACATACTGTATAACAGCATATGGGATTTTACATTATAATGCTATTCTCTGCCAAGAAGTCATATTTTCATTTGAATGCATGGAACAGATTATCACAGGGTTTCCAGCATTAGAAGTGGATGACCCTCTCTCTCTGCCTCTCCTCCTCCCTTCCCCCCAGCCTCTTGGCTATTAGGCAGTTTTTTAGGTTACGACTACATCAAAATAAGGATAGCGCCAGAGCAGTAATAAGGGAGCTCTGCCTACTGAATATTGACTTGTGCTCTGAGCCCTGGCTCACGCAGGCTGGGCATGTCACAGAGCTATGGAGATAATAAACTCCGCCGTGGAGGCACTGGGTAGACGAGGAGTTGAGGCTTTGCCAGTCTTTTCCCCCAGCTGGCTTCAGCTCTAGAGGAAGCTGCCTGCCCGCCCATCTAATCACAGCTGAAGTGCCACAAAGGCAGCCACTAGCAAGAGGGCTGGAAATAAAACAATAGGAATAATAAGAGGGGGAAAAACAGATTCTTTATACTGTATTTAACACTAGGGATATTTTCTGCAGTTGTTTGTCTGTGTCCGGGGCTGTTCTCTGCAGAGCAGCAGCAGCATTTCGGGGCAGGGAATCGACTCCCCCCAGGACTGACAGGCAAGGCCTGGGGTTCACCTGCACATCAGCAACCAGTGTGCAAATATTAATGCCTGGCCCATTATGGAAATGCAGGGAACGTTCTATATCGTGCTACAACTGTTCTGTTCAAATGAAAAGACACCTTCCTTTTACCAGCCTGCTACAGGAAGTGAAGGATGCCAAAAGCATCGAAACCCCAAAAAGACAATTTGTACTGGAGTTGTACTCCAAGCTGATTCAAAAAATACTTGTTTCCAAATGTACTTCTTTTGAAATGCCCGTGTATTGTTGAGGGGAGGGAAAACGGGGAATAGAGGGGTTAAATCCTTAAACAAAATGCTCCAAAGGGAAAAAGCACTTGCCGCTCTAGGAACACAGGAACTAGAAAAGCTACAGACGTAGGTAGTAATTTACCAGAACAAAGAAATTGGATAGAATTAGGTTTCATGTGTTACTATTTATTCAGCTCTAATGAAAGCCAAATAATTTGATAAAGCCTCAGTTCCCATCTGTATCTCTGAATTTCTGCACATATCCAAGACAGTTTCTATGGAGTGCATTTCAGATTTCAGAATTTTTGGTTCCGTTTTGGAATTCAGAAGTTCAGCTTCGTTACCAGAACAGCACTGTTAAACGATGATAAACACAATAATATGTTGAAATCCATACAACTCTTCAATATGCATAGGCACTTTTTGAGTACAGCTTCCTTAAAGGGCAAGAGCACAATTATAATGTCTTATATTACTCTTTAAAATATAATAAAAAGTCCCTGTCTCAGCTGGGATTAAAGGTGCATAAAAACAGTCTGTCATCATCTCAATGTCTGTGTTAGAGACTACAGTCAGAATCTTGATGTTATTTGGCACAAATACCAGCTTCAATTTTTTTCCTCAAAAAGATCTGCAGAAATATTAGCAATAAAAAAAGCGGGCTCTTAAGGATCCTGAAGTTTTCTGGATAACTGGCTGGGCAAAATGTGTGTCGATACATGTTTGAAGCAAAAAATTTGAGGAAGATGAAGAGGTTTTCCAACCTGTTGAGAGAGGAGACTCCTCTGTCTGTGTTCTGGTTCACACCCCTACCTGGGTGTCATTGTATTCAAAGACTGAAATACTTGGAGAAAGCAAATTTTCATGAGGGACTCAAGTTACAAGTGGGGCAAGACTGGCAAGACGCACCCAGTAAACAGCTAGGAATGGCTACACTGACCCTCCCGGGCTTCCCAGCCATCCCCATCCCTGCCAGTAACCCCAAGGAAATTTGTTGTTATCCTCAGCTCCCTGCACTTGTCACAAAAGCAGCCTGCTCTATTCAGGTGCTAAAGTGTCAGCACTTCCACAGACCTGGCCCCACAAAGGATGTGATTTTCTAACACTGAGAAGGTTGGCTGGTTTTCCTCCCTTCTTTGGGAAGCTGAGGGCTTCCTGCAAGAAGCTGTCGCATATCTGCTCCGTGAGCCCAGCAGGATCTGATGGCTCTAAGCATCAAACAGGTTTGAGTGCTTCAGGGATTTGAGGAAAAAGGAGAGCAAATAATCTGGTGGCTGCTCCTCACTATGCAAAATTAGTGGAGGTAGCACAAGCAACAAACCCAGGATGCCTCGGAATGCCAAGTGTGTTCCCTTATAAAATCCATGTCAAACATCTGCTTTTTGTACAACTAAACTCTGTATAATAGCAACCTTTTTCCCCCTTTCTCTGTATTTAGCAGCTGTTGCAGCCCAGCTCTTGAAAAAGAGGAGTACACATCACAAAGCAGTGCTGGAATCAAGCTGAGCTTTCTTGTCTGGGTTAGGTTCCAGGCTCAAGGGACTGTGTGTTTTGAAAATAGCACTGTGCTACTTTTCCACTGAAGGTGGACTTACCAAGTCAGGTGACAAAAGCTACAAAACGTAACCAGAAAAAATTAAATTCTTCTATCCTAGTTTTTGTGTCATAACCATTAGTGCTATTTAATTAAGCATTCTTGGAGGTAATGCAAAGGTGACTACAGTTTCCTAAGAGAAAAACAACTGTCAGGGCCCTGCCGCCCTCCTAAGCAAAGGAAAGCTGAAAGGCAACTCCCACAAAATAGCAGTCCCACCCCTGACTTCGGCTAAACTTTGGCAGGATAAATGGTTACAGTGTAAGGACAAGTTTGAGCAATGTATTTTGTGCAGGATTCAGGGACTGAAATGCTCCTTCAGGACTGCACAGGAGCTTGCTCCAGGGATGGGGACTGATCTCACATTAACACACGCATTAAGGGCATTGCCGTGAGCAAGGCTCATCTTTTCCCATCCCTCTTTTGCCTCCCATCTGTTCCTTTCCAAAAAAAGTCCAAGGATCTCAGCTAACCAGAGGCTGCAGCACTAAGGGTAGGGGAAGGGGGGGAAGGAGAGAAAGTTATTTTGTTTTGGCTCAGTTCTGTAATGAATTGCAGAAATTGATCTGTCATAGTGCAACAGATTGTAGCTTAATCTGCCAACAAATTGCAAGCAACAGTAGGTAATGACTAATTGCAAGTGTCGGGGGGGGGAGGTTGTTCAATGCTTTTTTGTTTTGGGGTTTTGGGTTTGGGTTTTTTCCTAAAGAAAGGTAATATTTTCTGAAGGAATATAGGGACCCACTGACAGACTGGCAGTGTCCACACAAGCAACTTTACCTGGTTGTTAATCAAGCTGCATTTCCAGTTAAATCTGCCAAGAACTACATGGACCAAGAGACATTGTTTACTTCTCTGAATGTGGCCAGGGTCTATGCTCCAATTTAGGGTCACAAAAAAAAGCAGTGCCTTCTGACACCAGTTCCCTCGGACGTGTAACAGAGAAAGAGGAAGGAAAGCAGCTTTTTCTCTGACTTTTTTGTTGTTGTCATTTCTGATTAAGTTAGAAACTCAGAATTATTCTCAAACACTGGATTTTAGAAAGCTCACCCACAATGCAATCTGGGGGAAGACCAGGAACATCAATGAATATTGGACCAAAACAGAAGAGAAGCAGGTAGGCAAGTAATACCAGGGAAAATCATCAAAAATAAAGTGCTTCTAGCACATAGGAAAAAAACCCCAAACAGATCTGCAGTGAAACCGATGGAAGTGAAATAGTGCACTGCATTTTATTCATTGTCATCTTTTCCTCTGTCACTCACAGCTTCAACTCCTCTGCAGCTCCCTGGTCTTGTAGCCTGTGGCAGGTCACAGAAGACCCTCAGAGTTGCAGTGCGTGCAGACAGGAGGAGACAGAAGCAGAGTCATCCCTGGAAAGGGCACGCGGATGAGCAGTACAGTGTCACCTAAATGCCACACTTGTGTTCTTGAAAGGCAGCACATTTCAGAGGGGAAAACATACATCCACATCTTGATAGCTACAAGCTTGCTTAAACTGCTTACATTTATTGTAAAACTGTCTCGGCTTTTCAACTTGTGTGCTGCAGACAACTTAAAATCCAGATTTTCAGCACGAATCTGCAGCTTCCCATCGTCACCTATATCTTTTACATTTAAACACTACATGACAGCAGAGCCATTTGACAACAGTAATGCAGTGCAGCTCACACATCCAGAGCACGGTGTTGACAGGGGTATTGTGATGAGCGAACATTGGTCTAGACAAGAGCCAAACACCAGCTCTGCGAACAATGGAGCATCCCCGGCAAGCCACGGGAAGCAAGGAGACAGCTTGTAGGAAGAGGAGAAATCTCCCTTTGGGGTGGGTTGTGTAGGTCATGTAGGGTGAAACACATACAGCACAAACCTGCTGTATAATCTGGGGTAGTGCCAGCAGGGGTGATGGGTGATGCCTGAACGTTGCTACCCCTCAGCATGAGGAAGAATTTCCTTCCCTGTGAATATGCAGAAAGACAAGCATAAAATCCTGTATTTGTGAGGATCTGTGTTAATGTGATTTGACCTCTCATTGTTCAGGTAAAGCAAACAGGACGAGGTCATGGCGTATTTCAGTTGCAGTTCTATTTTCATATGGGAAATACTGGTGAGTATTTTTTCCATACTTTGCTCAGTCCTCTTCAGCTCTAAATTCACTTAGAAGGAAAGTGCTTACATCCCATTTCAGTAGAAGCTAAGTCTGTGTATCTGTGTACTCAAATATCTTTAAAGGCAATTGTATTCTACAAATCAGAGATACATTACTAACAACAAAGACATCCTGCCTTTTCTCTGAAAAAACAAAGCCAGAAAGCTCACAAGTAACTGTTGGCTGCCAAATAAGAGGCTAAAAAAGATTCTCAGTATCCTCACAATATTCTATTATGTTAATTAATCTAAGAGAGAGTTTAAGAGAAAAGCAAGCACTGAGTCCAACTAAAAGTCTTTCCCTGCACCAAGGCAGCTTGGTAAATTTTTGTATTATTTACAAATGAAAAGTAAGCGGAGAACAGGAACCCAATTGACTAAACGTGATACTTAAGTGCAGTAGAGTGTGTCTGTTTTCCAGAGTGCCCTGGATACCCTAACTGATGTTTTGCTGTTACTTACCTGTAATATTTTTATTTATTCAGCATAATTGTTCCTAACTGACCTCAAATACATTTGCCAGACACACAGGAAAAGGTACTTAATAAAGTGCATTAATAAAGTGAGGACCATGTAACGATCATGCTTGCCTTATAATGATCAGGCTGTTAAAAGCCCATGTAGGACATTGATCCTTACTCTACAGTCACCAGGAGACTGAAGGCAGCTGAGGAAGGGGAGCACTGGAAGCAGTAAGTAACTATCCCAACCAAGTGACCAAACTCTGACGAGACCAAAGACAGAAAAACAAAGCACACAAACCGCAAGTAGCACCCAGACCCCAAAGAGAAGTGATACTTCTTTGCACACAGAATTCTTAGCTGATAAATTGTCACTGGGTAATAACTTCAGAATTTTCATTGAATAATTATTGTACTTACAGCTCCTGTCTCTAATAGCAACTGATAGTGACTGCAGCAAGGAAAGGTGTCCATCCTCTCCTGCCCCATTCTGTACCTAAATTGGGCAATACAGAACCTCAGGGAAAAAGGTATCCCACCATCCCAGCTGGTAAATGCCTTATGTGCATGAAGAGCAACAGTAGCTCTTGTTTAAATCCTGGTTCAAGGACTATAAGCTACAATGAGTGTATTAAAGGTGAATTTGTGTTGGGCTTTCCAAATGTAAATAATTTGAGCTTTATTTCATCCTGCAGCTCTAAGTTCCACAAGTTAAAGGCATGCACCATGTGCTGTACTTTGTCACTCACTAATGAATCACTCTTTGGCCTGTTGTTGTTCTATTTTGAGTTCCCTCTTCTTCTTTTGTTACAGACAAACGTAATGAGAAGCAGCCGACTGGCCTGATCTATGCCCTTCATTATTTTATTTTATATGCCTCTGCCACATTTCCTCCTGCTCTTCTTCTTTCCAAACTAAATAATAATCCTGCCCTTTTTAATGTAGCTTTATATGAAAGGCTCTCAGAGGGTGCTACTCATTTTCTTTGCCCTTCTCTGGACCATTTCTATTTCCGTTATGTCTTTGAGATAAGGTGACCAAAAGTGAACATGAATTCAAGATAAGGACATGCCATTGATTTATACATATATGGCATTAAAATATTTTCTTCTTTGTGATTTATCCTCTTTGACCACCCTCATATTGTGTTCTATTTCTTTTGCAGTAACAACCAGCCCCATCCTAAAGAGTCTCTTAATTGAGCTGACTTCATTGACTCTTATCTGAGCACTGACTCAATATGGAAAAACACACCTGAGAACGTGAATTTCCGTGTGGGCCACTTCATTATATTTGCCAAGTACACAGTTGCGTTGACTCTGGAATTCCTCAAAATATTATGGAACACTGATTAGCCAAAATTATTTAGCATCATGTCAGCTCCCACAGAAAGTAATTAGTGGGGTCTTGTATGGAAGGGGAGAAAGGCAAAGGATGCAAGAAGGACAGTTTAAGCCAGTTTATTCTTGTGCTTGGTTTCCTCCTTTTCAACAGCTGTTAAACTCGGAGCAGGATGTACCCTGAAGTGATTCAGATTCCTTACGAGGTCTTTACGCAGCACCCTGTAAAAGACCTTGAAAGACTAAATATGCTGAATGCACTAACACCCTTTTCTGCCCTGCTCTGTGAGCCCTCTCAAATAAACCTGTGCTGGCTGTTGTACAAATCCCAGCTCCTTCTGATCCTGGAAATACTGTTATGTTCACCACGGCCAAAACGGAGCTTATTCCCAGCCCTGACACACGAACACAGGCCAGCCCAGTGCTCAGCTTGAAGTCAATCAAACACACAAGTTTACCTAAAAATCTCTCCTAGGTTAAGACTATGATTTAGGGAAGGACTTAAGTGTTTGCACTGTAAGTGCCTTTACTTAGCACGTGCAGGACTTCACAGGCTTAACCACCCAAAAGGGCTAAGCGAAGACGGTCTCCAGCAAAGACAATACATTTACAGTGGGATACAAAAGGAGAGGTTTAAAATTCTATTTTTCATGAAATTTTTCCAATCAGTCCTTAAGTATCGGCATTTAGATCAGCAATTCTGCATGTTCAGCTCATCAAAAACATCAAGACATCACTGTCTTGCTTTTTATTCCTTGTTGTTCCTCACAAGTAGCAACTGCACAATGAACTAGGATAGAGGTTAACTTTTCTGCATTTTTTTCCTCTTTTAAAAATCTGTTGATAAATGCATCACTGAAAGACACTGAATCAGAGCCCAGAAACTGTGAAATTTAAGGATATGCGAAGCACGCACAGAAAGAACATATGCTTCCCCAATGTCCTCAAATCTGCTTCAGTCCTAATCCTGGAAGGACCATCTCTAAGGGTGAGAGAGTAAAGGAAACCTCAATCCTTCTGTCAAACACAGGAGCACAAGTGCCCAGAGCAGCAGGGGTTTTACTGCTACCAAAGTTGGGCAGGAACCAAGAACACATTTCCCAAAAGCCACTGGAAAGTCATTAGTCTTTTACTCACTGAATTACAACCAGGGATAGGCAAATTCACTTAAAGAAAATAAAGTCCAAAACATCCAAAACTTTATCAGATAAAACCAGACCTTTTTGAACCTTTGAAAGTGGTCGTACACTTTTGTTATCATTTTTTCTGGTTTGTATATTCTTGAGCTTCCTGGTCCTAGATAAAAGCACCTGAAATGTCAAGATACCAACTGCTCTTGCAGTACTTTCAATTTGTGTTATAGATTCAAGTGCCTTAGAGATTTAAAGTGCAGTTTAGTTTGCCTAATGCATAAAACCAGTATCCGACTTGAAATAAAAGTTATAAAAAAAAAGTTGTCATTTATGTCTTTGCAGTGCACCAGTCAGGGGGACAACCACAAAGAAAGCTAAATTAATACAGAACGAACAACAGACAGCGGAAAATTTAGGATCTTTCACACTAGCCAGTAAACTAAACTTGCACAGAAGATGGAAATAAACATTCAACATAGGGGCCCTATGGTAATACTAATGACAATAGAGTTTTTTCATTTGTTCTGTTGAATTTAATGCTAACCAGTGTACTGAAAATATAAGTATTACATTATTGCCTTGATCTGTCAAGAATGAAGAGGAGGAAATGTTGATTCTTAGTTGTAGGATGGAAAGAAGAAAAAAAAAAGGCAACCAGTGCTCCAACAAGTGAAAGGATCATTTGAATGAAATGGAGATTCCCTTCAGGCTTCAGTGGAGTCCACAGATCCCGACAAGGAGTGGCTGTTTCGACGCAGGTGTCTTTATTAAGCCAAGACTGACACGTGTGCCCAACCCGAAGAGCTTTGGGACGGGTAACACACGCCTGCCAAGGCTGTGATGACACAAAGCCGTGGGCGTGTGTGGCTCTCGGTAAATGGGATTTGAACGCAGGTCTTTAGAGACGAATGGCGTGGCAAAGATGGCTTTGCTTGCCGGCTTCACCTCCTGTCACCCAACCTGCAACAATTCCTTACAGGAAAACACCCTATGCAGCACAATGTCTAGAGTGAAAAGAACTATATGTACTAAAACTTTCTCACACTCTGTGGTTCCTGCCTTATTCAGACACTGACCTAGGCTGCCAGGCGCTAAGGACTGAACTGCTCCTCTTGATTTTATTTAGGCAAAATCTTTTGAAATAACCAGTAAATGATTACAAAGTAATTACTTCAGAGTTATCAGCATGTGCAGCAGCTACATGCAAAAGATGATGTTCTTCCTTTCCATTTTGGTTTGAAACATCAAGGAGGATATTATTTACATCTGGAAGAAATTATTTACATTACGGTTTTTTCCCCCAAGTCACTTGCACAGCCTTAGTTTGTTCTAAAGAGGAGACAGATGAACAGGATTGTCCTGGCACAAGTCCTAGGGAAGTGTGCTACTCGCACCAAGGACGCTAAGAAACAACAGGCTGAGTCCATCCTAAGGGTTTGTCATCCCAACAGGTCACCCCTGATGCATTTCTCTGTGAGCTGCTGCCAAGTAGTAAACGAGGTACAAATGCCAGCAGGGAAACACAGAGCTCTAACAGGTGCAGCCAGGGGAGCTGGACTCCACACCAAGGGACTGACCCACAGCTGGGGACGTGCAACAGATCCTTCCACTGCATTTCGTGTTTGGTATCTGCTTAAATGCCTGTTGAAAGGGAGGCTTCCTGTAAGGTGGCTCAAAAATGATTTAACACAATTGCTTGAACATTAGGATTAGAACAAACCTGCAGAAACGCAGCAGCAATTAGCGCAGCCCAAACCAATTAGCCATGTTATTTCTTTGTGGAGCTGCTGATGGCTCCTCAGCCAAAGAACGGTCTGTTCCCATCACTCCTCTTCAAACATTACCTTGCAACGTGGCCAGCCCACCAGCTCATCAAAACCACTGCGACCTGATATCCTGCAGGTAAAGGCTTGGCTTTCTGCTGATTTATTAAGAGAAAAATCTTATATTTTACTGCTCACATGTACTCTCTAGAGCGCAGTCACATGACCAGGATAATGACAATCTGTCTCTCTGCTAACATTTCTCTACTTTGGTTATTTGTTTGATAAAATGAGGAGCTTCCCTTTTGTTGCCCTTCATCAGAGCTTAATGTCTTTACTTTGGGATCAATATACTTTATGAATAATTTTATTTCCTTCTATTTTTATGGTCTTTTCTCCTCATTATCATACTGAGTTTATTAGCTGGTGCTGTCAGTATCTTTACCCTGTCATATGTTCCTGAGGTACAGTAAATATCACTTGTGTTGTAATTAATATGCACACCCTCTGCAGTAATTAAAGCACAGACCCCTTCAACCAGCTGAGCTTCCTACACTAATTCCACCTTATCTTCATAATGAACTTATTGTAATCTGAAACTACCACTGAATATTTTCCAGTAAGGATAGAAGAATGAAATCTAACGAGATGCAATAATATTTGTGAACATGTTAATATGAAAAAAATGAGTTTAATTAGCATTAAATCTAATTAGATTTCCCGTACAATCAAAATCCCCCCATTTATGCCACAAAACCACTGGTGGTGCAACACTAGTGCCCCTTCCGAGATTTACACCAAGATGGAGACCAGAGCCCTCTTCCTCTACCCATGGAATTCTCACAGCTATGCAGAGGGTTCCCTGCCCACGGACAATTTCAGAAAGGACTTAGAATCCCTATCCAGGGCTGTGATTTGGAAGCAAGATAGGAGGGTAAAGATGGAGAGACAAATCAAGCCCTCCGAAAAGGGACCCAGCAATGAAACAGTTTGGCAAATGTTTCCAACAAGGGAAAGGAAAGGAATGTTGAATATATAAGCATGAGAGTGTAACAGAGAATGATTCAAGGGAGACTGGCTACAAGAAATTTAGTTCCTATTTTCTGAAAACATTTCCATATGGGAGACTAGCGCCTAAGGTGCAGACTCACACAATAGGAAGAAAACTGGCAGCCTACACCGACTGAAAATTGGCTGAAGGGCAAGAAACAAACAGTGGAAGTAAATGGGATTATTTCAAGGTGGAAAGAGGTTACCAGTAGGGTACAGCCCAGCTTTCTAATTATTCACAGTAATGACTTGGATGATAGTATGGAAAGGATCATTTCCAAGATTCTAGTAACTGGGAAGCACAGCGGTAATAAATACCAATGTAATCCAATAGCCATTTCATTAATAGTTAATTTGAGAACCAGAGAAGTTGCTTAGGGAAGTGTTTGCATGTATCACGAGGCAGGATTGGGACACACAACAGCACAAAAACTGAATGACCTTCCCTTGTAAATGGTCATTCTAGAAGAGGCTTAAGCAACAGTCGTTGAGCAGCTCCTTGTGCTCTATTGATTGATGTCAATCTGTCCAGTTCCAGAGCGTTAACTCCACTTTAAAATGTGCCCTTTTCTGTCATTCTTTTCCTGTAACCCCCTAAACATGCCTCATTTCCTACAGCAAAAAAATTACGTGGTCAGATATTGATTTGTGACTCCCTGGCTGACATCTGAATAGTGAGGAAATGAATTGACTTAAAGACATGGGTGGGTAAATAAGTAAAGCAAGGAAAGGAAAGTAAAGGAAATAAGTAAAGAAAGCAAAAACCCCACCCTGAAATTTCTGCTAAACTGAACTGACACAATCTAGTGACTAGGAGACCTGTATGATCATTCTCTTCCATCATACCATGGAGAACTGTTCTAAAATAAGAAGACTGTTCCCAAATTTCCCAAAAGAGGAGGAAGGGTCATCTTCCATAAGCGACTGTGGACGAACCCTTGGTCCTGAAAAAAATGACATCATCATTATGATTTTTTCTGACTCATGAAAGAATTCATGTCTAGGTGATTTCATTCACCTCCCAGACCCTGTAAGGAACACACATCCAATCAAAGGAAGGGAAAAACCCCAAAACTACAGTGGTTCCTCTGTTCAGAATTCACTGGGCAACCCTCACGACCGAATGCACACGCAAAAATGGCCTTTTTTGCCAGCACTGGGACAATGAAAAAAAGTAATCCATGCTCAAGTACAGAAGTCCCACACAAGTCTCCCTGCCCTGGAAATTTAGGGTTGCAAACAGGCACTAAAAGCCCCCCTCACTGCCTTCTTCCTGCTCTTCACTTCTGAGAGGTGCACCAAAGACTGACTCCGCGTGTTTGCTCAAGTTCGTGAACTAAGAAATAAGCAAATCTGAGTATTTTTAATTTTCTCTCAAAATGTACTTGGGAACTGGTGACCTAGCTTTAACCTCTCACTAAAATGAAATATTTCAGCTATTACCACTCAAAGCCACTCAAAGAATTTTAAACTTGGCAGTTCAAAAGAGTGCCAAGATTTTAAGCTACAGTGTATCACATCATGCCAGGGAAGGAGCAAGAGAAGAGAAGGATATAGAAGGGGCAAGAAAAAAGAATGTGCAAAACTAGGAGTGATAAGAAGCAGAAATAAAGATATAAGGGCAGAAAATACGACAGTTTTTTCTCCTACATCCCTTTCATGAACCCTGCAGTCCTTATCTTACTTCTGCTTTCTACATTTTTACATGCTTTTTTTTTTTTAACTCTGCCTGCTTCTTTATTTCTAGGCATGATCACAGTACTCCTCAGTTTAGAAGAGTAGACTCTTATCCTCAAACTGCCTACCTGAGGACACCTTCTAGGACACCTGCATCCCATAGACTTGGCGGAGGCAGGTTCAATGCTTTTCACACAACAGACGCACCGGTCCCTCCTGTCTCAGCACTGCAGGCACAGGGTATGGAGGGGCCACCGCTCTGTCTCAGTAAGGAATTTCTTAGGAACTTTTTAGTAATTCCAAAGCCCTGTCCCTGCAGCAGGTGACAGTAAAAGTGCTGTTAGCACAGGTAAGGATTCCCAGCACCAAAGGATCTGAGTGCCAGGGAGAAGCAAGGGTGGGCTGCTCCTCAAAGGCACAGCCTCCCAGCACCCAAAAAAGGTCCTGTGACAGTGACCAGCTCGGTGATTGAGACAAACTCCTGGAGAAACGCTCAGGGGCATCGAGAAGTGAAGCCAGCAGGTCAGGGGGTCAGACCAGGATCAGCCAAGCACAGGCTCACCTGCAAGGCCTGAGCTTAAAGCAGCTCCTGAGCCCAGAGCAGGCAGCCCCCACAGCGCTTTTCACACGGCTCCTTTCACAGCAGTCATGTCCAAGGTTACGCAGCTGTGCCGTGGCACAGCCAGCAGTGCTCAGCACGGGCAGCTAAAAGTTTGACAAGGTTCCTGACACTAGGAGGGAAAATGTTAGCTTAATCAAAAGGATTGCTGCAAATCTCACTTTAATGTCATCCTTAAATAGTCAAACGCAATTTTTTGTCCTCCATTCAAGTATCTCATATAATCCAAAGTCACAGGCCAGTTCTGGCAATAGCAAATGGCAGAATGCCTGGCTGTGTGGTCCTTCTGCCCTCAATTTTCTTCACCCTCTTTCTCTCTTTGTAATTCAGAAGGTTCTAGTTTTTTTTCTCTGACTTATCTTTCAAATTGTGATCAGCTTTTTGGAGCAAAGAATACTATGCTCACATAAATGTATTTGATCATGTAAGTACGGAACTCTTACTTACTTTGAATAAATTCTTTACCACAAACTTATGTTCTGCAAATATTTACAGACCATATCCCAAAGCATCAGAGCGGATAAAAAAGCAAATTATGAAGAAAGATTTCTCTCAAACTTCTTGTGATACTCTAAATAGTGAGCAGGGAGCAGAGATGGCCTCTTTTGTCACATGCAGCTTTTAGACTATTCCAAAGAGGTATTTAGGCCAATGTTACCCCCCTGCACTGGCAGAGGAACAGGGCAGATATCAGCTAATGGGTATCTCCTGCCCACTGCAGGGAGAATCCTTACCATGAGCCACCTGAGAGCCACCCCAGACATCTCCTTCTCTCTGCAGTCTGGGCTGTGGAGCTTTCAGCCTCACAGAGCTTGGAGTGTTCAGCTGGCAGAGTGGCATTGCTTGGCCGCTCCCAGAATAAAGTCACCAGCTCAGCTGTAGGATTCCATAAACCCCCTGCAGATCTGCTGGGGAACCCAGATTTCAGAGGCTCCCTGGTTGTTTTCTTTGCAAATACAGCCTTTCCCCCCCGTCTGACTGCAGACACCTCTGCCTGTTTTGGCACAGCCTTGTCTCACAGAGACCAACATTTAATGTCTTGACCTCACAGCTTAGAAAGGCTGAGATCAACACCTTAGCAGGACCAACCGCCTACCTTCCGCGCCAGATTCACCACCGTTTAATTCAGAGCAAATCTGTAAAAACTGAAGTTCTGTCAGTTGATCCTATTTTACCACTAATCAGTTATAGTCCTTTGAGTTAAAACAGTCAGATTCTACTCTATTAGCAGGAGAAAAACCAACCAAAATGAAACCAATCAAACTCCTGCTGAACTGCACCAGACAGAGCCCAAGCTGTTAAGCCTGGAGACCATTCAGAGCTGTAAATGCATTGATCTGTACCACTCATCCACTCCCAGTTCCAGAAACATGACTGGCCATTCCCAGGGCCAGCAGAGCTCAGCTGTGCCCCATGTCACACATGCAATGTCCCCACAGCTCCCTGCATGGGAGGGACATCACTTCATCTCAGGCCAGACTAAGGACACGACACATTTTACTAATGGCCAGAATGAATTAATTCTTCTGAAGTCCAGAGATGGATCAGGTAACAACATCAGGCCTCTGCGTGAAACTGGTTTAGCTAACGAGCAGGAGGAAAGTCCAGATTTACTCAGAATCTGTCCTAGGGTGATTTGATCTGACAAGTTGGTCTTTTCTGACACTGAGGTTTTTCATTGTTTTGCACCTCATTTAGTCATCAGTAACAGCAGAAAAGGTGTGGAAAATGGCTGTCAGTTTTCCTTCACATTTTACATCCACTCTGTGGAAGTGTGAATGACTGTACAAGGTAGACAGGAATGGGAACCAGAATGCCAAAGTCCAGAACGTCGACTTTTGCAAAACAGGGTGCTAAGGAGACTGGCTCCTACGTGTGGTCTTGCTTTATTTCCAGGGGGAATCTGACTTGGATCTCCACTGCACTAGGGATAACAAAGCTTTTGTTACAGCTTCCGTGGCCAAATGCTGCATTCAGGCACTGAGCTAGCCCCCTCTTGAAATCAGAGAGAGTTTTGTTTCGTTAGTGGCCCGCAGAGTTTCTTCCTAGGCAGATATTTAAAAGAAAATCTGCTGAATTGAATACAGGTAAATAGCATAATCCTTCTGAGCTGGAGGAGAGGCAGCCAGTCCCATTCACACCAGGCAAATGCCCTCTCTGTTCATCTGCTTATCCCGAGGGTTTGGAGGCACTGACAAAGTGAACCCACCGAGAAATGAAAATAAGTGGAGGTAAATGAAATTCAACTGAACTAAGGAATAAAATGTTTACAGTCAGCTCTCCACCTCACATCTCACATCCCACAAAGGGACAGCTACACCAATATAGTCAGGAAAACACCAAATTGTAAAAAAAAAAAAGGAAGAATAAACTAAAGATAACTTCTCCATGATGAAACAAAAGGCGAGGAAGTGCCACTACCTGCTTTTTAATTTGAGTTTCTGTAAGTGCTGCCACATTAATTATTCACTAGCTGAGATCTCTTTTTTTTACCTAGTTAACAGGCAATCGAGTTAGATAATGGAGGTAGTTACCACTTACAGTGGGGTTTTATAAAACCCTAAGGGAGCTGTTTAAGGGTTCCAGGTTACCGGGCTGTGGCTGGAGCTCAGGTCTGAGGGGTTCCAGCCCCGCAGCCACTCTGTAAGGGCGCCCTGGTTACAATCTTTCCTCCTGCCACTAGTCTATGCTGTTGTATAAAGTTCGAGCAGGCTGGAGAAACTCGCTCCAAATGCCGGGATGATCACTTTTGTCTCAGAGTCTTTTGAATTCAATTGCAGAACCGTTTGCTCTATTGTTCTGTTCTGTAAAGTATATTTAGCTTGCTTAATTAACCTGTATTTCAGACAAGTCATGCAGGCATTCACCTAACTCTGTATATGCCTTTGTGATTAAACTTTAATGAAAGGGAGTCTAAAGTAAATTCCTCCATGCTGTGGTTCTGAAACAGACACACAAAAAAAATCAAAACATAATACTTCTGTCAGATGAATTATTATTATTATTATTATTACTATTCTGAATTTTATCTGCAAAAGAGAGAAGAATATGGATCAGAACGAACACAGGGCTGAGAGGAAAAGGTGTTTCTGATTACGCTTAATAAAGGCTACTTCAACTGAAGACAGGGACAGAGATGTAAAACTGTTCGATGTGAAATCTGAATGGGGTGCAGAGCATAAGGCTGCTACACAGCTGTCAGAAGAAAGTTTATATTTCTCTGTGATAGGTGTGAAAACCCACGTAATTCTATATATGTGCATTTTCTCCTAAACAAATACACAGTAGTGCTATTCCTAAATAAAAAAAAAATCAATGCCAGGCAGACGAGCGCTCATAAGCAGCCTTACAATGGCAAAGCAATATGTGTCCATGAAGGAAGAAAAAGGGAATAGATTAAAAAAATAGATTTCACTTTCAAGCCTCTAGTGGATTCTTAAAAACAACTGAAGGAAAAGATCATTTTATCCACTGTTGGAAGAAAAATGCTTTGCCCGGTGTCCTTTAAACTTTCAATTAGAGCAACTTGAGAGTCACAAAATAGACATTTGTATGCTCCTCTGTTTTACGTTAAAAGATATTTTTAAAAGATATTTATTACTAGAATGTGATGAAGGTTGGTCTGATGAAATACTGGCATTATTATGATCTTAGTACATATTAATGAACTTTTAAAATGCAAATCATTGACCCACTAGGTGGTCTCGTGGTCTCATAAATAGCAATCTTTTGCATTCCAGCATCCAAATACCTAGTTAGGAGCTTTCCAGAATGCACATTATAGGTGATACAGACCATAACAAGTACTTTGGCAAGGGAAAAAAAGCCATTCCAGCCTATTGTGTCAATTAAAATGAAGGGATTTTTATGTTATGAACCATATGTTCAAAGAACATTACATGTAAAATTACATACAATCCTTCTGACTCTGAAGAACACAATAATCCTGGGACATTAGTGGATGGCTTCTGGTGAAATTTGATACTGGTGTTTTTTCCACTTGGCTTGTGTCAAACAATCCTTTGGATGGCAGCCATTCCTTCCCCTGTGCTGTGATGCCACCAAAACTCCAGAGCAAGATTAGGATGATAAGATGGGAGGGCAGAGCAGGGGTGAGATCCTTCTGGAAGGGATGGTGGTTATGGTGTGACCACTCCCTTTTAGCCATGAATAAACAATTCCGTTGGTACTTCAGAGATGGGGTTTAACGACGGGAAAGGTACCCAGGTGGCACACACAGCCTGAGCCTGACACTGAGCAGAGGTGCTCAGCTCCTGGGCAGCTGCTGCAGTGGGAACAGCCACAGTTTTAAGGAAACATTTCAATACAGTTAATATTAAACCACAGAAAATGTTTACTAGCTTGTAAAATTATTAATTCGGTTTTTACTGATCTACTCACGAAATTAAGCCAATATATCAAAACCAATGTCTTCCCTCTCTAATTATTATTAATAAAGACTGCTTATTTCCCCTGAACAAGAATTCATTTTCTTTCTTCAAATTAATAACAGTCTGAGGTAACTCAGGCACCACAGGGTCTGATTTCAGGTTTATTTTCGGTCAAGCTAACCTGGAGTAGCTCCAGAGCCTTCAGGTAGCAAGAATTACTACTCAGAGGGGAGCAGGATCTATCCCTCCACCTGCAGGCTCCTTCCTGAAAGTTCTTCTGGTCTAAACTCCCAAGTCAAAGTCTCCCACAGTACTGAGCAAATTAAAATCAGCAGCAGCACCACCTTAGCTTGTGCTTCTGAAGCCCATGGAACTACATATGCTGATTTTCACCACGTGAGCATCTGCTTTGGCCACAATCATTAAAAAATTATTACATGCACTTAAGTAGATGGAGAATTATCGAGAAAGGGCAGAAACAAAACAAGGTCACCCTGGGAGCCCCCTCTAGATTTCAGTGAATCTCAGGATGTTCCTCCTGGAGGTTTATGTGAATGTCCTGGATCCCACTTCCCTTGCCATGGGGCTGGCCTGGGATCACTGCAGCCCTGGTGGGGACTGGCACAGCACAGCCTGTGAGAGCACAGCAAGGAGAAATCACAACCTCTAGCAAAGGGGAGCTGCCATCAGCACCTCTGCCTGAAACCACAGGTTTTACAGGCACAGAGCAGGGGAGACTGAAGGCTCCCTGCCTGGACCCTTCCTTCACTCCTGTCACCAGCACAGCGTGCCTGGGGAACCGGGCACTGCTGGTGGGGGCCCGGAGGAGTCCTGACACCCACCAGTCTTTTCACAACTTTTTGCCCCAGTTTCATGCAGTTGTTTGGCTTCTGCCCATGCCTTTGAGAGGAAGAGAGCCTAAGACGAACTGCAAAGGAACGGGTGCTTGCCATTTTGTTTGGTTGTTTTTCCCTTTGCAAAGCCCTGGCTGTTGCTTTATAAATGCCCTTCTGACACACACTTGTGCTCAAGGAGGTCAAGGAACTTTTGCCTCTCAGAAATGATGTCCTCAGTTTATCCACAACCTCTGAACAGCGAAAGCAACTGCAATCAAATACCCTCCTGTTACCCAGCATTTAGCACAGCCCTGACCTGACAGTGCCATCCTCTCTAGGGAGGAGAGGTAATTTAGACTCCCTGATAGCTTTCTTCTGTCCAACTCTATAGTACTGGATGTTGCCTAATTATACGGGGCCTGTGCTTTGCTTTGTGCCTTTTTCCAAATTAAACCTCCCCTCATCATTTTAGCACAGCTTTTGTACTCCTGCTTTAGCATCCCAAAGCTGCATCTGTGCAGCATCTTCACCCGAGCATCATAAAAAATGCTAAATGACTTATGTAGGTCTTCTCACTTAAGGTCATTTCAATTATGGCAACATCAACAGATGTATATGTTCATTAATAAAAGTGTGATATGTGTTTGTGTCCCTCTGAAAGTTCAGTCAGAAAATTATAGATTATACTGAGACACTCCAGGAATTGCTACTCTGTAAGTCAAATGCTCTATTATTAAAAATGTCATCCCATATGAATTTCATAAATAGCAAAGCCAAGAACAGAGTAACCATTTTAAAAAGTCTAGAGGGGATTCCATAACAACATTTAAATGCATTACTACTCAAACAATTTGATTGGATTATAAAATATTTAAAACTGCAGCTGTACTTGTGGTGTTTAATGTTGACTATTTTGATTTCTGGAATATCTTACCTAAGAAGTACAAGTTTACAAAACTAGTTATGTAATTAGACTATAAATACATAAGAAAATCTATAACCCATGAAAATACAGAGTTTCAAGAGTACTGTGTATAGCTGGATTATTCTACATACACAAATAGAAGAAAACTGAAAAAAGAACATCAAGCATGAAAGTTCATTTAAGACTTGCCCCTGGAATAAAGCAGGAGCTTATTTTGCCAGAGGTACCCTAATGACTAAAAATAAACATCACAAGAGATGTAGGACAGTGTGTGCTAAATAGATATTATTGGCCAGATTCTCAGGTGGTGTAAACTGGCACTGATCCATGGTAGTTAATGATTACACTGACAAGTTTTGGCTTTAATTTCTTTCTGCGTCCTCTAACATTTTTTTCCCAGGATCTCTCTTACATATGTATTAGGTATGTTTGGGTTTATAATTAAATCTTCATTGACATTTTAAGCAGAAAGGACAATTTTAAAACCTATTTTTCAGGAGAATAGCTATGTATTAATCCACAAATATATACTGATGCCCATATGTTATAGATATCCTTTCATATGGTAACTGTACCCCTTCTGCCAAACTATCTGTCATCTGCGCTGCTTTACCTGGACCAGTGTCAAGACATAATTCATCCACCAAAGTCATGTTATTGGTCACTGCACTTCCACAAAAAGCAGCCTCATTTCAGGAGCACGGTGACTATCCTGAGTCCCTTTAGTAATGGCTGCTCTTTTAACTGGGACTTCCTGGGTTAGGCTGGGGCTGAAAGCCCAAATCTTTGCAGCTCCAGCTCCGGGATCCGTTCTGTAAGCAAGTGTTAGAACACATCCACATTCTTTGTCCATGTAGAGGACATAGTGTGGGACACCTCGGTTTGCCACAGCTGTCCAAGGAATGCTCTAATGCGGAAGTTGCCACAGGGACCTTGTTGCTGGTACCCACTTGTCTCCCACAGGACAGAGCAGCTAATGACCTCTGGCAGTGTCCACTCGTGTCTGTCCTTGCAGCAGGGGACAGCAGACGGGGTCTTCTCCGCTTGACATTGCTGCAGAGGGAACAGCTGGAGGTGCACACGTGCCCACAGCGCATTTAAGCCTGTGCCACAGGGAATGTCAAAGCTGTAGGTGCATCTGAGGGATTACCCAGCAAGCTCATCCCAAAACACACTCCTACAGGTGTGTGGTTTAAACAGCAGCCCGTTTTTGGCCATAAGAGCACAGCTGTGACACTTCACTTCAACTTGAGGAGGCACAAGGCCATCATCCCACACTCTCCACTCCTTTATATGACTCTCATTTCTCAAGACATTTTGGTTTAGGGTATCAGATCTGCACAAATGCAAATTCCAAATGCCCTTCTGAAACTTCTCTAATTGTGCCCACCATTTAGGCTTGGCACAAAAACATCCACACGGCTCAGCAAGCCAAATGACCTTGCAGACCCTGTTTTCCTGAGGGAGAGTCACCTGTATTTATTTCTATTAAACAGAAATTAACTTGGACCTCCATATGCAACCTCATTTGGCATAGTTAATTCCAGATTCCAGAGTTATCATTAAAACAAAAAGCACTTCTCACCCATTGAAATCAGCGGGAATTAGGCTTCAGTAACGCGCACAAGGCTATAACAAAGATAATCAAATGGCATAAGGATAATCCACTAATTGTTGAAATGAGGCGGAACATCTCCATGGCTTCTCAACAGCTTGCCCTGGGCTGAGTCGTGTTCGAAGTTCAGGAAGTTTTTATCATTTTAAAGTATGTCAAGCCTGTGCACTTGAGGGCACAGCAGGGAGCAGAGGGAGGGCTTTGCCTGCCCTGAGGAAAGCAGTTCTACTCAAGGAAATGAAGATCACCCAGTTCCAGGAGAGCAAGGGAATGCTCCTCGTTCCAGATGAGGGCATGCAAATCCACCAGGCCTTCAAAACCAGGCCAGTGCCTAACTGGTACAGCTTCTGCCTCCTCACATGGCCTCCGAAAAACCATCCAGTCTTTTAAAGGACCACAAACCCGAAGTTTCTGTAATTTCCCGGGTTTCTATGTGATACAGAGGCCAAAGGCTGCTGAAGCAAATTAGGATCATGCTCTCGGTATATCTTTAAAATTATTTTGTTCTCAGTCTGAAAGCAGAATTTGACATTCAGCAACCTCTGTAAGTCCAAAGAAATGCTATTGACTTCACTGCAACTACTATAAATTTACTCTCAATGTAAGTGACAGTGGAGCTGTGCCACAGTTTGGTCATTACTCAGTGAATTCATATGATACAGAACAAGCCCAGCAATTATTGGTGGTGTTTTTATTTTAAATGCCTGCTTCTTGGCGCATGGTCATATTCATGAGCGGTCCCTGCCCTTGATCATTTCAAATGGTGTTTGAAGCATTTGGATCTTAAAATTCTCACTGACTTCTAGGAATATCACCTTTCCTCTGGCTGATTCTGAAGTTAGAGCTGTGCCATTCAAAAGAGAAGTTCAGAAAAAGGTGCACCAGAAATTTGTGCATGGAACTATGTACATAGGTGAAAACATCACAAAATTCAAGAAAATGTAATGCCAACAGAGCTCTTAACTTTTGGCTGCCTTTACTCCTCTCGTTCTACCTATGTGTGGTCTTCTTAGAAAAATAACTAGGTATTCCAAAAATATATGAACAAACATTTACTCTAAGGTGTAGCATGAAGGAACCTGCAATGCCTTTCTCCCTTACTACAGCTTGTTAGGATGATTTGCCAGCTTGTGGACACAGGGTGGGCAGTTACACCTGGAATAAGGTCAGAACCTTCCTGCACTCATGTAATAACTTGGAAATAATGGACAGACAGCTCTCAACATTATGTGCTTAAAAGCCTACTATACTTTTGCAGATGATCCTGTAAGTCTAAATTAGTCCAAAGACCATTTGAGAGACAAAGTACTTGTGGAAAGGATCAGATATAAACAGGCACCCAGCTTCACTCTTCACCATTAAAGCAGAGTTGAGGATTCAAGTGTTAGAGTGGAGGAGCTCTGTTTCACCTCAGTAGAGTTATTCTTGATTTACACCAGCTTAGAATTAGTCCTCACAACTGGAAAAATCTATTCTACCAGGCTGGTGATGGAGGCATTGATCCCAAACAAATAAAATGACCTTCTCCTTCAATTACTTTGGTCTTCACTAATTAAAATAATTTTGCTAATGAAAGCTGCAAAAATATTCACACAATCTCATGCAGTCAGTCTGACCTTCTGCTGATGCTTCTGATGATGGCAAATACTTTACTCACCAGAAAATGTAAAACCTGTAGAGCCGCCTCTACAATGTAAGAAGCCAGAAAACCGGAAAATAATTGTTCAGGAGATACTTCAGTATCAGTGGCAGGTCCTGGGGACCTGTGCATGGTGACTTCAAGGTGCCAACACATCCCCTGACCTCATGGCTTCATTATTTCTTAAGACCTATGGACCCAATCCATCAGTGTGATTTGCAAACCACACCTGCAGATCCTCTGCAAATAGAGGCTATTTTTGTTAACATCCTAGGGATAAAATTACTGACTCAAACAGGCAGCCAGAATATAGGCAGAATCTCTTTTAAAATCAGAATACCAAAATCAAAGTATTGAGTGATAACTGTTTTTTTGAGAGCTATATTAATACAAGTATCCGTAATATATGGCTTAATGCCGGAAAGTAATGCCAGTCACATGCTTGTTCACTTTATACTGATAAAATGCAGGATTTTTCACACATTCTTAAGAGATACATTTGTTAAGACCTCTTTTATCAGCACTATCACAGATTGCCATGATGTTCTAAACAAAAGAAAGCATTTTGTTTGGGTGGACTTCACCATTCCTGGCTGGTGAGCAAGAGAAGCACAGAGACCATTACTGAATTCTCACACTGGTCATTTCAACATCTGTGTTCTACAGGTATCTCATTCCAAGTCCTGAGAAAATACTGTCATACTACAGAAATTGTGTCAATTAAGCAGCTGCTTCCGATACACAGTTCCCATCCTGACTTTTCCAGTGTTCTGACACACAAACATGCCACTTTTATTTGTGGTACAGCCTGAGGTCCAAAACTTATCCTTAGGGTTCTTCCAAGACAAACCCAACCAAATGCTGGTTGAGCCTCGCACGTGGTATTTCTTCCCAAAGTAAAAGAAAGGAAGACACAGTGGAGGGGAATGGAGGTCAGGAAGCCTTTGCCGACACAGAAAAATGCCAATCCCCAAAACATTTTAGATGTTGGAAGCAACAGTTAAAGTTCTTCCAAAAAACAGTTGATATTAAGCAGAGGATAATTGAAGGGGTCAGCACTGACTCCAAAATTGTCTATCACCTCCCTACAGTTTTGGTTACATTTCACATTAATCTGTACCTTCCAAAGATTTAGCTGTATGTTGATCATTATCCAGAAAGAAAAACATGTGCTAAACACCCTGTTCCACTTTGAGAATTTCAACCTTTTATTTCGTGCAAATTCAGCAATCACAACATTGTATTTTAACGAACTTCTTCTCAGAAAAATTCAGATTCCCCTCAAACATGGCACCACTTGCCTTGCAATCAGGAGCAAGGATCACAGCCTACAAAGTCCCACGATTCTTTATAGAATGCATAGAAATACATGTATAAAATTCTTGTGGTAATGAAACAATGGGACATGATCTAGTTGACAAGGTGGTGATCAGTCAAAGGTTGGACTTGGTGATCTCAGAGGTCTTTTCCAACCTAACTGATTCTGTGATCCTGTAATTTTTCCTTTCCATTTACCAAAGTGAAGAAAAACAAATGAAAAAACATGTATGTAGGGCTGGGCAGACCAGGGGTTCTGGTGTATTTAATATTTCCTAATCTGTTACTGACCAAGGTTATCACCAATTGCTGCAGGCAGAGCAGCAGTCAGACCCCTCCCAGGGTGAGCACGCATAGTTTCTCCCCAGCCCACGTTAGGTAATGTCTGGCATGTGCTTTGAAGCAGGATGGTTTATTTCCCTACAAAATTTTTTCCTCCTGTCTTTAAATATTTGCCATTAGAAATCTGGATAGTCTTGTTATATTTATATAAATGCCAGTCCTTAGACTTCACTGATATCTTCTGGCAATGAATTATTTATTCTACGAGTGCACTGTATACTCATTTTTAATGTACAACCCTTCAATTCCATTGCAAGTTCCTTTTGCTCATATTATAAACACTGCGCGGTTGAAAATCAGCAGGGAAGAATCCCAGAAACCCAAATCCTAATAGATGCAATATTAACTAGACATCCCTGAACAAGTGTGTGATTTCTTACAGCGGTGTGTGTATTTTATCCCTATTTACTATTTGTACAGCTGCAGCATGCAGAGAACCACACAACTGTGGATCAGGGCTAGGTTGTTCCAGGTACTCTGCAAAGAGACTGTCACCTTCCCAAGGGCCTTGGTGCGGTACAGGACAACGGAGAATACAAGAGGCTGGCCAGACGTGTTGTCATTTACAGTTCCCCTTCCAATGGCCTTATGGTCCCATTGCTGTGTGAATTTCTATTTTCACTCACTTCTTTCCCTGCAGATGCCAAACTGGTTTGATTCAGTGAGGCAACGGGGCAGCTGTTTCTTGGCTAAATTTGGCTTGCACTGGTGTGAAAGGGAGCCTGAAGGCAGAGGAATGCAGGATGAGCTTCCAGCAAGGCTCCTCTGGTCCTTCCCGCTTTCGCAGGAGCCCACTGGGAGCACAAAGGCTGAGGCTGCACCCTCATTTTCCACGGGCAGGGCTCTCGCCCATTCACAGTCAGGTGTAGGGGTTGAGGAGAAGAAAGGGGGTTTTGTTTGGGATACCTTTCCATGTTTTAAATAGCAAAGCACAGGAATTGCTACCTACCTCCAACCGGCTCTGCATAACTCCACCGTTTTCTGGCTTTCTGGCATTTACAAAGCATTGTGTGAGGCTACATTCTCGCTAAGCAAAGCCTTAATCTGTTTTCAGTCAGTCACTTTTTTTCTTTCTGGCAGCAGATATAAGGCCACACAGTCAAATAATGAACTTGTCTTTCATTTGGATATAGTTTATTAATGACAAAAACACTAATCCATTAATCAATTTAAAACAAGTTGGTAAATGAAAAAAATTCTCAGTCTCCTTTAGTAAGAGGATCACATGCATCTTAAAAGGGGGCCATTATCTCCATGGGTTTCTCAGCTGAAGTTAAAAATCTAAAAATGATTTTCATTCATTTCTCATTAATATGCAAAATTATTCAAATTAGATAGTAATTAACCATCTACTCAGTAGAAAACCTTTTCATGATAATTTATGATAAACTCAGTAGCAGCTTTGATTGAGATTGATTTTTGGTGTTGAGAAGCTATCATGAATACAAAAAAGCACCTGAAAAAATATTTTTAAACACCTAACTTACAGCTCAGCTAATTATATGGGAGCCATGTTCACAGATTATTTCAAAGGAAGGCCTATAGGCAAGATACTAATGCTGAATGAAACAGGCAAAACATCCTTTTGAGTTTGTCCTACATTTCATCTTAAAGCTCAGCTTTCTTCACATCTCCCAGCCTAATTCATTTAGAATGTTAAATGTTTAGCGCTGTTTAATTCAGCAAACGGCTACAGTGGAACCAGGGCTTTGCTTGATAAGGCTTACAGGATTGCTTTCAAGATAAAACTGGTTTGAAAATCAAAATGCATTCAAGACAAATTGTTGTTTTACAATGCAGTGTTCCTGGGAATACCACTATGATTTGTAAACAGACTCCAGGTCTGGTTTTGCAGATGGTGACAGGAGGTCAGTGGGTTATGGGGAGAATATGGTTTTGTTCTCAGCAGCAAAGATGAGCTTCAGGACTGGGGACTTGGTAGCTCTAAACACTGGGGACTGGTGTTCAGTAATGTGATTCTCCTGAGGTGGGAAAACCAGAGGGAAAGCAGCGCTGACCTTGTGCTGCTGAATTGGCATTAAGGGACGGAAAAAACCCCACTCAATACCTACTGCTCCTAGTGGGAATCGCTGTGAGCACCCATGCCAAAGAGGCAGGACTACAGAGGGAAGGAAAAACTGATATTCCTAAAGGCTTTTCCTCTGAAGAACTTGATCACAGACCTAATGCAACCAACAACTGACAGTCTCATAATTCACATTCGGGGGATTTTGTGTCATTTAAATAATTACCAACAGTAACAGGAGAAATGGGAACCTTGCTGCCAAACCTCTTGAACTCTGTCATCAGGGGGAAGGAGAAGAGAAGAGGAGGGGAAGGATCAGGTTTCAGTTATGAGCTCTGGGACTGTCCCTGAGGTTTAGCTCCAGCCCAGATCCAGGCTGAAGGTCTGTTCTCCAGGGTGAAATCAAGGCCATGCATAAGCTGCACCTCACCACAGGTAAACCTTTTCAGTCCTTAAACCAAGACTCAGAAGTGAGTAAACAAGTAACTAGCAGCAATAATAAACATGTAACTAGCAGCAAAAGGAGAGCTTTGAGCAAATCTCCACTCCTTTAAGTCCAATGGCATTAGCATCCACACACATTAGGTCGTGGCTGAGTTTTATTTACTGCCCCACTGCAACCCCCAAAATCCTTTTCCTCATCAGTGAGCTCTATAAATGTCCTGGTTAGTCAATAATCCCCAGCTGGACTTCTCAGCTCTGCGTTATTTTTTACCCTGCAGTGTATTTGCTATCTCCTGACCTGGTACCTACACAAGCCAAAGCACACTGGATCTGACCGCGTTGTTCCTCATTATTTCCCCTGCCTGCGATTGCTTCCAGATGGTCCCACGCTACAATGACTCCATTCATTCCTCCCTGGAAGGCCCAGAGGGTGGCAATGGACAACCTTTCCCAAGAGCCCTCCTTTCTGCAGGCATGGAAGGGACCACATTCATCCTGATCACATTCATCCACGGTCCTGACAGGAGAATGTTTCCAAAGGGTAATAAAAAACTCTGTCAAGAAGTTACTGATGACACCCAAGTTAGTATTTCCTCTTCCAGGGACACGGTGAGAGCCAGCTCAGATGTGGAACAATACTTTGAGGATGTTGAAACCAAAATTCCTGCTCCAGAGACATGTCACAGATGGGCCTCAAAAAGAAAAGCCATTCTGGGGAAGAAAACATCATCTCTCAGCTGACACATTTAACCAGGGGATCAAAGAGAGGGGAGTAACACAGGGAAAGATGATAAAGAAGAATGTCAGAGGGACTGATGCAGTTAACAGTGTTTTCTGAGACAGCAGAGAATAAAAGGAACAAGAAATTGGTTCCAAACTTTCACATCCATTGCTTTTCAATGATCTATTTTTCCTACATTTTGAGATTTGAATAAACTGAAGGTAGCCATATTTTGGATAAAAGCAGAAATAATAACAATCCTCTAAGCACTTATAAACCTTTTATTTTATTCCTTCCATTGGAGTATCTCAGGGGATTTCGTAAGTATGAACTTCTCATGTGCTGAAGTACTATTGAGCTGATTTTACTGCTGGGGAAATTGCAGCAAAGGACAGGTTTGGTTATGTGTCCAATAGGTCACTCAGAAAGCTTTCGTCAGAAGAAGAAACAGTTACTTAACATTAACCTGGAGCCCTCAGCATGAGTCACAAATGTTCTTTGTGGTTAGGAGAGAACAGATGCCAGTAGAAGTTTAGCCAAGGGAGTCTAGAATTGAGCAAGCCCTGATAAGCACATGCTGATAGGCCATGGTGAACCACAGGAGCAACAACGTCACACTTCAATGGGATGTGCACTTTTTAATCTGGCAGACAAAAGCTTCACAACATCCAGTGGATGGCAGTCAACTCCTCAGGTCCAACTGGAAACCAAGTGACATCTCTCTGACCACTTTGCAGCACTTGAATGAGAACAAAGCTACCCAAGCCAGCAAGGCAAAGCCATCAGACCAAAAAGAATCCAGCTCAAAAAGGTTCTGCCTCCTCAGGAGTGCTGGAACACCCCTTTTCCACAAAATGCTACACAGATCCTGGTGCTCAGTTTACCCAACCAAAGAGGATCCAAAACGAGGTGGGATTGTGCCTGGCCCAGCTGTGAAATTGGGCAGCAGGGACTCCCCAATAGCTACACTAGGCAAAATCCCTCCGGTGTCAGCCTATTTACTCCTTGGCAGTGGGTGAAGCTGTAGCTTTGTCCTTGTGGGTTTTTAGTTTCATTTCTTTCTGCTGCTTGTGGAAACGTGAAATAGTTAACAACCTTGTTTCAATAATATGCAATTCTGAGGGAGGAAAAATTGGGACCTAAGGAACCTGGCTTTTTTTCCTTCCCTTATTATAAAGTCATTTTTCAAATCACCTTTCTGACACATTTGTCCATATTGATTAGCTGCTTTTAGAATGACATTGTCTGACCTGTCTAAATCCATCAATTGCTCTCCTGCTGATGCTTCATTCCCAGGCTACTTTAGCTTCTAATGGTATGGTATGAATATTATTCATAAAGTCTTTTTGCTGAAAAGATCAATAATCGCATACATCTTACGTTTGCATTCTGGGTGTTGTTCAAGAAGCCCTTTAACTGGCCACAGACTCCTCTATTTCCCTTTTATCACTGTAGACCGTAAATGTTTCATTAGTAGCATTTAGAGAGTACATACTTGATACTATATCCCCAGGAGTTTCAAGTGAGTTATTAGGAACTTGTTCAGCATTAGGATTAATGCATATTCCCAGTAGTTTTCACTGCATTTCCATTCTGTGTGCCACAAACTCTACAGTTAAATATGTTTTGTCCACTTAGAAACTGTTTGGTAGGGAAGGCATGCCTTAATTGTTCCCAAGACATTGGGTAATGCTCTATTGATGGGCCTAAGGTTGAACTAATAGGCAAGTAAGATGCAGTTTAGCTTCAGCAGGTTTTAAAGTACTAATGAGGCACAATATAATGAAGTTAAGAACTTGTCAAGACAGGCAGTTCATATAAAAAGTTGAAACAACCTTTACATTTTTTTCTTTAAAAAAATTCCAAGATTACCCCAACACTGACAGGATTTATTCAAGTTAAATATTTTCTGGATTAACAGAATTTTTAGGAAAGACTTTTTAAAACTAGATGCCCTGATTGGGCAAGGGGCAAAATGTTTCTGCCTGCATATCAGTAGGTCAGATATATTTGCAAAACACCAAGCTTTTAGTTTGAAGAAAGAGTGAGTTTGATGTCCTGTATTCCGAGCTGCTTTTTATGCAACTGCTTGTCTATATTTAGCAGCTTTGCAGGCTGGGAAATTTTAGAGCTTTAAAAGAACAAATACTGACTAGTCACCATTTTAACTTTATGACATTTTCCTGGAAGCCCTCTCAGAACAAAAATGCAACATTCTAGGTATTTTAGTAACTACAGGATTGATTGGAACTTCATTGGATTTTAACTACTGCATGCCAGGCTGTTGTGCTCAGTGACATAAAATATTTCATTTTCATTTTCTGACATAAAAGTCTAAGTGTCCTGCTGCTGAGATGTATCAATCAAATCAGAGGTTCAAATAGAATATTATCTTTATGCTGGTATGAGAGAGAAAATGATGCTTTAGTTCCCAGTCAATCGGTACCAAATGTCTTCACAGTCACTAACAGACTTCTGCACACACTTGTGCAGAGCCATTACTTCAGAGTTCATAAAGTGGAACAGAGCACTTCTGACAAAGCTGTAGCTTTTTTTTTATTATTATTTTTAGAACATAAAAATGTTGCTTGCATTGAAAAGGGAAATCCAAACTCGTTTTTAGAAGGTTCATTTTACGACAGGCATTTCAAACAATTAAAGCCCAAGTGTTTCGTGGATAGTGATTTCAGAGATGTTTGAAGAATGGTTATAATCTGCCCAAATCCATTTTTTTAATGCAGACCACTGGATAATTGCAATAATGGGTACGGACACTGTAAGCTACACAACAGGAATTTTTATTTTGTTTAACGCGACTAACTCTTTGGCCATGAAGCACATGATGGTTGTGGATAGGTGGAATGAAGTATTCTCTGCACTTGAAATTAAAAAAATTAATGCAGAAGGATGAACAAAAAATTTTAATTAGTAAGTACTTTAGCTTGTATTACATTTATACCTTAAGTGGGGTTTTTCTTTCTAACTTAGCACAGGCTTTACAAATTTCATGCAAGCCTGTACCAAGTGTACATCCTCCAAATACCCCTTCTAGTGGCTCACTGGACAGTGGCTCACAGACACTTTTCTTCCATAAGAGCAATTCAGCACCATGTTAAATTTCCTCAGTCTGTTGAAATATTCAAAAGAAAGTTGCTGCTGCAATTAGAGAAAAACAGGAGTTTGGGGTTGGTTGGGGGGTTTTTTTGTGTCTTTCTTGTAGTAAAAGAATAAAAAGATGACTTAAGTGCTTAAATGTTAGAAAAAGAAAGTACGACCTGCAGGTAGAAACCCAGTCTGGGGGAAAGAGAAAGAAAAGAACAAGTCGGAAAGATGAAGTGCTGAGCCTCCAGGCTAGGCTGCCTGCTGATTTCCCATGACTTGGTGTGCAAATGAGCACGCCCCAAAAGGCCTCTACCAGACAACCAACCCAAATCTGACTTTTTGCACCTCTCAGTACCAGAATCCTTCAGTTCTATGCTGTAGACAAGGAAGTGCTCAATTTCATAGGAATGCAGGGTCTTCTTGAGCGACTCTCCCAATACAGAGGAAAAGCACTCAGGCTCAGCACTCTGTGCTCCTGAATAAAACCAGTCTGGTTTAGCCACTGTCCTGGAGCACAGTGGGGCACAAGCAGCCTTTTGCACCTGGAAGCCACAGAGATCATCTCTGCACACGCTTTTGATGCTTCTCCAGGCACAGTGCCAGCTCTTCTCCCTCTCTGCATACAGCCAGGCTGGGTAGGATGCCTCAATTTCCACAGACCAGACATCTGAGACTGCCCTGCAGAAAGGCATCAGGGAGCAAAACCCAACCAGAGAAAATGTGCAAACTTTTGATGGTATCAATTGCTTCTTATTGTTCCTTAACAAGCTGTCCTTTTCTAAGGCAGATGTGAATCAGAAACTTAAAGAGGCACAAACGAAGCTCCCCAGGACTGGACCCTGAATGTTCCTCTGCAGAATATTTCCCCTGGTACCACCAACACATGAAACATTTCCCTCCCACACAGAGATAATAATAACACTTCACTTTTGCTGACCCTTCACAAGATCATCTTCTTTGCAGCTTCTCCTACTCACAAGTCAGTTTGAAAGTGCTGCTGTCCTGTGCTTAACCCTCACCCAAAGGACAAAAATCACCAAACTGCAAGGAAAGCTGCAGCACTTGTGCTCACTTCCTCCTTATTCCTTACTTCAGCCCACCACATCATGGAGCTTTTCTATGAAGTACCAAGGAAGAGAGGGACAAATCCAAGTAAAGGAATTGTTCTGAAGGTTTGCTGCAATAGAATTTATGATGCCTCCTTAGCAAATAACTGAGTAAGGCTTCATTAAATGTTATTGTCGAGGTTTTCACAGTAATATCCTTTTTCATCTGAGGCAGATAATATTGACAGTGTTGCCAAGTAATTACACCAACAAAGCAAACGTATGGCATCGTGCCCTTACAATTCCTCTTCTGGCTGCCCAGCATGCAGCTCAGCAAGCAAGGCTACAGGCCACTGACAGTAGAAGAAATTGTTTTATTTCCTAATTGTGCAGCTCCAGGTTACAGAAATGCCACTCAGACTTGCTAAGCTTCCCAAATAAATAATTGATCATTTCATAGCTCAGCACAGTTACTGTACAAGCTCTAATGCAGAGAGGAAATGGCATTTGTTGGCACTTAGTGCAGTGCGTTGGCAATCCAGTGGAAGCCAGACGAAATTTGTTCACGTGGTTCCTTTCCTGAACAACCATTTCATCAGAGCACAGGCTCGGTGCGGTTGTGAGAACTGCCAGTTCAATCAAAACCCACGTTGGAAATCTTATGAACTCAGTGAATGTCCCTTCAAATGGTGAACACCTTGTCTCACCTTGAAGGTCAATCAGTCACATTTACAAATCTCAGTCCTCCAGATTCTATCCAACGTCACGTGGTCAATCCAACCCATGAATTTCTGTTTTCATATTGGAAGAACAATGCTCCTTGACATGAGACACTCCCGGATTTATTTTTTAAGATGCTCCATCTCAATCAACATGAGAATTTGCTCTGGTTAAAAAAGAGAAGGATTTTTTTACTGTTTACTCTGGTAAAAAAAAAAAAAAAAGAAAGAATAGTTACAGTTATCAGCCCAGTAGATCAACTTGGGTTTTTTCTCCTACCTGTGAAAACTGCCAAGTTGACAGCATGGAAGTCTAAATCCCCTACAAGACACACTTGTATAGTAAATGGAACAGCAAGTTGTGTCTCCCCACTGCTGCAGCACAGTGTTTCAAGCCTCCTTTGGAAGCACAAGCACAAAGAACTAAGATATAAATCCCTGGCAATGCCCATTCCATGCCTAGTCTGTGGCTCTCACCGCTAAGCGGAGTGTCCATTAGTGCCAGCTGGAACGGTGGATTCTGCACTGCAAACATTCTTCAGCCGGGAATTGGACTGCAAAGCCATCCTCTCATTTCACACTGCAAACCAAAACACTCATCCTGCAGTAATAACTTCTGGTCACTGCTAACCCAGACCCCATCAAAGCAGTGACCTTGAAATGAAAAGGTCTCGTCTCACTCCCCTTCCTTCCATTTCTCAAGCAGAACAGCAGCACCAAGAGTTCTCAGGATTGGAAGGAATCCAGATGTAATGGGTATGTCATTGAACCTTGAGCTCTAAACAGGAAGCCAATGAGAACTATTCCCTACCACTCTTCTAAAGCAAGATTAAAAACAACCAACCCTCCCAAAAAATCAAAACTCCAAGGATTTCATTTTTAGCAACAGGTCAGGAGCTGAGCAATACCTACAAAACTCATCATCACTGACCTCAGGACATCTCTCACCACCGGCTGATAACATCCAACATTTTCCTATGGTGACCACCTTTGCTACATTCTGATTTATATGTAGAACACTGCAGATTTTGGAATTGGTCCACTGTAACTGATCACCTAAATTATTGGGTCCTTATTTATTTGAATTATTAGTTCAAATTAATTGAAGAGGTTTGTTCCCGAGCCAATGCTGCTCTGTTAGCCCTGTACAATTTGAGTCAAGTGGTAAGGTTGTTTGGAATAGCAGAGATGACATTTCAGTTGGGTTTTTTTTAATGTCTTTAATTTTTATTTTTAAAAGTTATAAATGTTGCATTAACTGGGTTATAATATAGATAGTGATCTCTTTAATTTCCACTCCTTATGGTCTGGTTTTTGGTTGGTTTTTTGGTGCAACACTTGCTGCCTTTTCACTTTCAGAAAATCAAGCCCCAGAATCTAAAGTGAGATCTGTGTATAACTATATATACATATATGTATAGATGTGCTATAAAAATTACAGCACAAATATCTACATATGCTGTGTGTTTTAAACACATTAATCTAAGGCTCTGAAAATATCCAGTATGTGAGCATTCTACTTTTAGGTCCATGGTATTTAAAATGGCCAGGGCTGGTTTTCGCATTGCACATAAGGCTTTTTTCTGCTAAAAAAAATAATAACTATAAATCTGTTTTCTCATGCCCAAGTAGTCCTTGATGAGACATGTGAGGAAATGCAGTGTGGATTGTCATGAACGGAGCAATAATCATAAAATTAGAAACAAAAGAAGGAGACAGAACAAAGCTTTTTTTTTTTTTTTTAAAGATTCTAAATCACACACAAAACATTTGTTCTGCTCCAGCTCTTTGTGAACTAATTGGCTCTCCTGGAGGGACAGGTAATTGTACTTGACTACACAAGCTGTCCTGAAGCTCCCTTGGAAAGCTCCAGTAAGCTTCCAGTGTTAGCAGCCATCAAGGATTTCACAGGTCAGGCATCGGATCGATACAGCTAAAAGCAGCAGGGACTGTAATGTCGACAGCAGGTTTCAGAAAATGCTGCAAGTGCCAGTTTGTTCCCCTTCATGCAGAAGCTCAAGACAGCTTAATTAACCCTTGGAAAATACAATTTATCCAGAGGCTCTGCGGGTCTGTACTGGGCCTTATTGGTGAGCTGCTAGCGGAGATGCTGTAGCTGGCAGCTCTGAATTCCCATTTCCCCCTTTAATGCTGTTCAGTTAGGATGCAAACAAGCCCTGGTTTTAGGAGGAGGTGTTCGCCCTGTCCTGAGGAGCTGCTGCAGGAGGCCACGGAAGCAGCTGCTTTGTTAGAACTCGCTTGTGATTGCAGCAGGAGCCTGGCCCAGCAGGAGCATTGATCACTCACGTCTTGGGTTGTGTGTGGCTGTGTGTGTGCGAGAAAAAAAGAGAGAGGGGGAAAGAGTCATCTCCCACAGGTCTAAATGCTTCTCTGCCCTCTTGTAAAGATGTTCCCTTGTTAGTTGTCTACTTTTACTGTCTTTTAATACCACATGGCCATGAAAAGTACAGACAAGGTAATTTTCCACATCCCAAAACACCTACATTTTAGAAGACAAAGAACTTGCCAGGGGTGACAGACCAGTAAGAAGTTAGCTTGTCTGATGTGATATTCAAATTTGCGTCTCCAATGTCAGGCCAACAGGCTGAAGGGTTTTTCCTTCCACGGCTCTTTTCAAGCTAAGGAAATCTTCTAAGACATGCTTAGAACAACTATGAAAAAATACTTGAGTCACTGAAGCTTGGCAATTTTAACATAGAAATCTGCCTGTGAATTCAGTTAAATAATTTATAACATTAACTACTTTGAAACATTAACTATACTTCGATTATTTGTGGTTTTAATGTGTATAATTTCAATTAAATCACGTAAATGTATCTTGTTCAGTTTATATTTACTTCCTTCAACGAATGAAAACCTGCTGCTTTTGTTCTGGAACAGTGAACTCTCACTGGAGAAAACAAGGTAGACATCACTTTCCTTCTACTGGTTTGTTCCTGTTTCTGATGGTAAAACACTACCTGAACTGAGTAGGATGAAGGAGATAAAGTCAAATTAGAAATTTGATTTTTTTACATGAGTGCACACGGATCATCACATACGCTCACACAGATACTTGCGGCATTAACTACGCAACTTTGAATCCACATTTTCATCTTCGATAACCATTAAAGACATGGGAATTTATGATTAAATACAAATATGATGAACAACAATCAACAAGGATTCTAAAAAAAGCAAAAGCAGCCCAGACTATATCTGTGATGGTTGTATTAACACACCCACAAAAATAGCACACAAAAAGCACTTGATAGAATAATTTAATACATCTATGTCACAGTCCCCCTGTCCAAGAAACTAGATATTAATTTTTCAGGATAGCTTGTAGGAAACACTCTGCCAGACGCAGTGAAAGATGTTGCTTGAAGGTCTGCAAGCAAAGGGGAATGACAGATACTTGACACATTTCAACCTGGCATATTGCTACCTACTGGGGAGCCAGAAGGTTCTGAGGTGGGCCCACACTCATCCACATTTGTATTAATGACAGGCAAGATAAAATAAACCAGTGCTTGAATGACAAATGCGGGAGTGAGAAAGGGCTGGGCTGCACCCAACATAAGTGCACAAAAGCAGGAGATCCATTGCAGGGGAAGAACTTGGGCTCGCTCGTGCAAAGGGTAGTTTCACACGAGCATCTTAAACGCAAGCACATTGAATTCTCCATGAGAAGAGGGGTTTGCAGATGAATTGGCAATGAAAAAAGACAGAAGCAGGTGACAGAAAAGAAGTTTTATGGTCGCTTACACCAACTGTGAGTCTGTCTCCAGAACTGGAGAAAACATCCTACTATTTCAAAGTCGTGCAGTTTGGACTACAACCAGCACACGCTTGAAAAGACCACAGAACCCAGCTGGCTATCTCTGATTTGTGAGATCAAGCAGGATAAAAGAAGCATTGCTAAACACCTTGTCCCAGTTCTCAGAGAGGCTTGAAACTGGACTAAAAAATGTGCAAGATATTAGATGGTATTAAGGGAAGGAGTTGTGATTACTGCTAGAATATCAATTAAATAAGTGAACCTTTCTGACTCCAGAGCACTTGTGCACATCCATGGAAAGACACTGAGGTACACAGGTACATGAAAAAAAGAGCTGAATTCTTCTACCTCTGCCACCAATTCTCTTGCTGTTTTGTTTTTCCAGTCACTATATATTTTTATTTTTATCTGCACTTATACTTTCATTTTTACTGTTTTGGGGTTGAGATTTTTTTGCAGTATTACCACTGTAAGGACTTGACCTCTGCTGGAACTCCTTGGTGCCACCGTAACACACAGCAACATCTGACCAGCTGCGGGGTGTGGGAGAACAAAGCAACAAAACCAACATGTTGCAAACATTTTCTTCAGGAAATACAAATGATTTCTGAGGAAACACCATGAAATGCATCCTAGCATTTTCTGACAGTTCCAGAATATAGGAGGTAAAGATCCTTAAGGAGAACTCTGCTCTGATATATTCTAAGCAGTGTTACTCATTAAGATCTGTAAGAGCAAAATTTGAATCTGACATAACTCAAGAATTCAATTTTAATAATACCAACAAAGAGCTTTTACGTTCCCACAATACAATTTAAAAACTAAATCCTTCTGTTAATTATCAGGGAGTGCAGGCTCTCCAAGGTTGAGTACCTATTTCTGTTTAAAGGTCGACACTTTAAGTGCTCTAAAATCCACATACTTGCTCAAATTGCCTTGAAATTTGGTGTGTCTCACGGAGACCCAAGGGAAGGTGAGAGTCATATGCTGAGGGTCACGTTTGCCTGGGATTTTCAAGATATGCTTGAAAAAGCAGCTTTTTCTAAGTGCTAAAAGTCTGATAAACTCTTTTTTTTTCTATTCTTGCATATCCTTAGTGGATCAAACCACAGTTCTATACAATGTTTAAATGCTCTTAACATTCAACATCTGTCACCCTGAACAAGGAAGTGTCTAACTTCCTCATCCCAAGAGACTATAGAACATCAGGGTTCTGAAATCAATGGCTCCCACCTCACTGACCAACTTTAAAATAAGCTGGAGAGTACAAGAGGATGTCTGATATTAACCTACTCTGTGCCTAGTGGCAGCTTGCATTTGCTCTTTCAAAGAAATTCTGGAAACCAACGGAGTTGATATTACTAGTGATGGAAAAACCTCTGCAAAGACGTATTTTATCACGTGGGGTAAATACAATTAAAATATTTTTTTTAAAAGCAAGTTACCTGTATGAATTTTTGGCTTAATGAGACAGGAGAAAAGGCCTGGAAACGGTGACTGGGGAGACTCGGTGTTCTCAGGAAAGTTACAGAAGACAGACTCACTCATTAGTTTTATACGACATACTTAAAATTCCTGCAGCCATCCCATAATAAAAAAAAAAGCAAAAAAAAAAAGCCCAAATGTTGGGCAATGTGTCATATTTGTGATTTCTCTGTTAGTAAGCAGGAATTTCTGATTACATAAAGCATCTGCTTGCTGATGGTGTTGTGAGGAAAATGTGGTAGGAGCTGATGACCATACGCTTCGTTATTCCCTGCAACAATTTGGTGAGGGGCTGTCTCAGCTCAGGGCATGTGGTGTCAGCCTTATCAGGAGACAGCAAACTTGAGCTTTAATGCTATTTAAGCTCAAAAAGTGTTATATTATATATAAAAGGCAGGCTTTGTTCATGTTCCATTCTCATGAACTGGGATCTCTCTGTTTTTACTGAGAGCTTTGGAAGTGGCAGTTTGAAAGAGTCATTTACAGCCCAGTACCTCAGCCCCTCCTTTTCCACTTTAACATGCCTGTAATTTTTGGAGGGGCAGTGCTACCACAAAAAAAACCCCTTTAAAAATAAAGACCTTGTACAGTCTTATCTATGTAGAACAGGAGATCTATTTATGTTTTATTGTGTATTAATCAGTAAAATGTTCTGAACAGTAATTGTCTCAATAATAACTGTGGTTTAAAAGATCTCCAACCTGTCAGTGTAGTCAGGGTGAATTAACTTCGAAGTTCAGGTGAAAAGAGTACTTGAAGAGAAAATTCCTATTGTGATACTTTCCAAGAGGAAACTTGGCTAGCATCAAAAATGGGTCATTTGAGGTTGTGCTTGTACAACACAGTCTAAGAAACTCTTGATAGGGCTATCACTTATTGTAAGTGTGACTTTTTCAGCCACCGTTTTAGGGAACGAACTTTGAAAATCATTCTATAACCTTTTAGATTTGATCTAATTAGATTTTTAATATTTCGTTCATTTATTTCCCTGATGTATCACATAAAAATCATGCAAAATACAAGATTATCAAGTCACAAATTCATCCCTTTAAAGTTTCATCTTTTTCAAGTTTAGCGATTTAACTCTTCTCACCTCTCACTGCTATCATCCACATAAGGCCAAATGATTTTGGAATGCCAAAAGGAAGATCACCAGAGCCAAGAAAACTGACAGCCATTGCTCCATCCCAGAATGCGGAGACATAGAGGAATTGTACAGAATTAGCACAAATTCAGGCCAGGAAAATGCACCCTACTGCTCCTTTTGCTGCCAGAGAGAGAGGGAAGAGAAGAGAGTCTTGGTACTTTTGAAAGGAGAAATTGCCCTTTGCAGCAGTTTATGAGATCTGACCTAACCACTCCAGGAAAACTAATTTGCGTTTCAAATTTCACCAAGGTATACCAAGATATTCCTCAGAAGTGGAATAGCACAACATAAAGCTGTCTTTAGGCATCCCTTCATTGCAACTGTGTGGCTCAGACAGTCTCTGACAGAAGAGCGAAGGAACAAAAAATAATGATAATGGGATGATCAACAGTCAGCTGGAAAGGTGACCAGCACATTTCCGTGTGGACAGAACAGCTCACAAAGCCAGAAGTCTCTGCTAACCACAGAAATTTGTTGCTCTAGGTAACCACCCACAGGTGAAGTTAGTCCCAGTTTTCTCTTTAGAGGTGTTGTGGCTCCATTCTCTGAGATTTTTCCAGGCTGCGCCTGTGAAAGCCATCCTGGGAAACAAGCATATGTAAGAGGGGTTTTTTGCCTTGCTAGAAAGAACATAAGGACCATATGGTTAGAAAGGGACAGGCTTCAGATTCTTTGTCAGCATGAGGGCTGTGTACACTGCAGTACAGAATAAAGCTTCTGAAAGCTGTGGGAGAAAATGGTTACTGTTAGCTATTAACTCTGTAATTTTCTACATGTGCTGGGCAAGGATCCTGTGAAATAGCAGGACTCTCTCTGCGGTTACAGGGACTATAAAGCAACCCTCAACAACTGTTTAGAGAGGAACCTGTTTTAAATCTTGAAAGCCTGGAATCACTTTATTTAGTCAGCAGTGGGGCAAAAGATGATTTAGAAATAGCTTCCTGGTGTGTCTGGAAAAACATCTGTATTTCATCATATAATGGAACAAACATGGCGTAGTTCAAACACAGGAATGGCTTATATAGATGATGTGTTCATTATAGGTACAAATTAGGAAGCTCCTTTGGGAAGATCAGTCTATTCTGAAGGTCACTGTCAGGTCAGATTTATTCCAAAGCAGCTTCTTTTTTACAGAACCTGGAACTAACACACTTCTTTAATACACTCAGCTTTTGTTCAGCTGAGTTTTTATTTGTGTTTTGCTTTCTAAGCTCAGAAAAGCCCTAAACTTCGGCATATTATTGGTGTCTTTACAACATGTAAAGCCTCCATGCTGCGGTGTTACACCTGGCGAGAGCCAACAAGTGCCAGTGCTGTCACTCTGCTCCTGCTGCTGCTCCAACACTCCTAAGCCTGAATCCTAGTTCCCTGCAGCTCTACCCCAGCCGCAGGGGACAATGCTCTGCATTTGGGAGCAGAGGAGAAGCAGCACAGCTCTCCCCAGCTGGATCTCACAGCACGACAAAGCAGCACCACAACTTACAGAAGAACTAATGCTCAGCACGAGACGGAACTGCAGAGCTTTCCTGCAAAGAAGTGAAGAGTGTGGAGTGGCCAAAAAAGGAATAACTGAGGGGCGAGGTGGGGCTTTTGCAAGAAGAGGGGAGTGCAATGGGAAGGGAAAAGCAAGGGAAGTAGAGGGTGAAAATGCTGGCAGAAAGACACACAGGGAAGGGAAGGTCCATACATTTAGGACTGTCCACACACATCTGTTCCAGTCTTTGATACTGGTTTCCTGTGGGACTCTGGAAGAACACGAGTCCATGTGCATATGGAAAGTGAAGCCAGAGATACATCTGCCCCACAAGGGACAGGCAGGAATTTCAGTTCCTTTGAAGGAAACATGGCTGCTTATGTGGGCACAAACCCCAATGTTCCTGCACTAAAAGTAGGTAGTGAAAGTAATCAATGCAAAAGTTTAAATAGGTAATTGTGGCAAGCCACGCTGAGGAAAAATACACAAAATCCTGTCTTTTCTTCTCTGAGCAGTTACCCAAAAGCTCAAGAGTCTTAAGAGTTTATTCTGGTTTGAAGGCAGAACTGGCAATGGAGCTGTGTTCCCCTTTGAAGAAATTCTGTTCATCTGCACACAGCACAGGATGTTCCATGTCCATGAAGATGGCAGGACTCAACAAGAAGCACTATTTTTCCTCAAATTCCATGAGTCCATTTGACATGGTCACAGAAGATCTTCAGACTAACAAATATAATAAGACATTTGAACATGGCAGGAAGCTGTGGACACCTTCAGCCCACGCTTCTGTTAGGACTAGAATTTGCAAATTCTAATTTTCAAACCTGCAGTTGTGGGTGACTGCCTATCATGTGAATACATAATAAAAAGGTCTTGTTGGCATAAGTGCTTGGAAGAATCTTTGAAAACTTTCACAAGAATAAGTTGTGCAGGAAAGCTTCCCTTTGTTTAATAAACTAAGCTTTCATAATATCAGACTGAACAGATTCTTTAGATGTTACACAAACCTTAACTAAATTCAAATTATTCTAGATATTCTGTTCTATATGTTACAATTTACTCAGTGGGTTTGTTCAGAATTACAGAAAAATGACAAATCGTTAATAATTATAATCCTTACATGACAATTTAACAAGGTGTAAAACCAGAGGAGAAAGCAAAATAGTTGAAAGAATTTTCACTTGATTTAAAAAAAAAAATTAAACTCTATCTGTGAAAAGCTGTTTTTGTAGTGGGTTGGAATATTACATATCTGTCACAGAAGATACACTTCCATGAATTAAGATACAAAAATATAATATTTAAATATGTTTTAAACACTTCCTTTCTTATCTAGAAATCATCTGATGTGTCACTACTTTCTTGAGCTACTGACAGCACCGACTATTTCAAAAACACAAAGCAAATGCACTTTAAGACAGGCTTCTGGTTCGCTGCTTTTCTTGGAAATAAATGAATTTAAACAAAACAAAACCCCAACTACAATAACAAAACCCCACACATACGGATGTCCTGTGAAAAAAACCAAATCCTTATGAGTGGTTATTATATGCCGGGGACAAGCACCCGCAAAACAGATGAAAATCTAAATACTAATAAAGGTGAGTTTGTTTGGTTCCCTTTGCTACCTCACACTGCCAAATACTCATTAATTATGTCATGAGAGTAATTGTCTCTGGTACCTCACCAGAGCAGAGACCTGAGATTTGTCTGAATTACACTTAAACCCTGGGAGCAACTTCAGTACTGTGATCGCACCTGGAAGAGCACGTGCTTGTACTCTCCTTTTAACTGCTTCCCCTTGCAAAAGGCCTTTACCAGGTTTTTTCCCTTCCTTTTTATGATAATCCATAATCTTCAGCCTGCTGCAGACAAAAGACTTGCACCTTAGTAGTTTGATGCATAAACTACAAAGCTTTTGCTTTTTTTGCAAAGCTGCAAAACCTTCAAATGACTTCATATATGAGCATCGTGTGTCACTTGGGACAGTCCATCCCATACCAGTTCATAGCACGTTATAATACAGGAGTTGTTTTATATAAATAAAAAAACCCCCAAACTTGAAAGCCTGTTGTGTGTTTTAACAGAAGAATAAAACTCTGAAGAGCAGCAGAAGAATAATGCACTGAGCTTGGACTTTTCAATACTTTGCCTACATTTCTGTTTCATCTGCTTGTGTTCCTTGCCTCATTCAAGTATCAGCATGAAAACCACACTTATAAACACAGGCCTTTCTTTAAGCATTTATGAGTTTCCCTGTGCATTTTGAACAAGCTTTTTGATATTTTCATTTTACAACCAATTAATGAAAGCCCACTCTGAGCTATAAAGAGGAAATAATGCCAGGTTCTGACAGATGTTTTGCATGCATTCTGCATTTATTACAGTGTTTTCACTTTAAAGCTGGAAAGAGAAACTGCAAGTAAGATTTTGTTTATCCATTGCACCTTAAAAATACATCTTGGGGAGCCCTCAGGAAAATAAATGAAAAATCATCCCAAGACATTGAAAATAAAGTTCCCTGATGTTACAGAACTCTCGAACATTCCTGCCCCAAAAAAGATATAACCAGGTAGGTTCTTTCCTGATTCTCTTTTACTTCTCTTTTTACAATCTCTCTAAACCTGGGATGTAAAACATCTATTACCCTTTTCCCACTTACTACACTTGGATGTCCTTTGCCTTCTGTTCCCTGGATTTCACTGCAGGAATCAGGAGGTGGATGACTGTCACCAGAACCTTCTCCAGAGGCTCAGCCTGTGTCTTTATCCCCGTGATTATTGCTTGCAATAGTCTCATTTAGCTGTTTTGTCCCCAACTACAGAGTTCAGTTGGAAGGCAGCTTTTATGCTTTCTCTGTTTAGAAATGACCTCTTGTCTAATCCATAAAACTCCTCCTTCCCTTAAAAGTTCTTTTTCAAAAAAAGCTGTTATTATGCCAGTAATTTTTCTTTTTCCATCAGGAAAAAGATCTCTCCTTGCTGTAACAACAAAACTTTGAAAATCAAGTTACCCTTGAACTTTCCCGAATGGCCTTGTACAAAACATCCCGGGCTGGCTGCTGAAAAGACCATAAATCTTTTAACACTCAGACACTTGAGCTATGCCTTTCCCAACTGGAAATGATAATGACTTTCCCACCATTCTGCCTCGGAGTGCTGCATTACAGCACCACACACCCGCTGTGTCACGGAGGGCAGCGTGGCTCCAGAAGGACAGAGCTCAGCTGAGGAAGCCGATTCCCTGGAGAGCTGCAGTGCAGTCCCTGGTGGGGCTCATCAGGAATCCCAGGCACAGCTCCATTAAGGCTCTCTGCACTGACAGCAACTGCTCGCTGCAGGAGATGAGCACAGCCCCGGGAGCAGGAGGGTTTCCACAGGGCAAGGCAACTTTTCTGCCATGGGCTGACACCAAGTTTTTGCTCAGTGCTGCCAAGACCCTCCAGAGAGGCCGTTCTCAAAACAGATCAAAGGTGATCTGGGCACTTACCAAGCACTCGCTCTTATTTAATCAGGAAGGATGCACAGGAACACTGATGAAATTAAAGCCTTGCATTAGACAAATACAAAAGCATCACAGTATCGAGGAGTCAACAAATACAGGAGTGCTCAAAGAGGGTGTTTGGAATCACCTTAGTCTTCCTTTTGCCAAAAAAATAAGCCAGTACTAGTACAGAATAACACGGGACAATAAATACCTCACAAGAACTAGGAATGAACCTCACTCCCGTGTGCATTTAGCTATTAAAAAAGAGATTTAAAAGCCACAGTGAAACTCCACTACGGAGTCAAGGAACAAAGCACATGAGAGCTGGAGAATGACGAGATCATTGATAGCTTGAGGGAAACCTTGAGAACTTAGAAACAGAAAGAAAGTGCTGTGAAAATTAAGTAATTCCAATTCATCTAATTGTAGAGAACAAGTACGTTCTGCAGGGCAGCAATACAGACTGAACTGATTTCTTTTTGGATTACAAAATTATGTTAAACTACTGAGCACAACTGCTGTGAAACCAAAAACAATGCATATTTCTGATTAACAATACAGTGTGTACAGTTGAAAGGTCTAGAAACTCCAGAGAGATGTGAAGGTTGTGACAGCCACTGTGATCATCCATTCTAATAATCGCCAGCTACAAAACCCTCTAATTTCCACACCCAACCTACTTAATGGGGCCAAATTTGCGGCCTGTCAAAACTTGGTAGGATGGAAGAGCTGATAGGAACTGACTTGAAACAAAGATTATTTTTACAGCCATAAGAAAAGACATTCATATCACAAGAGCCCTGCAAATCTTCATCCTCTTCCATACTTCATATTTTGCAGTCAGTACACAAAGCAAACCAAAATGGTTTCTAGACTTTTTAAAGTCACCCCAGTTTTGGAAGGCTGAGGTATAGATTTGCTTCCTCTCTCCCTATCCTGGGACTTGAAATTCATCTGGAATGGCCTTTTTTTGGCTGTGGTGCTCCTTATCCATACGTTCTTAGCATACTGCACAGTACACATAGCCCTTCTCTAATGTTAGTACACTGCAGGCTCCTCTGCTGTGTAGGTAACATTTACCTTGGCTGCATTATTGCTCCTTTACTTGCCTTGGGGACACATTTACAAAGAGCTTCTGTATAGATTTTCTGCCACCTATTAGAATAGGGAATGTAACTCCATTTTCTTTATGCATATTGTCTCTCTCATTTGGATTCAGGTGCCCTTCACTCTGAAAGAGTAGGGTCAGCTCTTTAACACAGAAAAAGTGCAAGATTGTACTTCTCAATCCAGACTGGATGAGATCTAGGCTGCACCAGGGGAGGTTTCCATTGGATATCACAAAAAAATCCATCACTGAAAGGATTGTCAAGCACTGAACAGGCTGCCCAGGGAAGGGGTGGATGCACCATCCCTGGAGGGATTTGAAAGACCCTGTAAATGTGGAGCTCAGGGATGTGGTTTAGTGGTGGACTTGGCAGTGCTGGGGGAATGGTTGGACTTGATGATCTTCAGGGTCCTTTCCAACCTAAATGATTCGGTGATTCTATTCTGTGTGAACAAGGGGATGGACTGGGATAGATTATTAGAGCTTAATGACCCCTTGATTAATTTGCTGTTGACATTTACTCAGAGGAAGCAGCAGAACAGAGAAGAGAGCCATAATCAAGGGGAAGGATGTCTCTGGAGACTGTCTGGGGTTTGGTGTGCATAAACAAAGTTAGTACAAGCTTTCAATGGTTACGCTAAACAGCTGTTTCATTATTTATGTAAAAAGTAGTAGCATATGACGACTCAGATTCTCGGAAGGAAATCTTTTTTCTTCTCCTAAAGACATGCCTCTGGATTCCTGCAAGTGATATTTATATCCTTAAGGGATTTCCTCAAATGCCTTCCCATGGCAATCTACTTTCCATAAAGGCTCGATCTGATGAACCACTCAATTACAGTAGGTCATTGTAGTGATGTAATGACAATGTCAGGGACAGACACTTACACGAGGCAGTTTCCTCTCAGACAAGTAGAAAAATCATAGTCATCTCAGCTGAATTTCTAGTTACTTCAGTTACAGTGCCTTATTTTGGAGTTGCTTTTATCCTCTTGGTGAAACTTTCTAGGTGGAGCATGACACTGTTGCAAACAGTGCAGTCGGCACGCTGGTCTGTGCACCACTGGTAGTGCTGCTGGAAAGTTCCCTGCATCACTACAGAATTCCAAGATGGTCTAAACAACGTTTGCTTCCCAAACCTGTCTGTTCCCGACGTCAGCAGCCAGCCCCTTCCTACCCAACGCGCTCGGGGTACCCCCAAAGGCCACTCCGTGACGGCAGCTGCAAGGTGAACAACGCAAAGCCTTGAACATCTGCTCTCTATCTCAGCCCTGCCCAGGAGAGAGCTGTGTAATCCACACACTCATGATGATGCCTCTTGTGATTTGTGCGTAGTCTGTACAAACTACAACAAGCTCTCCTTTGCTCCCTTGCTGCCAACTCCCTCCCTTCTCATCTAATCTTCTCATCTCTGGGAATGTTGCTGCCACTTGGACTCTCTTCTGAGTATTTGACTACTCAAGTCCCCTTCGACCTCACACATCAAACATCTCTACTTTATTCCAGCACTTCAGAAGGTATGGGAGACCTCAAAGAAATGTCCAGAGCTGCCAGAATTTTGGCCAGAGAGCCACAGAATGGCCACTGCACAGCTCCTTAATGACTCTCAAACATGGGGCAGTGTCTAAGGAAACATTCAGCCCAACTTTCTCCTACTCAGCAATTCCACGACAAGGTGGCTTCAGAGTTAATAACTGCTTTGCTTTTCCATGGGAGCAAAATTTATTTGCACAAAAAAAAGACTGTCAGACGAACAGCCCCTCAACACTTACTGCCTCTGGCACTAAATTTTGTAGTCCATTCATTAGCACATACAGATGAGTCACGAATCCAGAATGCAGAGATTGTCTGAGGCACTGCACGGAAAAAGTAACGGAAAGATGGCTTCTACTACCACAAAACATCCCTACCTTGTGGTCATAAACTACATTTCAAAAAGCTGGCACTTCCACCTCCCAGTTTCTGCTACGTTTGCTCTAGGAAAGATCCAGCCCTAACAAAGACCTGTGGATGCCACCATAACATACGTCTGTTATTAGTGCAGATGAAAGCAATCAGGAAAAATGTAAATTGCCATAAAACTGCCAGACATTCAATAACAAACTGTTACAGCTTTCAAATGACAGGTAAGCTCCGGCCTTGACAATCTGATTTAGCTTTGAAGACTATTAAAGCTTCAGAACTGGTCCTGCTTTGTGTACTGGTGTTGGACCAGATGACCTCAGGAGATTTGTTTTGGCCTAACTTTTATGATTTTGTGAAATTGTACCAAATGTTACCAAAGTGAAATATAAATAATCTTGAACTTTTATGCAGTATTAATTTACTCCTTAGAACTGTGACTTGTATATATGGTACAATTAATTCCATGGGCAATGTAAAAGCCTTCATTAGATGTGCTGTGTCACAAAAAATTATGTCTCATCTAAGAAATCAAATCCCCGATAAAGACATTAACATAGAACATTACACCCTAATGCACAAAGAAATCAGATATTTCATCCAAAATCTTTATAACCACAGTCCTTTTATCATCATGTGCAACTCACAGACTCTCCTGTCTGGAGATGGTGGTTTAATAGTAATTCTTGTATCTGGGCTTGTTCTTCCTTCCCCTTTCCTTCTAAACTAGGGATGCATCTCCACCAGTATTTGGGTTATACTTTCAAAGCAAAGCTCCTGATTGGCTCCCCTTATCATGCCTTGGTTTGTGGTACAAACAAGTTGTGGAGTAGTAGATGTAATTCCACTTGGAATGAATGAAGCCACGTGAATTTTGGAGTGAATATATCTAGAAAGGTATTTCCTGGTGAGTTCTAGAACACTGATGCTGTAAAGCTGAGTTGTCTTTTTCAACTCTGCACATCATGCATTACTGAAAAATAATCCTGTGATTTACCTAAAGATGAGTAAATCTGATCCATATATTACTGACGATGGGAAGAGGAGCTGAACGTGATGGCCCCCACAGACAACAGCAGAGCATTGGCACAGCAGCTGATAGAAAGCCCAACTCCCTTCTCCCCTCCCTCCTTAGGCATCGAGATGGAACTGGAATGTCAGTAAATGAGAACTATCGCAATCTCCTGCTCAGGGGGCCACAAGACCCTTGAATGCCCCAGCACAGAAGGAACAGTTTATGGCTTTCCTACAACCTCTGACACCCCATTTGCAACTTTGAGAGATGACTGCTGTAACTTGTCCTAATGCCCACCCCCTGGCTTGCTCAGGAATTCACAGTTTCACTGCTGGGTCTATATAATACCTTAAATATTGGCAATCCAGTCTCCATCCAGCAGTTAAAGCAAGTCTGGAGTGTACTGTAGTAAACCAAACAGCTTCACCCTACACAGAACAGTTCAGGCCTCCAAATGAAGCACTGAAATGAATCTCTACAGTGCATCTTTATTGCACAGGGAGATGGCTCCAGGAAGACTCTATAGACAGAAGCATTATTTTTTGATGGAAGGATAGTACTCAGCTTTTAGAAAAGCAGTGCTGACTGGTTTTCCTGGGCTCCACTTGTAAGCACCGTGGACCCAGCTGTCCCTCTTACACAGCTTTATGTATCATTCTATGTATTATTTATTCTTGGAAAAGGCAGAGCCACGCAGGAGTCAGAACTCGTTTACATTTCAGTTATGGAGTAAGCTATTGATTCTATTGCATCAAAAGTATTTCTGTTTATTCAGCAGTCCTATGATCCACACACAATGAAAATAAGTCTTAAAAAATATAAAAAATGAAGTTCCAATTAAAATAGAGTTGTGATAGTTCCCCCAAAATGTATTATAGTTCTATATTGATTTAATGGCCTGTTACTTTGAAAGTGACTGCTTTTAAAACTGTTGCACACAGTTGCCTTTATCATTACAAAAGCACTGCCAAGTATAGAAGTATGGAATTAGTGTACTTATGTTAAAGAAAATTAAGGCAGAATGCCCATCTTCTTAACTTTATGTTTCTTTAATAGACGCTCATTCTTCATCTTTTTCCTTTCAAATGTAAGAAAGCTTGAAAGACTTAAACAAGGTTTCATTTAATAAGAGAAAATAAGAAGCCTGCCACACAGAAAATTACTAAATTATGCTCAGTTTAGGGGTTCCACTATTCTCTTTTGCCTCAGGCTTTTGGGACATTAAGGCCATGTTATAAATCCTGGTCAGTGCTTTTTTCTAAGGAGCAGAAATGAGAGTTTATTAGCATCACAGTGGTTGCCTCAATAATGACAAAACAGTTGCTCATTACTGCTCATTAGGTTCATATTAGATTCATTTGCAATAGCAATACATCTTCTATTCATACTCGATTGCAAAACAACAGATATGATTTGACACCTGCTGTAGTACAGAATTCATTAGAAAGTAATAATACAAAAAGGATTTCAATGGATGGACTTAGTCTTCTGTCTCTGATGGGTCTAAAATTTGTCATTTAATGTAGAATTTATATAGGATAAATACCACAGCAGGCAGTCAGCTTCTTCAAATCATGTGCTCCAATAAAATATCATACACAGAAGCAGACAAGCAAAGAGCAGACAGACACACAAACAAGCAAATTAACAGTACCATATGCAGGAACAGACATTAACTGTTTCTTTTGATATCCGTAATAGATAAATGTAGCTACTAATTTCTGCAGTCACAGAAAAGTGCAGAAAGATGCATTTTCATCAACAGATTAAGTCAACAAGTAAACAAGTTTGATTTTCCCTTGAAAACTTCTGGGGCAAACAGCCCAGGATGCTCCTGAAACACTTGTTAAATGCCATTGCCTTAATTTACTTGAATAGTGCAAAACCATTATCATGTCTCTATGCATTGGAAGCACCAAACTAATAACAGTGTTTAAATGAGCTGAAATCTCCTTTTCCTAGAAAATCCTATGGGGAAAAGACAAAATTATCTCCAAACTCATCAGTTCTTGCCTCCTCTTCCCCTGTGCAAGGGATGAAAGTATATGGAAGCAATAGGTCTTCACAACGTGAAGCAGAGAGAGATAGGTTGATTGCAAAATGTAGCTCTGCATATCATAAAATAATTCACATTATAATAAATTCAGCCTCATTATTACCTTTCATGGCATTTCTGAAGGTACAAAACAAATATCCTCTTTCTGTCCTCTGCCCAGCTCTTAATTCAACTATCAAGTTAATTAATTCCCTACTATTTACCGTTTATGCAAAGGAGTGTGTTTCTATCCCTCAGCACACCTAACATCTGAAAACACACCATTTTCCTTACTCTGCCTCTGGCAGGAAATCTCTTCACAACTTCTTATCAAATCTGTTTCTTACAAGAACTTCTTCCCAGCAGATGGGTTCCTCTTCCACTCAATTCAGTCATAATCTAGCTCTTGCTTCCCACAGAAAAACTGGATATGATCACTGCCCTCTGCATTGTTTGAGATAACTTTCATGATTTAACATTCAAGGCCTGTAAAGATGAGTTCTCAGTGAAAGACTACCAAACAAGTATTCTGAATTTCATAATAAAACCACTTGATTTGATACAACCAAGAATCAGACCTGACTTTTCTTCACTTCTGAAGTCACACTACCAGCCCATGGTCCTTCTGTGCTTCTCCTCTTTTTCCTCCAAACCAGCAGTTTCCAAAAGCACAGACTTATAGTTTGTACCATGAAATTCTGGTTTTTTTTCTCTTACATCAATACTTTAGTGCCTCACAACTTTATATTCTTCAGCAAATTGTTTAAGGGCACTTCTATTTTGGTTTTGTTGCTCATGAAATTAGTAATACCGAATTAAACAGGACCTATAGAAACTATACAGTATTATTTAAAGGTTATTTCAATGTGTAACCTCTTACCCCTGCTCCATATAAAGCAGAATTTATAGAAAATTCACATACAATTACTCTATGAAGAGTATTAAAAACCAACAGACTGTCTTGGTTCAACCAACCATTAGAACAGCAGTTCCAAGCCTGGATTTTCAAGAGTCACTACAAATACAAAAGAGAAGGTGGAAAAAATAAATAAAAGGTCACACAAGTAGGACAAAACCTCACTTGAATAAGACAACTGCTTTTAAAAATTAGCTGTTAAGAAAATTGCTCGCCTGATTATTGAAATCAGAGCCCCAAACCACCAAACTATCCCATTTCTCCTCCCAGAACTGCAATTCTGCACAAGGAATTGACTGCATGGCAGTGGGAAGTGGAGCACTGTCAGGTTAGGACAGTGCCTTGCTTTCCTGGGCATGCTGGAAACACATTCCATCCCTATTTTATTAGATTTATCATACAAGCTATTTACCACTTCATCACAGGTTTTACATTTTTAATTAAAAATACCCCCAAAACACACCTGAAACCAAAAAGCCAAAACACAACAACAAATAGAAAGGAGTCTCAACAACCAGGAAAGTCAATGGCTCCCTGATTTCTCCTGGGAAAGAAGGGATTGGCACCCTGCCTCTTTTTTTCTGGATGGGATCTGAGAAATAACAATGCAAATATATTAATATTGCATGGTCAGGCCTACTTTCTATTAATATGCCATTAATATAACAACCTTTGCACTACATTTAAAGATCATGAAGATCAATATTTATTCTGAGGTCAGGGAAAAAATCAATCTTGCAGTAAAATGAGTCATATTTAATATATCCTATCAACATAATTAAGTTTATACATAAAAAGTAGCATTGATATGTGAATAATGATTGCCATGACAGATGAGTTTCCCTTCTTGAACAACTTTACGTGGATAATTTCAGAAATGGAAAGACTGGAATGATGTATATGGACCTTCTCATCAGGTAACAGCTGTGGCAAAAATACACACACCTGACAATGTCAGTGCCTCAAATCAAGCCACCCAGGCTTCTCCACACGGATAAAATGAAACAAATATGAAATTATTCCTATAAGGTCACGCAGTAGCAGAACCAGGATTAGGATTCCAGGAATTGCTCCCGTAAGGGGAATCTTCCTGATCCCCTTCTCTGCTCTGAGCACTAGACATTCTGCTCTCCCTGCAAACATAACCCATTCCCACAACACCAATAAACTTACATTACCTCTTCGCACATTTCTGAAAGAAAATAAAAACAGATAAGAAAACACTTTTTCTTCAGTGCTCAGCAATAATTGCTTTCTAAAGGCATGAGCAACAAAACCTCTGACATCCAAGAGATGAGGAATACACTCAGGGTCTGACCATCTCTGCAGTTACAGAGATAGGAACAGGGAGTAACATCTCATCCCAAGAGCCATGAAAATGATGAGAGAGCAACATTTTAAAATTAAAATAATTCCTCAGTGAGAAGAATCCTGACCCTGACTGGGCAGATTCTGTAGCTCATTCAAAAGCCAGAGATCCCTTCTTATCTTTTTCAGGGCTTTTGGTGCTTTTGTTGGCAGGAAGTTTGCCTTCCTTGTATTAATTTCCTGTTCTGGCGAGTTCAGGGTGTAGAACTGGCTGCAGAATTCCATGGGATCGGTAGCAAGGTGAGTGTTAAAGGAAGAGAAGTTCCAGAGGCTAACATGGCCCCTCTGGAAGTGCTGGAGTCATTCATTCAGGCTACTTTACACTAAAGCATATGTCACCTATCGCCACTGTCATCTCCTGAACTTCAACAGCACTTTTCAAATAATTTGTCTATTTCCAATGAAAGTTCCCAGATAGCCAACCTTTTGTATTTTCTTTAAAGAGAGGACTAATTTCTTACCTGCCTTTTACAAGTCTCAGCTGCTTTTCCTCTGCTCTGTTGAACATGTAAACACCTTTAATAGGTTGAACTTACTGTGAGATGCAAAATACAAGAACTGTCTACATGAAAAACCTTAATCAGTCATGAGTTTGGTAAATGATGTCTCCATGCCATCCATATTGAGTGTCCATTACTCCTGGACATAGCACATTAACTGACTCATTAGCTATTTCAAACCATATGGACTCAGGTTTGGGTGGGTTGCTCTGATAATATCCTGAGGTGAGCTTCCTAATTATTGTAATTATGTGATCTCAATCACGGGGCCAGTCACACCAAACAGAGTCAGGAGGCTCTGAAATGGGTGTCAGTGCACCCAGACAATGACTGAGCTGAGCAACATGGCCCCCGGATGTTGGAGCTCCCTGGATACTGCAAGAAGTAATTACTCCCAAAGTTCTGAGGAACCAGCAGCGAGCACGGCGACAATGGAGCAAGCACGGCAGGAGCACGGGATCTGCACAGATGCAGGGACACAAATAGATTTCTCAGCACAAACCGGGAAGCAGTCTGAAACTTGATGCCTTGTTGTCAATGCTCTTAATACAGAGACGTTACATCTCCGGAGTAAATTTAGCCATGATATTTTAAGCATCAGTGAGATCTGGAGCAAAGCAGGGGAATTGAATGTGGAAGTGCTAAAATGTCAGTGTTAAATACCACAAAAGCATCACAATCCAATGGTGAGAGAAGCTACAAGTGCTCACCTACTGTAGAAAATTTAAGGGGCTTTGTGCATGTGACACTGCAAGATTTCATATAATTGACTGCAATCTTTTATATTCCAGCTTAGGTTTGAGCAAGGAGAAGAAAAAAATTAAAATAAATGGAAGATGGACCAAATGTTTAATGTACAGTGCTTTAAGACAAAGGCAGAAACAAATATAGCCTCAGGACAGATTTGCTGTCTTATTAAACACTTAAAGAAAGCACTGACTGCCTGAGAATCTCACCACACTCTTTAAATGCAGCCCATGATAAACCAGCACAGCTGATTGTCACTCTCCAGAACATATTCTAGAAAGAGGTTGATACTGGTAGGATTTGTACATTTTTACTCTTACTAGCACACTCACCTTTCTCCTATTAGGATTTTTGAATTTGGCAGTAGTGGTAGCTGTATCACCTTGAAGGGAAATTGCTTCTGTCATAATTAGGCTATCCTGAAAAAACCCAAACCCAAACCCAAACAACAAAACCACCCTCACATGTGCAGTTATTTTGGCCATCCATCCCTTTATCACCTTCCCAAACTGCTAATTTGTAGCAACTGTGAAGAGGGCATTAGGCTTTATTTAACTCGCCTAAATGAAGCTCAGGTTTTTGGGAGGGTTGCTAATCGGCTGATGATGAGCAGGGAGAAAGAAAAAAGCCCCATCTCCAGTTCAGCCCGACAGGAAAAGAGCATTTCTTAGTCCCACCCACAAAACACGTGGATGTGCTATTTATAGGGCCAAAGGCTCTAGAATCAAGTTCTAATCTGCTTAGAGCTTTTCTCAAGTAAAGCCTTTGGTCTTTACTAATTTTTAACAATATGTGTGTGAGAATTTTGTGTTTTAAAGTGTCTGAAACCAAACCATAAAAAATTTGCTGGTAACGCTTACATACCTTTTTGTGGGCATACTAGTCATGGTTGTTTATTAATAAAGATCCAGATTTAAATAAAAAACCCATTCTTTAGGGGGGGCCTGGTATGTGCAGGACCGTCTCTTTTTAGTAATTTGGGGTTTTTTTGTATGAGTCATATGACTAGTTTCTATTACATTCCTGAGTGGCTGTCTTTGAGGGTTTTAACTCTTTTAATGACTGATAAAAGCTTGCAAATCTTTAACTTTGCATCTATTCCCTCATAAAAGAAAAGAAACCCCCAGAAAACAAAACAACCACACAGACCCACAGGTATTTTCCATGACTTGTAGGAGGTAAGCCTTAAACCCTCCTGTAACACAGGATAATGTTAAATCCTCCAAGCTGTGATAAAGCTGCAAGATACTAAGGATGGCTCAGAGTTGGGATACTCTTGTACTTGGATGAAGTTGAAATGGTAAACTTGCCTTTTTTCATTTTTTATTAGCACAAGGAAACTTTCATTTAAAAACAGAGAACCTTAAACCTCAGTTACCTCTGCAGGTGTCTGTGTTGTAGGAGTCAAAGGGATGTCATGTAGCCCGACTTATTTTCAAAACCAGTGACAGATTGCATTTTGTGACTGTATTCATTAATAGATCCTTATGCATCTGTTTTTACTTTTAGTTTGGCTATTAGCTTATAATGGCTATTTTTGAAATAGCATTTTTCTGATTACTTTATTATTCCTCAGAACTCCATGAACTTGTTCTCTTTTCTGTGATCTTATCTTTGCTCACGAATAAAATGTGTGAAATGAGATCAGAACAACTCATATTTATGAGCTGTAAAATTTTGCATTGAACCCCAACCTTTTATTAGATCAGTGTATCCCACTAACTTCCCAATTTTAAAGTAAGTATTCTCAATGGTTTGGTGGGGATAAAAGGAACTCCAGTTCTTACATACCTGAAAACCAAAACAGGAATATCTAACTGGTTTTGTTTCTTTAGGATCATGTCTTTTACTATCTATTCATACTTGACCTGTTTGGTTTCTTTTTTCCTCCACAAATCATCTGACTTGCTTCACTTTCTTATTCTGGTGAAACTTTATGGGCAGGGAAAGAGCTTGGAAGCAGGAAGCCCTTTGATAATGCTTTCATTTCAGTTAAATCATGTGGATACCTCTTTGCAACAGCTGAGGAAAAAAGTTTTCTCCTTAAACAGCTTGTCCTCTTATTCCCAGGCAACTATTCAGACGTAATTTTCTTCTGGAAAGTTCCTTTACCCAGGTAACACATAACACTGATAATGGTGATGGTTTCTTTGATGCTGAACTGGGCATCTGTGGTTGCTTTTTTATATAAACCAAACAACCCCAACACCACCCTCCTACAGTCTGTTTTGACAACTGTTGCAAAGGGGAAAAACTCCACAAAATGCTTTATGGAAATTTTGAATTTGTTCCCTTTATGGCTGAGCTTTCTGCTGGTGATTCTTCAGCTGGTCTTTCAGTAATAATAAAACCACAGAGCCCACAAGGCTGATGAAGCAGAAAGGGTTGTTACATAAAGGCTTAATTTACTTGATGGCAATACAAGCTTTGCAGTCGTAATCTGTGTTACTACTTTTAAGTTCAATTGCAAATTATATGGTTGCTGATGTTCTGGATTTTGATTGCTATTTAAAAAAAAAGGACAAGTCTTTTTAAAAAAAATGGGCTTAAACTTTCAAGATTTATACCCTCTTTTTTGGAAAAGGACTTGTAGTCTTGTGGTGGTGGTCCTCAGGGAGCGCTGCCCAGGTGTTTTGTACCTGGGTGAACAGATCCTATTGATAAAGCAAAGCTTGCATAAAATGGTGGCATGAGATCAAAGCTGTGCCCCGGGTTCTTGGGGAATTAAAACTCACCTCACAGTGTCCTTTACTGCCAATTTACAAGGTGATGGGGCTGATCAACTCTTGGGTCAGCTGCATCTCTCCTCTGTCCCTGCCTGGAACCAGCCTGAGGTGGCCACTGCCTCTTCTACTGTGCTGTTCTGGGGTGAATACCTGTGTTTCTGGCTGGAAATTGTTACCCTTGACCTCTGCCAGGAAGATCATGAGGGAAAACCGAAGTGGCCTGAGGCGTGGCACCATGACAGCTCTGTGACTTCGCTGCACCTCCCAAAAGTGCCTGCTGCACCCCAAAGCCTGTCAGCTGAGATTTTATTTTTTTACCTCAGGAAGGAGACCGTCTGATCTCCTACTTCTTTATGCACCAAATAATTTTTAGAAGTTCCTCCCTTGCGAAGCGCAGCCTCAGAAGCGGGAGAGCGGGAACACCTGCGGCTGAGGCAGCTTCGCGGACGCCACCTCCCCCTGCTCCTCCGTCCCTCATGATCTCCCTGCTCCATCTCCCTTCTCCTCCGTCTCTCCTCTCCCTGCCCCCGAAGCGAGGAGTCGTAGCGTCCGGGACACAACCGCTTTTCGGGGGCCATCTGCCCGCTCCCTGCCCCTGAGGGGAAGTGGTGGCGGCGGCGCCTCAGGGCGGGGCTGAGGGAAGGCGGGAAATGGCGCGCGCCCCGCCCCNGGAAGTGCCCGGCTGGGAAGTTTGCGGCCGGCCGCGGGGGGAGGCCGAGGGGGCTCTGTGGAGGTGGGTGAGGGGGAGCGGGCTGAGGGGCATCGCCCACTGTCCCTGCTCCGTGCTGGTAGGCAAAGCACATAGAAGTGTATTGTACCTTCTGGTAACTATTTTTCAACAGACTTTCTCTTTCGTTTTCCCCTCGCTCAAGGTACGATGCCGCCCAAAGGTCCCGGCAGAGGCAAGCTGCCAGTCCCGCTCCCTAAAGACATGATCCTGAAAGACACCGAAGGAAAAACCTGGAGGCTGGGCAGTCAGATCGGCCAGGGAGGATTTGGCTTGATCTATTTAGGTAAAATACCGCTGATAATTAAGAGGGTGACTTGCAAATTGCTTTGTAACTTTCTGAGCTGGATAAGGCAGTAACTTAAAGTTACTGTTGTTTACATGCCGGTGGTGATCCTCGTTCAAGTGTGGTTTTCTGAGCTGTTCTTTCCGTTCCATTCCTGCTCATGATGCAGCGTGTTCTCCATGGCCTGTCCAGCTCATTTTGCTGGATACTAATGCACTTTTCTGTGGCTCTTGAGTGGGGCAACCAAGGTGCCACTGTGTCAAAGACCACCAAAGAGCACTGCCAGGCAATGCTTTTCAAAGTAAAAGTGCTTTTCTTAGCCACGGTTTTGGCCTTATGCCAGCCTAATGCTCTTTATCTCTCTTTCAGTTTCTGGTTATTGGAAGTGTTATTTTCTGGCCAAGAGTAAATCAGTTCTCATCCAGGAAATGAAACAGTACAAATACTTAGCTGGGTGCTGCCTCTGAATTCGTATCTTTTCAGCAGAGATGGAAATGGTGTTCTGTATTTACTCTGGCCTAGATCAGTTTCTGTGTTTCCCTCAGAAGAAGCCACTGCGTTTCAGTCAGTTTGTGCTCTGTGAGGAGTGGGTAGTTCTGAAAGGCAGTTTGTAAAGCATTCTGGGTTACTGCAGAGGGTGTAACGTATGTTACTGTTGCTGGTCTCTGTGAAAGAGCAAATCTCATGTTCCGAGCAATATTATGAGCTTGGGTGGTTTGGTTTTTCTTTTTTTTCGTGGCAGCATATACAAACTAGTCCACAGTGTCTGTTTGGAACTAAACTGAGCTTGTATTGAAGAGTAAAGAATTACCTAGAAGCAGGTTACTACATTGTCCCTGCAGCCTAACATGATCTTTTTAAATTAGAGTAATATTAATATTCCAATCTAATAATCTATTTGGAATATTAAGGCTTAAACCTTAATAAGCAAGTTGCTCCTATACACAAACCAGCTTCCTTTTATGCAGAAATCAGCTATTCATCCAGTAGTAGTACATCCAAGAGGTTCCAGTAGTGAAGTTTCTGGTTTGGTTTCCTCTGGAATTTCTGTAGTTCACACTACTCCTCCCTGCTCTGCAGACAGAACCAGTGGGAATGATAGGGGTTTCAGCTAACTGCAGATGCAGAGGAGTCAAAGGGTAGGGCACTTATTAGAGTATTTACCTTTTTTTTCCTTTTGATGTATCTTAGTATTATGATATATCCTTTTGATATATCTTATTACCTTCCTATGGACCATTAGTTGGTTACATTTGAGAGGTGCTGTGCACTGGGCACATGAGAGATGTTTTCCGTGAGAAAACAGACATTAGCATGAGCTAAGAAGTGAAGGTGTCTCTGGGTAGTGCCATTCAAACATAAAGGACAGGAAGATGGGGACCTGCAGAAGTCTCCCGCAGACAGAAGGGTGTGAGGGAACTGGGGATGCAGTGCAGAAAGCAAGGCTGGAGTGGGTGTAGCTCTCCAAGTGTAAGACAAGTAATGTCGTGTTCCTGAATCACTCAGAATATAGCTCTGTCATTTCCTGCTGCAGCCAGATCACACTGGACCTTGAGGGTGGTTTAGAATGTAGGATTCAGACAGTTCCATGCAGTTCTGAATTTTCTACCTGATCACTGAGACCACCAAGGTGATTTCTTATATTGAGGTGTTGCAGTTTGGCTCCCACTGAACTGAGGTGGAGAGCAGTCAGTGGATTAAAATGAGAGTACAATCAGGGACTCCTGGTGTTGCTGTTCTGTGGTTTTTTTGTAAGTAACAGTATGGCTGAGGAAATGCAGCTGCCACTTCTGTAATGGCATTTGTGTGTTCATTTAATCCCTTCTTTCAGGAGGAACAGTGAATGCTACCTGCAGCACTGAACTGAAAGCTCACTTCCCCTTGTAACTCATCAGTTAAAGAGAAAATGGACATTTATCCCTAAGTATTGACACTGAAGCTTTTTTTTTTGGCTACCTCTTGATCTCTGATGTTTTTATATTAAAGTATACCATTCAGCAGCTTTTTGGGGCCTCGATGCTCCAAAATTCAGCTATCTTTGAGAAGCAGGGGAAGTGAAGTAGATGACAAATTTTTGAGATTAGAATATGGGTGCTTGGAGACACCCCCTTTCTCTGTGCTGTTTAGACTTATTTTTAGAACATCTAGAGCGAAGTGAGAGAGGTGCTCACCCAGAAAGAGCTGTAGAGAGGTGGGAGACAGGAGAGTGGAGGCAGGTTCGGTTGCCTGCCAGGTGTGAAGAGCACAGCCCTTTTATGAAAGTAAAGGTTAACTTTGCCAGCTATATCTTTTAATAAGTATTTTTACAGTAGCAGTGTAAAGATTTTGATGTGGTTGTTACAGCTTAATTTCCCATTAAGGGTATTCCATACTCCATTAATCTATAACAATGGTCTTGAGAAATTTTACGGCATCCCTGCAAAATATATTTACTAGGGGTGCATTTTGTGAAGAAGGTTCTGTTCACTAAATCAAAGCTGCTGAAAGCCATTTACTGACCCTGACTCCTAGGATGCAAATGTAGGGCTTCTGAACTTCTAATTATGTGCATGAAAGTTACCACCATCTTCAAGTTCTGTCCTGCCTCACAAATGCTTTCCCTTGTTTTCTGATTATTCTTACTCTTTCCAATCTGTGCCAACTTAGTTATTTCTTTGTTGACTTGTTCCTTCCCTCGCCTTTTCACTTTGATCTCAGCTAGAGCAAATCCAGAAGGCTTGCAAGCACTGATTTCTCCCAGTTGAGGAGAGAAGCCACAGAAGCCCTCTAGAGATGTCCTCTCAAGCACTGTTTTTGTCATAGCAAGAGCAACGTGGCTCATAAACAGGAATTAACTTTGCTATTGTACATAACAAGTTTTATTTTGTGTTGCTGGTGCTGATTTGCTCTCAGGCACCTCAGGTAGAGCTGTTATCCCTTTGATAAGGGGAGCAGAATGAAGAGCAGCTGAGGAAGGCTGTGACATAGGTGCTCTCACAGCTGGTTTGTAGCCGTGTGGAGAACAGTGGAAAACGAACCAAGAGCTGAGGAGCCTTACCTTCTCTCATTTGTCTCTCTGATCACAGCCAGTAATTAACACCAATCTTTATATAAATCATTCTCTAGTCCTGCTGCAAGCACTCTATTAATGCACAATTTGGACTGAAAATTTAAATGCAGAAAGGTCACACAATGTTTTGTTAAGATTCCTCTGTCACAGTGAAACCTGCTGCATACAGCACTATCTACTTGCAGGCTTCTTTCTCATGTAAAGGGATGGTTCTGAAAAATAGAAATATTTTTTAAAACTTATGTACAAATATTTGTTAGATAGTGTCTTTACAACAGAATTTACTACATTGTAAATGTGTTTTAATTTTATGAAGCTCAGGAAAATAAGTAGTGATAAAGTCATCATTGAATTCTGCCCTGCTTGGGGATCAGCATAGCCAGTGCACTATCCTTTCCTTTTGAGTTTTTTCCTCACGTTTTCAGGGAAGAGGGAAAGAATTTCTTCCTGAGCAGTAAATAGTGATTAAATGGGTGAATATTGTCTTTTAATACTAGCAGTACAGTGAGCCCTGCTACTGGTGGAGGTAACGACAACATCTGGTGTGGCCTGTTCTTCTTTTAAGCTTGGATCGTAATGCAGTCTAACTGTTGGTATTCAGGGAATCAGGCTGAGGTGTGAAAGAGAGTTTGTTTCTGTTTCAGACTAATTTTCACAGATAATTTGTCTAGTTGTGAGCAGGGGGGTGCCTGTGTCAAGGAAGAGAAGCACTGATGGAAGCACGCTTGGCCCTACTTTCCGTCCCTTGGTTTGCTTAGGAAGCTGCTTTAGCAATTGGTTCTGGAGAAACAAAGTCCTCCAGGAGTTGCTTAATTTAAAATAATGCAGCAAATGAATTAAAAATGCAGTAAAATGATACCGAAAGATAAATTCAGCATGATTTTTATTAGCTCAGTGGAAAGAAGAATTTTAATTAATGAAGCCCTATAACTAAAAGCACTAGCAGGTAACTCAGGGTAGGGATGGATTTTTCTTAACTTCAAGATGTTAAAATGCATTGTACCTGCAGGTGTGAACCTTAGTGTGAAAATAAATTTGTTGGTAGACAAACACTGCTTCAGGAAGGGTCTTTTTGTCTAGTCACTGACATTAAACTGTACAAATAGAGATACTGCAAGCACCCTGTTTGTAGGCAAACTAAATTATATGTTTAGCCTGATTTTGCTACTCAGAGGTTACTTAGGACTGACTGCATGGTACAGGACCTGCACCGTCTGTCAAAGAGAAAATACTCCGTACCTTTACTAGTTCTTGCTGATGAATGCTTCCTCTGGAATCTTCCCCCTTTCTTTTTCTTTTTTGGTCCTCTGTAAGCTGAAAGTCTTAAATTGAAAAGTGTAATTCATTTTTGCGCAGTAGTCTAAAGCCTGTTACAAAGCCTGCAGAGATCATTACTGTTACACTGTAGTGTTCTGCCACATCATGTGTTGGGGATTCTTCTTCCATCTTCTGAGTAATGCTGGGAGGTCAGGAGCGCGGTTCGGATTGACTGAATTTATTTTTTATTTTCAGTGGGGGATGTAGGGGGAGCTTTGGAGGACAGCTAAGGTACCTGTTGCCTTGCAGAGGGCACTCCTTCAGTTGTCTTTGGCACCTGTACCCTACTGAAACTGGCATTGTATCGTCTGAGTGGGCACCATGTCAGACCAGCAGATGGGCTGCAGCAGAATCTTGCCAGAAAACAGTTTGTGCATCAAGTTTTAAATATTAGAGGCCTGGGCTCCCATCTGAGAGTGCTGTCAGAGCAGGCCATGCAAAGCTTTTCTGCCTGGGGTTAAAGGATGTGTCATCCCTACTCCAGCTTAGAGTAATTAACTTTGAAAGTCAAACAATTGGCTTCCATTGCTGTGGAATACAAAAACTTTGGCTCTGGTGAACCAAGATTAAGGTTTCACAGGAACATGAGTAAGAAATGTAGTGAAATTTCCTACCTGCTCTTAAGTTGGAGGCATTTGGAGTTACCTGCGAAACAGTGAAGCAGTTGAACGCTCTTTTGTCCCAAAATCAGTTTAGTTTGGTCTTGTGGAAGATGGGTCTTATGGTGGGTTGTGTATCTTATCTGTGTAAAACCCTTCTACATTCTTAGAGCTACCTGGAAGAAGAATCTAGAATAAAACCTGTTCAAATACACTGCTCAGAAGAGTCTGTCCAGGAAATGATGGTGCATCTATAAAGTAACAGAGAAGCAGATCTTCCTTTGGCTGCATTGAAAGTGGAGTGTGAACACCCTTCAAACACTGAATATTTCAGTTTCTGGGAAATATTGGATATTGCAGTGGGAGAGAGGGGCAATGTGCTTTGTTTGCCTTTAAACATTTGCCTTAGCACCTTCCCTGTGTAGGAAATAGTTGAAGTTGTGTTTAATAGCAAATGCTACTTTTTATTTACTTGTGTACATTTTTTTTTTCAGTAATTCTATTGCTGCAACTTGGATCCTTTTTTTATTGTTAGATGCTCTGAGCAACACTCCTTCCCTGCTTTTACCCGGAATTTAACAGCTCTTGGCTTGACTTAGACAGGGTCAGAACTTTTCCAGCTTTTTTGTAGGTAGCCTGTCACCTCAAAATGTGATATTTTTGAGATTAGTTTTGATTTCTGCAAAAGCTAAGTTGATATATCACTCTTCAGGATTAGCTAATGAAATGGAACAAAGCAAAAATAAAATAGTAGCAAGTAAAGAACTTCTAAAAGTACTTTTATTCATGTTTCCCAAACAAATATATCCTTAAATTATCCAGCAGTGGCAAAGACACCAGCTGTGGACAGGAGCAGGGATGTTTTTCCAAACTGCCAAATCAATGCTGTTTTCTTTTCCACTGTGTAAACTTTGTCAACAAAACTGGTTCTGTGAGAGCCATTGAAAATATTTCACCATATTCCAAATGTGACTGCCACAAATTAACTGCTAAAACTACAACAAGCACGTTTGAACTGGCAAAGGGAATTGGCACGTTCCTCTGTCAGGCTGCAATTGTGCTGTGTGGTTGTAGGAAATGGTAGTTCAGCCACAAACACCCTTTTGTTACCATAGCTTGTTAACATTTAGAGAGCTCTGTTAATTAAAGTTGTGGCACTCAGCAACAAAGGGGATGGAATTCATGGTTAAAGTGGATGATAAGGCCGTAACTGCTGTGCTGGGTGGAACCAGGGAGTTCTGGGCATGGGTTAATTCTAAGTGAGTTACTTGTGCAGGCACCGCAGTTGGAAATTAGGGCCTAGGATGTGAATCTTACGGCACTGCTTTATTTCAGAGGGCATTTTAAAGCTGTGTGCTCCTCACCGATATGGTAGCTGCGACTGTGGGATGAAGGGGAGGAAAGGAAAGCAGAACTGTGCTCTTTGCCCTCTGCAAATGTTTTGTGAGACTCCCTTTTGGCATGAGGTGAAAACAGCCACAGCCTCCTCCACAGCTTCATCCTGCACCAGTGCTCTCAGTTACGCAGACAGGGCTTTCGGTTGTGTGCCTGCATCAACACCCCCTTCCCCAAATGTCAGGGGTTGTGCATCGCTAGTTGATAAAAGCAGCATAACCTGGGAACTCATACACTTGTTATGCTATTTTAAGGGGTTTTTTTCCAAACATAATCTCGCCATATAGTGCTCCTGGTACTCTCTGAGTACTTATCTGCCATCAGAGACCTCCTGCCTATCAGCACTGCTCTCCTGCAGAGTCTCTGCTCACTGTCCTGCAGTCTAGCATTTAACTGATTGTAATATTATAAATAGCCATGTGCTACCACACAGAACGAGGCTAGCACATGGCTAATTACGAGTATACAGTAATTAACTATGAGTTAAACTCGCAGGAGAGTATGTGGTGGTGGTCTATGAGGTATGTAATCAGACTGTTTGTTAAACCTTGGGAGCCTTTCCAGTCTGTTAAGTAACTATACATAGTAATGAGACAATTTTTAAAAAACCATTTATGTTTATTTATGGACAAAAAAATAGTCTGTGTTTTTTCTGAGCTGCGACTGGAGTATTACTGGTTGAGATCTGAATGGGTAATTAAAGTGATGTAACAAAAGGTGCACATACAACTTGTCCTTATCTGTATGGATGAGGCTGATTGTCCCAGCATTATCTGTGTAAGAAGTTTAGAGTGTTGCTCATGGGGACTGATGTGCCTTGTTCCATGTATGTGCAGTAAAATAATACCTTTTCTCCTTTTGTAGACTTGAATGTAACTCGTTTTGTGGGGCACCTGTTTCAGTATCTTGTTGAGCCTTGACTTTTCTCCCTTTTCACTTTGTAACCATTGCCAATTATATTTGGGTTTATTTTCCTTTAGGATGTTCTTTCAGTGTGACTCCAAAAGCATCCAAGCCAGCACAGTGTAAGAACCGTGGGGGCAAAGCCCTTTCACTGGGCTACCTCCTGTTAATTGCTCCTCTTCATTACCCTGGCAGCTCTTACTCAGTTCCAGATTACCAGGAATGAGGCCTCTCTTTATAAAATGTCAGGAAGTCTACAGGGAAGTTAGATCAGACTCTTTCAAATACATTTAAATTTGATACCTTTCTATACCGATCAAGCCTCTATTAAGTAACTTGGTATTGAATTACATTTTCTTATCCAGAGGTTCTTTTCTGGTCTCTGCCAGCAAAGGGAGCACATCAAATTCTGTTTGGGTAATGTGATATTGTTGAATGTGGTGAAAACATATGGGATGTGCTCCTTTCAACTACTGTCTTCTATTAACACACATTCTATGTGTGGCAGAGAAAAATAAAAGACATAAATGCCTGTGCCGTAATTCCCACTTCAGTACAACAATATGGTAAGAACAAGATGTACCAGAATTTCCCTTCTAGTAGTTTGTGTTCTGAATGTGACTGTTACTTGTGTGAGTCTATGGACAGTTCACACCTTCCAGAGCTACTGTTTTAGATATTTTAATTTTATTTTAATGTGTTACTAGCACAGCAGCGTTCACATGGAGAAGTGTCAGTGGGGAGCCTGTGGGTGTTTGGGGTGTGTACACTGCCAGATTCAACCCAGATGCTGAACAGAATTGAAGGTAGATGGCAGCTGAAGGAGTCTGTTCATTGTAGAAGTATTTTTATGCCCTGACCATCAAAAAAAGTAAGCTTGGGTGGTTTGATTAGATCCAAGTTTACTTGATTTTCATTATGCGGATAAAAGTGGTCTATTTTTGTGTGTGCTGATGGTTGAAGTGTTTCACACCTGGACTGTTGTTGGTATTTGATCATTATCAGAAGTTTGAAAGGGACACTTATTTCCTAGGAACTGTATTCTTTTTACCTTTTTTCAGTGATGATTCTAAAAGATGATTTAGTCTCATTAAATTTTAATCCCAGTGTAGCTCTGTGTAGCTTCAGTAGTATCAGAGAGAGCTTATAGTTCTCTCAGGGTCAGAAGAAAATAGGATTGCATTGTCTGTGCACAGAGGTTCTGTCTCCTGGGCTGTAATTGGCACATGTGGTCAATTATTGTTTTGAAATCTCTACTTGCACTGAGAGGCACAATCCCTCAGCTCCCCTTTAGGCAGGTGGTGGCTGTGCTATCCCTAACTTAGGCCAGTGTCTAAATAATGCCAGAATAGAAATCAAGGTTCTAGGGCCAAATTAATTGTAATAGAGGAAAGCAGACAATCCTGTCTAGAGGCATAATGTAGGTCAGAACTTTTAAGTGGTGTCTTTGTCACGACAGTAGATTGACAGCAAGCAAATACAGTGGTTTTCCAATTGGCTGGAAGGACTTAAACAGCGTCGGTCCTAATGGAATAGCTCATTGTGGTGCAAACGGGCACTGAGGACATCCTGCTTACTCCTTAATTAACATCCAGGGGGAGACTTCTGAAAACATGGCTTAAAATTGCTTCTCTACTTGTTGGTTAAAACTTCTGTGTGCGTGTTGGTTTTGTTTTATATTTCTTTGAACTTGGCAAAGCTCTGACCTTTAAAAGCAGGAATTCAGACTATCTTTTGTCGTGTATTTTTTGGTTGCCTGACTCAGTGTTAGCACAGTCTTTATCTGCAATTACATTTTGTTGCATGCAGCTTGATCTCCATCTCTTTGTTCCTTTGCAGCATCCCCTCAAACTCAGGTTCCTGTAGAAGATGATGCAGTGCATGTCATTAAAGTGGTAACGTATAGAGCTCATTTCTAAATTATTAACTTGCGTGCAGTTCTTTCTCTTAATTATCTAGCCTTATTTTTAGCATTGGGTCTCTATTGCATGCTTGTGGCTTTTGGTGCTTTGGGTTTTTTATGTCCTTTCCCTGCTTGGGGATATATTTGGCATTTCCATGACACACAGTATTTCCTTGACTTGATTTTTTCCTTGATTACAGCCACTCAACAGTTTAGTAAGGAAGACTAGACTGTGATCTCAAACACACCTGATCTACTATATTTCTGGAAATAGTCTTAAATAGTATCTGAAAGAATCTGTGTTGTTTATGAAAATGTATTGCCAAACAACTTTTCTTTTTAGCTACTTACTAAAATTAAATTTCAGGTGACAAGGAATATGGGAGATGAGGGAAAAAGGGGTTTTCATTCTCTTGGTATTTCTTATATGCTTTTCTTAAGAAACTGTTGTCTTTCAAATGCCTTTTATGATACCAGTTTTACTTCTTTCTCAACAGGAATACCTTGAAAATGGCCCCTTATTTTCGGAGCTGAAGTTTTACCAGAGGGCTGCAAAACAAGAGCATAGTAAGTAATGTCTCAGCTCTGATTCAGGTAGATGTGAGGACAAGTTTGGGTTTAACTACTTCTGTTAAGAACTGTTGCTTTAGAGCTTGAAAGCCAGCTCATTTCATATACGCTGAAGCAGTCCCACTTGGTGCTGTGGTAATTCTGGATAGCTGTAGGTTTTGTTACTTGGGTGTTGACCTTGTCCTTTCTGATCAGAAAGGAGAACAGAAGCCGAATAGCCAGAACAGGGCCATGTTTATTAAGTGCACTGCAACGGTTGGACTCCAGAGACAGGCCAGCCGTAGGACAGAGAAAACACCCCAAACCTGGAGTTCTCAGCTGCCTTTAACCCAATGTTATGTTCTTATTACTATTACAGTAAGAAAATGGATGAATCTCAAAAAAATAAGATGTTTAGGAGTTCCAGTGTTTTGGGGATCAGGCCTGGCTGAGTACAAGGGAAAAAGGTAATAAGATGAATGGTAATTAAGCCTCAATTTGACTGATGACCCATTTTCAAAAATGGAGATTAAGTCCTTTCAATCTGACACAAACTTGCAGTCATGTCTTAAAGGATTCCTCCCTTTTCCATATTTCCTGATAGCTACAGGTTCATGGTCATGGAGAGACTGGGGCAAGACCTTCAAAGAATCTTTGAAGATTGTGGAAGCAGATTTAGGAAGGAGATTGTCCTGCAGCTTGGGGCACGAATGGTACGGACAGAGAGAGAGGAAATTGTTGCGTCTCAAATTTGCTGAGTTCAACTAAAAAATTATCTTGCTAATACAGTTCCTTTAGGTAGCTGCTGAGTTTGGAATTAAACATGTGTAAATGCTATGTATTTTCATATTTCTCTGGTTTTTTTTAGAAAAAAAGTATTAAATAGAAAATCAAGATCCCCCTACAGACTGAAATTTGGTCAAACTAATACTTTTCCTAATAGGTTAGAACGCAGACCGTCCACTTCAATGTGTGTGTCTAGACTGAGATGTGCAAGCCTATTCTCATGTTTCAACATGTATTGATTTTTTTCAGTGTCTGAAGGGTATTGTATTAGATATCCATATTTGTCAGAGTTCAAAATTGCATTCCTGAATGCCAGATTTTCAGTGTGTTTGCTGAACACGCTGATCATATAGGCCAGGATTTGGCCAGTCTGCAAATACCAGTTTTGTTTTCAAATGGGTGTAGACTGGCACATTCCAACAGAAGATTACCTATGTGCTCCTTTGTAACATGGTTTGTGTTGTGAAATACTGTGAAATATTGCTATTGCTGAGCAGAGGTGCACAGAAAATGGAGTAGAGGCAATGGTCTTATGTTAGAGAAGAGGAGCTCTTAGACTGGATGCATCCAAAGCATCCCTTTAACCTAAATAATAATCTTTTTTTAAAATTGAAGGGCTTTCATAGTCACATAATTGATAAACTTGTAATGCTCTTTGTGCTCTCCAAAAGTCAGGATTGGGTTGTAGTTTGTATGAGTTGACAAGTGCAAATGTGTTTTTTAATAATAATTAGAGCTCTTGTGCCTCAGTACTGAGCTGGAGGTGTTGATGCAGGGGTATTGTGACATGAAATGCATGTCGTGTAATAACTGGCAGGATGAAATTTATGCCAGACCTTTAGAACTGATTGAATATGATCTTTCTAAGAGCTTGGTGTTCTCAGCATCTCCTCTGGTGTTAATGAAGTAGTGGTTTCATTTTTGCTCTGTGATTTAGAAGCTGGTACTCACAGGCAGTTACATGGGGACCTCGCGTGCAAAGTCTGGCTCATTTATGCTTTGCCATCATTAGTCCAAGCCAAATGTGTCAGCTCAGTCTGTGTAGCCCTTGATTCCCCTGTTCAAGTGAGAAATATTTGGTGGTGGGGTTAGAGGCAGAGCGGAAAAGATGATGATGTTGTTTTCTGCTCTGTTCTGAATTCTTTCCTAGTTGGATACTTTGGAATACATACATGAAAATGAGTATGTCCATGGTGACATTAAAGCAGCCAATCTTCTTCTGGGCTACAGCAATCCACACGAGGTAAGCGTGTTTGCTTATCTGCACTTCTGCTCTACTGTGTTTATAACCATTGAAAAGTTTTAAGTTACGTATGTTCTGCTTCAACAATTCACATATTGAAAGGAGTTTATGCATGAACATTCACATCCCCTCACAGCAGATCTGAGAGTGGCTCTGTGGAGCTTAAGGGCTGAGAAAGGAGCAGGACAAAGCTGTGCTTTGTTCTCTCTGTGTTCTGCTGACTGGGATACTGGTACGGATGGGTAAACTAATGAAGAGGATAAATTATAGGACCTAATTGCTGCTCTAGGTTATGCCAGTTAAAGGATATTAGAAGAGATTAAGGATGTGGCCCATTGTATTTTCGTTCTTGGAAGTTCTAGATTTCTAATGTTGCCATGACTTGTTTCCATGCCCTTACTCTCCTGTCCTGCTCATTGTAGTGGATATAACAGGTAAGTAGGATTAAAGTTGCTGTTCTGTAAAGCCAGCCTTGAAATGGAAGTGAGTGAAATGTTTTGAAACAAATCTTTTGGCCCTGTCACGTTCCACATGTTCTTCTGATGTCTTTTTTTTCCTTTCTTCAGGTACTAAAATCTAAGTATGCTTTTTTAATTGGAAAAAAATAATTTAGGAAAAAGGACATCTCCAACTTCACTTAAATATAATTAGCTGTAAGCAATACTTCTTTCACTTGTGGTTTCTCTGGTGCAGTGATAAAGAAACAGATCTTGTGAAGCAGCTCACTGCCATTGGAGGTGAACCGTTGAAGTATATCTGCTCTTTTTAAAAGCTTCAAGTTAAATGGCTGAATCAAATTTAACTTGTCAGCTTTCTGAAAGATATCATTTGAAAAGCAGCATGGCTGTTTAGGACAACCCTGGGTTTATACAGTGCTAGCAGCCAGTGCATAATCACAGTTTATGGTGTTCTGCTGAATCCAGAGGAGGAGGCTCTTTAGAGCCAAGACAATCTGCAACCATTAGCATAACTCAAATGACTTTTCTTTTGTCTTGGCTGTTGTGTATTTTTATGACAGCAAGAAATGCTGCTGGTTTGCACATTGCAATCACTTTGGAAGTGTCCACTTACAGTAACCATAAAATGTTAAGACTTGTAGCTGACTTGGAACTGGGTAGATTGCTGGGTCATTTTCTGATTTGTTTCATTTGTTATTTCTATGAAGATTGTGCTGAACTTGTAATTTGCTTTAATGATAGTAAATTCATTGACAGATTAAAAATAAGGTACTTGTGAGGTACTGGACAGAGGTTTTAGGGTTTATTTTCTAGGGTTTATTAAATAAAAGAAATCAATAGGTAGTCCAGCTTGAGTAGCTCCTAACTCAACATGTACAAAGTGTATGTCACTGCTGGGAGATTTTCTGTAGAATTTTGTTTCAGCAAAACTTCACTTCCACTGAAATTATACTATAAAACATTTTTAAAAGTTCACATTCTAGTTCAGAAGTGCTAATGGGGGAGAATTTTTAATATTTGCTTGCATTTCTGTGGTATGAATTAAACTTTCATTCCTGCAGGTATGAAGTGTTTGTGCCACCTTTCTCTCTCTGCCAACACAGTGAATAACTCGATTGCCTTGGTCTTGGTTGTTTTTTTAGAGGTTAAATGATCAACCTAATCTCATAAATAGGGAGTGAGAGCATCTAGCCTGTGGCAAACTCCAGCTCAGGAATACAAGCCCAGGGGCTTCTGTAGCTCCAGTGGGAGTTGGCATAATAAAACTGCCTGACCTAACAATTTCTGTGGTGAGGTTTCTCAAGAATTTTATGCCAGTGGGTCCTTTCTCTTTAGGAGGGTCTAGGATTTTAAGAGAAAATAAATTGTAAGTGTACTAGAATTAAAGAAACCAAAATTCATCTCTTAAATATAATATATATATCTATTCAAAGTATAATTCCATATTCTGTTGTGATGAAGAGGCATAAACCTCTGTTCAAAAAAGCGTGTGTACCTTATACTAAACTTTATCTTTTTTGCAACTGCAGAAAGCTAGTGACAAATTTGCACATAAGAATACACTTCAAAGATTACTAAATGACAGAAAAAAATGCAATTTCTGCTGCTGGTCTCTCTCTCTTCTGTAAATTAACCTGGTGAATTTACACCACAGCTAATAAATAATGGAGTCCCCTTTCTGAAAGGGCGAGTGAAATCCATACTGCTATCCTCTACTTCCTGTAGCATGGCAGAGAAACAAATACAGTAAAGGTGCTGTCACTGTGTGACCTCCAAATGATGGTTAGAAATGGGGAGAAGCTCCCAATCGAGTGACCTCAAAGAGCTGCAGATGTGCTCAGCAGGAGGCAGCGAGGCCATTCCCTGAGTTACAGGTCACAGGATCAATTCTGCAGTCAGTGTTTCTGAACACGGACCTGCGCAGGGACTGACAAAGCAGCAGTGATGGACTGAGGGGAGTGCACAGCCCATGAATCTCACAGAGGCCTCAAAGGAAACTTGAAGTGATCAGACCTATAAATTACAGGTGAAGCACAGTCTCAGGGCTGTGGAGAGTTAAAGATAATTCGGTGCATGGTCCTAACTGTTTGTATCATAAAGCAGAACAAGCAGCATTGATAGAGACTCCAAAGGAAATTCAAATCCATTCATCTCATTTAAATGGTGATACTATGAAGAGGGACAAGTGGTCACCAGACAAGAGCTTAAAATGTGCATTTTACTAAATAGGGTTTGGCAGAGCACCTCTTCCACACAATCACCTTGTAGTAGTTTTTCCCCATGGATTTTACGGGCAGACATGCTGCAGTGCTGCACACTCAGGTTTGTTCCTCAAGTTGTCTGTTTGGGTTTTAAAGCTGTACGTTTTAATTGCATTTGCACCTCAGTCCTGATTTTAAGTGTTTCTTAGACAAGATAGTTACACGACAGAACCCTGACTGGATTATCAGAGATAGAAAAATACAAAATTGTTTCAAAAGATACAGAAATCATGCATTGATCTTATGGGAAAAAGTTGCACGAAAGCAATTCTGACTTCAGGCTGTTTTTCATTGTGAGGTGAATTGTTGTGATTCCTGCTTTTTAGCCCGCTGGGACAGACTTGCTGAAGTGCAGATGAATTGAGAAAAATTCAAAGCTTTTCTGTTCTCCTTCAGGTGTTTTTAGGAAGGCTCCTAAAAACAGTAGGCAGAGATGCCCTGTGCCGCTTCCCCTCTCTCCGCTGGTAACCTGCTTTCCTCCTTGCTTGGCTTTTGTTTGTGAAAGATGCTCTTTCTGTCCCAGTCAGAAACTCCACACTTCCTGACCCAAAATGGCCCTCAGTCTGCCCTTACCCTTTTTGTAGTCCAGTGTCCAAGCGACCCTGACAGCACTCTGGCCGTTGGCAACCAATCTGCCTCTTACTAGTAGGTAGCTACTTAATTATTTACAGGCGTGACATAAGCCTAGGAATGGGAACACATGAAGAAAATCACTGTACTGTCATCCTTCCAGCAACAAATCTCCTGCTCTGTCCTTCAAGATAAAGGAAATACTATGAGAATCCAAAGGGCCAGGCTGATAACTACGCAGCTCAGTGCAATTAAATATCATCACGTGTACAAGTTGTAAAAATTACGTGTTTAGCAGATATTTAGCACTTCAGACACAAGCACTGTGAGGGAGTCATGCACAAAAAGGGAAGAGGATGGCTGAAACTGGCTGGCTTGTGCTCACAAATAATTATTTGTGGCTCTGATAATTCACTTGACCAAGATGGGCACACTCACGTGTGTGTAAAATTAAAGGGGAAGACTTTAGAAATCTGGCTCATGGTCTATAACAAAAATCTGTTAATAACAGACCATGCTAAGCACTGCAGAGTCTGTGCAGACTGGGATGTGTAAAGAAGAGAAACCTGAACAAAAACAAGAGTTAAAATAAGTAAGTGAGTGGGAAGGAGTGTACAGTGTACCACAGCCAAGCCCAGCTGTTCTGGGCTTATGTCCCTGCTACATCTTCATCATCCACAGTACCATTTCTTATTCCAGTGTCTTGTTTGTCTTTATTGCTCTGCTCTGTTATGTTTTTTGTTCTTATTTGTTTTGTTGTTCCTAAAAAAAGCATGTAGATGAAAACTGCCTTAATTTTTCTCTGTATTCTTCAATATTCATCTGCTTTTCCCCTTCCCTATACCCTTAAAAAATCCACAACTCTAAACTCTAAATTAGCCACCCTCTACCATGTTCTGAGCAAATTTGGAAGGGCATGCAGTGTTACATTATCAAAAAGTGACAACTAGCTATAAAGAACTATCTATCTTTTTAATGATGAAAGGGTTATAATGAGAATTGATGAAATGAAATTAATGGTAATTTAAAATAACACAGTCGTTCTGATAATGGTTGTGGCAAGGTTGTAACAGTGCATTGCTGGTTTTGTACAAGCTGGAGGGGATTGATTTTTGTTGGTGGCAGGAGGCTTTGCCTTGAGAGGCTGCCATGTTTGTGGAAAAAGTCAGATGTGAAAATTATGGAAGTGATAAATGGCCCAGCTAGAAACAAGCTGAACTGGGACACTCGTGGCCAACTTTTGAGGAAAACTGCTGTGATCAGATGTTAGGATCACCCTGCATGTGAGTGGCTTTAGAAACAGTTGCTTCTTTATTCCCAGGTCCTTCCATCATCGGTCAGTGCAGGATAACTTAAAGCTACTTCTCACTTCTAGGGGGTTTTCAGTATAAATTGAAAACTGCTCTGCTGATACTGCTACTTAAGGTATTTTAAGCAAATCCATTGGTTAAAAATGGACTGCATTAATGGAGCTGCTTAAAAATAAAAAAGAACATAGTTACTGTGATAGGATAAGTATTTTTGGTTTTGTTTTTTTTTAACATACATTAAGTTGACTAACAAATATTCCTGGCTGCTTTGTGGGTGGCCTGTTGTTGATACATTTTGAAGGAGGCTGGGCTGTCACATGGGAGTCTCTATCACATAAGCTGGCATGCCCAGCCCAAACCAGAGAGCTGCCAGAGGTGCTGTGGGTCTATTTTTTTTCCTAACAGTTAAAGCCTCATTTTAATGTGAGGCACAGCCTTAATCTTTAAAGGTATTTTATCTTCCTGTCCATGTCATAAACCTGTAGTCAGGCAAAATCCAAAGCACACCACTGAGTTTGGGAAGAATGCACTTTCTAGGCTCCTCTCTCCTTCCCAGCCCACAAAGGATGCAGAAGACTCACAAAACATGGTATTTAGGGTAGTTTGAGTGAGCTCTCTGACTGACTGAGGGCTCAGTTAGGGCAGCACCAGAGCATCAGGAATACGCTGGAGAACAGATGCAGGAGAAAATCCAATTGGTCAGCCCAAGCAAGCTGATGCCCTGTCCCAGACTGTGTAGCCATCCATGCCTCTGGTCTTTAATCTTGTATCCCACTTCGGCTGGTCTGTCAGGTGAGAAACATCATCGATAATCTTAAAAGCCACCCGCCTGCAGGAAGCGAGCGCTGCAGCCCGGCTTACACGCTCCAGATAAGCTCAGATCGTGCAGCAGAAACAGTAAAACCAAGAGACCAGCAATCCCAGGATCTGAAGTTGCCTGGAGCACAAACAGGAATCAGTAGTTCAACAGAATGTGCTACAAAGTAATGCGTTAAGTTTTCTTGAGGGTTCTTTGTTTGTTTTTGCCCAGCAGTGACATAATTAAATTGCAAGTGAGTGCCAGAAAAGTTTATTTTAGACTTTTTTAGGATAAACTGTTTCGTTGCTAAAGAGGAAACTAAACTAAGCTTTGAATAAGATGTTTATCATATAATAAGGTTTAGTAGAAGTGATCTCTGTGCCTTCAGATGATTTAGCTTTTGCCCCAGTAATCTGTGGCTGGAATGGTGAATGTGGCACTATTGCAGTATGCACAATTTGGGCCCAATTTTTTTCGCTTACATTGATTTAACTCCATGTATTTGCTTTGGAGTAACTGAGAAGAGTGAGTCTGGTTCTGTGTCTTTTTAAAATGTATTATAAATTCAGGAGTGGTTTACTAGATGGTTTTCTGGGTTGAGAAGGGCTGGTTTGTTTTGCTGTGTTTTATCCTACACTTTCAGTAGTTTATGTAGGACGTTAGTGACAGTGACATTCCAAAGGGTAGGATTACAGTTGGGCCAGTGCCCAGCAGCCCTGTGGCCACTGTCCCTGGGGCACTGGAACCCTGTGTCCAGTCCAGCTGGGGGAAGCTGCTGCCTCTTCCTTGGTTTTGAAGCTGCACAGTAGAGATGAATTTGAAGAGTCTCAGCTGCTGGAAAATCCAAACAGGGGGATGTGTGTGTGCCTGCTTAAGTCAGGGGAGGAAGGGGTCCCATAAGCAACATGAGGGTGCATAAAAGGCATATTGCAGTTTATGATGTCTGGATGCCCACCTGGAGAGCAGAGAGCTGAGGAACAAAATAAAATGACTGAAATTCTGCTCGACTCTGAAATAAGATAAGAGTATAGTAGTGGAGAGATTTAAATGGGGAGGGCAGCTGTTATAGCCCCCAGTTGTACATGTTTTATCCTGAGGCACCATTTGGTTTAATAAAATTTAGATCTAAGGCTGTCCTTAACCTATCAGTTTCTTAAGACTTAATTATAAAGGTTATACTTTCAAAGGACAAAAGCATTATTCATTTGTCTGTTCATGTCTTCCAGGTTTATCTTGCAGATTATGGACTTTCCTACAGATATTGTCCCAATGGGAACCACAAACAGTATCAGGAAAATCCTAGGAAGGGCCATAATGGGACAATAGAGTTTACCAGCATAGATGCCCACAAGGGAGTAGGTAGGTTTCTTTTTTTTATTTCAGATGAGTGATTATAGAATGAGTAATCAGGCTGTGAGAGCTGCTGTACACAGGAGAAGCAGTGCTGGGGGTTGCTCAGCCCCTCGTGTGGTGACCTCCTCGTGTGCCCGGGAATGCTTCCCCAGGGCTGGGGGAAGGGGCGGCGTGAGGAACCCTGAGAGGCTCTGCGCGCACAGCACTGGAGCAGCCCAGGACACCCCGAGAAGAGCTCAACATCAAACTTAATTGGTTCATGTTGGGAGGACTGGTTTGTGCTTGCTGTACCCTGCAGAGGCAGGATTTGCTAATGCTGCATTGTCAAGGAAAAGGGTTTGGAGTCTGCACTGTCCTTTAGGGAGAGCTGTGTCTGAGTGTCACCATCTGTGTTAGGGGAGGATATTTCAAGATGACATTCCTTCTGCAAGGAGAAAAACCTGTTTTGAAGTCATAAAGTGTTAACTTTTTGAAATCTTTTTCCAGTAGCCTTTCATATATCTTACTTATTTAAACTCACTTTGATGGTATTGGAAACACATTTGCAGGTAAATTACATACATAGTCCTTTTATTGGATATTGATTGTACTGCCTTGCATTCCAAGGCAGACTTAATTCAACAATTCCCTAATTAGTTAAAGTCATAACCTATGTCTTGTATTCATTTACCATTAATTAAACCTTAGCTGTTTATTACACTGCAGTCCAAATCCAATAGCAGACCCATAGAGCCATGGAAAAGGGACTGGGAGGTCAATATTGAAAATATATGGTGTAAAGTCCCACTGATGGCTGCATTGTTCACAATCGATATGGTCAATGCAACACAACTTTCTTAGTTGCTATGTCAGCAAGACAAAAAGTCAATTCTAATGTTATGCTAGTGAAAAAAATGGCGATTATTGAAAAACTTTGACTCTTGCTACAAAAGAGTGTTTTTGTTAACTTTTCTTTCCCCTTTCCCCTCCTTCACCCCCAAGACCATCTCAAACAGAAGGGATGGTTTGCTGCTGCCAGCTCGGTGAGGATCAGTGTCACGAGTGATAACTGCAGGAATTTGTGCTTGTTAATAGCTGCTGAACTGTTACCTTAAACTAATACTTTCTAACGAGTTTTAGTTGGCACAAACAACTGTATATTATTGCTTTTTCTATTAAAAGGACCATTGACCATGTAATGTAGAGGGTCTTGATAATTTGCCGGAGCTGTTAAAACCTGCAGTCGTTTAACTCTGGTCATTAGGAAAAATGAAATAAGACTGGCAAGTATTTCCTGCTAAGACAACTGCACCATTTCACCTGCTAGAAAAAATTTTGTGGTGAGGAGAGCATCTGTTTTGGACTCTTCTGGCCCTCCCAAGCATGCAGGGTGTTTTTCTGGAGACCTGACTCTGCCTGCTTTGCCTGGTGATGTGAGCGGTGTGGCTGTGCACTAGTATTTGATGTGGATGCTCTTTGAAGAGTAGATGGAAGCTGGAGTATTTGGGATTTGGCTGTTGGATAGTTAGAGCAGCCAGTTTGGTAGTGTTTGTGGATGCGTGGGTGATTACAGGACAGATAATTCCTTTTCTTTTAAAGTGCAGGGAAATTTTACAGGCTTGGGTGGCAAAAGGTGTGCAGAGGAAGTGTGAGGTAAGTTTTGCAATCTGTGTCTTACATAACCTCCTCAAGTAGCTAAAGTCATGATAGAATTGGTTAAAAGCAGAGGACACTACAAAACAAAATATTCAGAAAGATAGCTTGAGGGAGCTTTACCCCCCTTTTACACTTGAAAAGTGTTTGCTTAATAGCTGCAAACAGAAAATCCACAGATTTTTTTCTGGTGCTTCTGCTGGAAGAGCCTGCAGAACATGATGTGGGATCTGGTATGTTGCAGAGCATCCAAACTCTTCACATGGAGTGCCAGCTCTGACCTTGTGTGATGATGTCCTGGTTTCAGCTGGGACGGAGTTAATTTTCATCCCAGTAGCTGATGCAGTGCTGTGGTTTGGATTTAGGATGAGAATAACATTGATAACACAGGGATGGTTTAGTTGTTGCTGAGCAGTGCTTACCTTAAATCAAGGACTGTTGAGTTTCCCGTGCTCTGGCAGCGAGGAGCTGCACAAGGAGCTGTGAGGGAGCGTGGCCAGGACAGCTGACCTGGCCAAAGGGATATTCCATACCCTGGGATAACAGGGGCAGGGGATAAACTGGGGGGGTTGGCTGGGAGGGGCCGATCACTGCTCAGGTGGTGCTGAGCAGCTCTCTTGTGCATCACTTATTTGCCAGGGGGTTTGTTCCTTTCTTTTACCTTCCTTTTCATTATTATTATTTTAAAAAATCTATTTCAAGTATTAAACTGTTATCTCAACCCATGGATTTTTAACTTTTTTCCCTGATTCTCCTTCCTGTCCCTCCAGGGAGGGGCACGGGATGAGTGGCTGTGTGGTACTTCAGTTGCTGGCTGGGGTTAAACCATGACAAACAACCTGAATCCACTGAAGTCAAATTGTGAGAGTTTCCCATTTGCAGCAGAGCTCTGAGCATCCCAGGGAAAATCTGCATCTGCAGCGACTTCTGTTGGAGACTGCATGGGTCCAGCTGGCAGAACACAGTGATGGGTTTCCCTGCTCTCTTGGTGTGAGGTTGAGTGTCACAGAGATGTCTCAGGATGCTGAAAGACTTCCAGCAGCTGGGGCAAAGGGCTTCTTTGTTCAAAAATCTCCTGGATTCCCCACTTGTGGTGGAGTCTCAGCACAGTCTCATGTACAAAGTGAGGTGGGGTGTTCTGAAGTCTTTATGTTGGCAAATGGAAGGTGCAGACAGCCTTCATTCTGGTGTCACCCAGCTTCTCAGAGTGGAGTATTTTGTTATTTCAGTGCTCTAGGAATATCATTCTAATTTTTAAATGTTATTTTGTATAAATGAGATCCTTTCCAGAGGGCATTTCCTGCATGTGTGTAGCAACATAAATATCCCAGCCCCCCTGAACAGCATCAGTGGCTGTGCTGAGCTGGACAAATGAGAACATTCTGGCTTGCTCATGAAGCAGCTACTGAATACTTGCAACGATTTGAGGGACGTGCTGAAGCTTTAACAAAATTAGGAATTTGTAGCTTTCGGAAGGGCCTCTTGGCAATGCTTGGAGCTGATACCCTCCTTGCACAGAGCCAGTCAAATGCATTCCCTTCCCAGTAATTGAAGTCAATGCCAGGGTTTCCGTAGCTGATGGAGAGTTTAACCCAGCTGTGTGCTGGCTTATTCCCCAAGCTCTCTGCGGAGCTCACCAGGTGTAGAGTTGTGCAGTCCACTGAGATCCAGAAAGGTTCCTACCAGTGGCCACTGCAGGAAAACACTTGTGGGTGGTGGGGTAAGTCCATGTTCTTCTGACAGCCTCTGGTGAGGCCGAGTGGGATGTGCTGTTCCCATGGCACCTGTATCCTTGAGCTGTGTTTAGAGTTCACCTGGAACCAAGTAGGGCCCAACTTGGCCTCTGCCGCAGGATCCAACCCACCCCGTTGGCGTTCCTGGCTTTGTGGCAGGATTCCATCCCAACCAGCATGTGGGTATTGGAAATTGAAACCCTTTTTATTTTGATGCAAATGTCACAGGGCGCAACTGCGTCGTTTGTTTTCGCGTCGCATTGGAGCGTACTCACTGTATTCATTTTTAAAGACCAGCCTGTATAAACAGTATTGCATTTTGGTTTGTTGATTGATAATTAAAGAGAATTATATCTGTACTCAGTGTACATTTAAAATATTGTTACATAGTTAGTGTTAAAAAGTAATATTTGGATCAATGCCTCCTATGGATTTTTGTAGATTTTCTCCTCACTGAGGCATGCAGTCAATACCTAATTTCTCTGGAGATTTACTGCACTTAACATATTGAGGTTCTTTTAAATACTCCAGTCCTGTGCATTGAGTGCGTAAGCCCAGTTTTAATTTGCTATCATTGATGAACATAAGAGTATGAACTGTCTATGCTGAATTCCCTCCAGCATATATTTGTGTTTGCCGTCGATTCCAAGATGAGTCCTGTCCCTTGTCCCAGCGTTTCACAGTAACCCTGAGCAGAGTTGCTGTCTCTTGCATCAGTAGAGGCCCCACTGAAGTCCGTGCAGGACAGGTATCTACACCTGGAGCAGTAAAAGCTGCTTCCCATGGGCGTGGGAACTTTGGACAGGCTTCTCTGTGCCCCTCACACGGGGTTATTGCACCTTGTGCTCCTTGAGCTCCGTCAGAACGCTCGGACACTGGGTTTGTCCAGGGCAATGCCAGCGTTGGGCTGATGGCAGGGAGAGCCCTGCAGCCTTTGTGCTGGTTTTCCCCACTGCTCTGACAGAGCTGCTCTGTGGTATTAAAAACAGCTCAGTGCTTGGCCATTTTTCCTGTTCTGGTGAGTAAAATGTGTGCAGGGCTCATTTTGTGAGGAAGGATGTGCAGGAATATAAACACCTATGCCTGGAAACACATTCTTTGGGAGCCTGCTTCCAGAGAGCAGAGCTCTGAGTGCCTCTGGATCAAGAGCTTGATTTGGCATCTGTCCATGCGTAGTTAGGATTCAGAGGGAGCCTGCAGGATTTTTTTCTCTTTTTTTTGTCGGTCAAATGAATTATTGATCTGCTCAGTTTGATATGTGTTTCCCAAAGACTGTGTACAGGACGAACTGTAAATCCTAAATAATAAAAGGAAAATATAACCAGTCTGGCAAAAAATGGGTGGAACTTTGCCGTGGGAAATAAATAAAAAGATGGTTTAGTTCCTGAGAGTTGGATTAGAAATGTGTGCCCAGCAGAAGAGGGAGCGGGAGGTGGTTATAAGTGAAAGAAGAGCAACTAGCAAGGAAAAGATTGGATAGGTTTCTACAGCCACCTCTGGAAGCTTTTTCTGTCCTGCCAGGAATGTCCAGAAGCAGCAAAAATAAGATGAGGAGCATTTACAACTTTGTCACAACTGAGGACTGTGCTTGGGAATGGGCTGTTTAATTTTGGTGGTTGTTCTCTACACCAGGAGTTCAAAAAGGCAGTGAATCTCAGCTGCTTGCCCACCCCTACTTGTCAGGCCCTTACCTTTGTGATTCTTTTTTTCTGCCACACAGATGTGAAAGAAGAGTAAAACTTCCTGTCCCCACTCTCCTGCCACACGTTCTCCTTACTGCAAGCTTGGAACCTTTTGCTTCCGACCAGGTACCGGCATCTCCTGCCACCACCATTTTATCTCCCACCCACATCTTGTGGTGAAGTTCCCTTGCACCTTCCAACCTTCCCACTGCATAAACTTGTCCTCACTGAATCAAGACCCCAGCCCTCTTCCTTTCAGCACATCCCGTTCCACCAGTCCTGATTGTTCCCTCCTGGCAGCTCTGCTGTGTATTCCATGCCCATGAGCTGTTCAACCCATCAAGTGTGTATCTGTAGGATCCCAGTTTGGAGAGAGACCGTGGCTGGCGCAGGAAGTGTCCCTCTCTGCCATGTCACAGACTGAGTTCTCTGGAAGAGCTGTACTCCAGCTGTGGTGGTGCCATGGATTTTTATTTCCAGCATTCCGAGTTGGTGGTTATTGTCAGAGAGTACTTGAGCAATGTGCCAAGCTGATGGTGCAGGGCTGGGCATGAGGAGAGGAGGTTCCTGGCTGGAATTTGCCCTGTCTGAGGCTGGATAACTCTGTGGGATGACCTCCAAACACTAAAATGTATCATAAATTAAATGTACCTCTCTAACCTTTTCCCTGGAGCCACCCACTATTCCACTGGTCGTTATCCTGCTGCAGGGAGCTCCTCAGACTGACCAGGACCTGGGCAAAGCAATACTTCATTATCTGCTTTTTTTGGTGTTTTGGTTTTTTTTGTCTTTTCATTTCTCCTATCCCTAATAGAGGCCATGATTTTTGGCAGGTCTTGTATTTGTCTGGTTTTTAATCTGCTCAGCCTTGAGTTCAGTTATATCACTTTGTGATGATACATTTTTATCATAATTGTATTTCACCATGGTCACGTTAACCCTCCTTTCCTTTACGGGCTTTTGGATTGCTGGCTGTGGTGTGAGTTACCATGAATTCGTGTTCTGTAATGCCAGTGAGAGCTGGAGGTGCCACTGCATGTCCATGCAATATGAGCAACCAAAATGCTCCTGGTTATGAAAAGCTTCTGATCCAAACAATCACCGGTAGTGAAATTATCATGTAACAGTGCTAATTAAAAATAAGAGAATATTTCATCGGTCACTTGTTAGATCTTTACAAAAGGCTGGAGAAAATCAGCTAAATGGAGGCCATAGAGAAAAGTCCCGTTTTTACTTCAGTTTCAGAGGAGTGCTTGGGAGCAATGGAGTTTTGAGAGCATATTGTGGCTGTTGTGATATCACTGATCTATTTGGAAATAATAATCTGAATATAAATTAGAGTTGAGATAGCTGCCAAATCCAGTGTACAGAGATACATCATTTATTTTCTCCTATGGTGAATTGCTTCAGTTATTCTGAGTTACTGGACCCTGTGTGTTGAGTATGTTTGTGGTATATTTAAAACTCTGATTTCACTGATGTGGTTGTGAGTTCATCAACTTCACTGGAGTTGTTCCTGATTTATCTTGGCAGGACTGAGAACAGAATCAGGCCTTAAATCTCCAAATTAAAAAATTAAACTCTAAAGACATTGTGAAATAAAATATTGCCAATATGTTCCCATTAAATGCTACTTCATATGAGACTAAAATAATAGTAGAAAAATCCTGTGAATAGAAAAGCAGAAATTAAACATCTATTAAAAAAGAAAAAAAAAACCCAGCAAGTTTTTTAGCAGAGAAGTAAGAATTTGATTTACGTAGTACTGGTTGGAGTGTGCGCTCTTGTAACTGTGACAAGTTATCAAGCAGAATTGTTTTATTTTCACCTGGCTGCCGTATTTAAAGTGAAAGCAGATTGATTTCTCTCCATTGATGTTTATCAAGAATTCCTGTAATCTTCAATTGTGTGAGCAGATTTATTTTTGCAAGTAAACATATCATTGAAATTTATCTATTAGTGCTCTATTTGGCGTGAAAATCTAATAATTCCATTGTCCATGGACAGTACTAACTCATTAAAGATTAATCAAATACTTTTTAACAAGAACCTAAATGATTGAAGAAGTTGAGGGATTTAGCTTACATGGAGCAGAGAGAAATAAGCAAGTACAGCCAAAGAGTCAAACACTGAGATTTTTGTGTGGTTCTCCAAAAACCCAGGCAAATGTCTGCATGTAGCAGCACTTGTGGTGACCTGGGAGATGAAGGGACAGGGGAGTCCCTGTGTCCTGTGAAACGTTTCCTGTTGGTGCTGGGCAGGGGTGCTTTAGCTCCACGTACCTTTTTGTCCCTGTGCCCGCTGTGGCTTTGGGCAGGTGTCAGCCAAGGCTCCTGGTTTGTCATGGCTTTGTCCCAGGATTAGTCAAGAAGTGGCTGCAAGAGCTGCAGGTGAGAGGGAAGGTCATTAGTCATGGCCAAACTGTAAAGAAACTTTAGTCCCTGAGACTGTTTTGTCACAAAATGACTTATCTTGGGGTAACTTCTGAAATCTGATTGGTTCGCTGTATTTATAGATGCACACCAATGAATCCCCCCGTGGTAAAAAGCTGTCCGCTGGAGTTCTGACAATTTTCCTCAAAAGGCCACTTTCTGTAGCCTCTCTCACACAAACAGGTGCCAGAAAGGCATTGTGAAAACTGGAGGATCTGCAGTCAAAAACGCTGGCTTATATGGATCTAATCTGGAATTGCCATAATGGAAAAAGGAGTTGTGAACACATGTGTGTGAATGGAATTGTTCCACAGTTACCGGGAGATTTATGGCCAGAGAAATCACTACAGAACAGCAAGTGGTAGAGATTGTGTTTTTATTTTAATATGGGAGCCAAGTCTTGCATTAGGACGTTGCTGAATCCAGGGCAGAAAATAAACGACGCCCGAGGGACAGCGCAGCGGTGTTGGGTCCAGGGGCCTTCAATAATCCTGAGCCTAAGAGCAGTTAAGTTAGGGAATGTATAAAAACTAATCTGCTGCTCTTACAGTAATGTGTGTACAGGAACAAGCAACAGTTATGATGTGTTGGCACCGTGGCTTTTAGCAGATGACTTCTTAAATTAAAAGATAAGTTTGCCGAGTGACTTTCTGGAATTTATTTAATGAAGGCTCATAAAATAGGATATCTGTTTACAGCTGGATTAATGGCACAGTGCTCGGCTACTGGTCTTTACGCTGGATGAAAAGTGCCAAACAAGTCTGAACTCTTCTTTCCTTCCTGGAAAGCACAAATACATTTTGGAAAAGCATAAATTTAACTTCTACATCTGTCTGTCTTTAATCACGACAAACAGTTTCTGGTTTTGCAGATTCCATGTGGTTTTGACGTGCAAACTGTAGGCTGCAAGTCAAAGAAATCCTGCAGTGCTCCTGCTTGTTCAGTTTTAGCAAGTTTGGTTTGCTCTGGGCAGCAGCAAGCAATAGCAATCCTGTTGGTACTGCGCTTTTCCCCTCCCTCTTTCTCTAGGAAAAGCCAATCTATAGATTAACTTCAGTTTTTCTGCGTGGATGATGCTCAGGGATGGGGTTAATTTTTGATTTAATTTTGTCTCCTGTGTTTGTGTTCTGCCTGGGGTCGGCAGAGCAAGAGTAAATTGTTCCTGGAATAACTTCCTTTTTGGAAGCAGCAGTGGGAAGTTTCCCCGGGACTTTGCTGAAGAGCGAGTGTATTTTGGGTTGTGCACAGCTCCACAGACACTGCCGGAGCCGGGAGCAGGCTCTGGTGAGGCAGTGCACACTAGATGGCAGTTTTGTCCCAGCATCCGAGTTCAAACGGCTCCGCGGGAGAACAGGAAAGGCCATCAGTGTTTAGTCTGCTCTCACAGAGTCCCTGCATGACCAATGTGGACCCCATGGACTTCCTGGAACATGTGTTAGCAATTTAGCAGCAGACATTTATTTCTTTGTTTTACTGCTTGGCTCTTTGAGAAAGTGTTGGTACTCAGTTATGGGCTGTCTGGATCATGTCAGAGGCCATGGGGATCAAGTCCATGTGACAGGCCAGACTGAGGAAGGATGGAGTTGGAGGAGGTGAGGAAGCTGACCCTCACTTGAGCAGGAACAAGTCACTGCCTGTCTGTGGCCTGTGGCCAAATGCCGGGGCGGTTCAGGTCTAATACAGCTGAACAAACAAAACACTTTGCCCGTTTGGCTTCTTCATATTTCATCAGCACCAGTTCAATCAAAGTCTTTTCTATTTCCTAAGAAGAGGTTCCTATTCTTAATTGTATTTTTTTTTCTCTTTCCCCCTCCCCCTTTCCCACATTTTAGCCCCATCCAGACGAGGTGACCTTGAAATCCTTGGCTACTGCATGCTGCAGTGGTTGTGTGGGAAGCTGCCCTGGGAGCAGAACCTCAAGGACCCTGTAGCTGTCCAGACTGCGAAAACAAAGTAAGGACGAACCTCCACACACAGGGTCACGCCAGCCTGGAACCCTGCAGCATCCTCACCACTTCCCAGCTCTGGGAAACACAGCTTTCCATGCTGTAGAACAGCACCTTAGGAGAACGCTAAAACAATTTTCCTTAATTAAGAGAGATGTTGGAAGCAGTTAAAATGGGAACTTTATGTGCATGTCTACCCTCCTTTGCATGTTTATGTCTGCGCTGCTGTGGAGAGGATGAATTCCAGTGCACAGTACACAGGCATTTTGTCTGCTGTGTATTTTTCCAATACTCTTTTTTTTCAAAGAAAACATTTGTAAATTAGCACAGGCCTTAGTGCACATACAGAAGGTTGTTGTGTGGTTCCATTAAACTTCATGGGTGCTTTGTAGAGACCGTAGTACAAACATCTCCTGGAGATTTTTCCACATGTGCACTCAATTTATTTAACTTTCTATATGATACTGTTTTTCAGATGTTTTTCTGTAGGTTTTTAATGTTACATAAGCCTACTGCATTACAAACAATTAAATACCAAAACACTAAGGAGCTTGGTGAAAATCTTTCCTTTTCCATGGCTTACTTGGAGCTCACTAAAGCAACAGTGGATCAGTGTTTTCTTCCTCTGCCCTCACAGCTGAGACTGGAGGGAGCTAATTGCACGTGGTACCTGTAGCGGGCTCTACAGCAGAGGAGTTACCCACAAGTGTAACCTCACAATTGCAGGAGGCAGCAAACTTTGAAGTGGGGCAGGTCACGCCAGAGGTACCCGCTGGGGCTGGCTGATCCCCACAATCATGGCGCAGGTTCCGTGGGGCAGCGGCTCCCGGCACAGGGAGGGGAGGGTGGCTGCAGCCTGCGCACGGGGCTGAGTGCGGCTGGGAACGTTGACACCCTCTGCTGTGTTTAATATTTCTCCTTTAGAAGTTCTGATCATTACACAGCCCCCTGCAAGGTAACACTTATACAATTCAATGGGAAATCAATTTAATCAATCAAGCTGCTCCGCTGATTCTTCCCTTGCCATTAACCCTTGGATGGCTCGCGTTTCCAGGATGCTGAGCAAACAGAGGCTTCAAGGAAATGCACAGAAAATTACACAGATTCCACTTATCAGAAATATCCTCTTACTCTAATGAATTACATTCCTTTAATTAGGTATCTTGTCCAGGTTGTCTCTCTTATCTGTCTTAATTTTCAGGTTCCTGTGGGTGCTGGACTGCCCAGTATGAGGGCTGGTGTTATTCCTGTTTTTAGGAATTGATCCCGAGCTTCTTTGCTGTTCCTGTTTCTGGATGAACAGGTGTTACACCTGTGGCCCTGCTGTTAATGAAGCGTGTGGGACTGTAGGTGATGTGACCTCCCCGTCCCCTTGTGGCCCTGTCGTGCCTGGGTGTAATTTTGACAGCCTTGTGCTCCATGGCAGAGAGGACCTGATGCTAAATGATGGAAAGGCAGAGCAGAACTGCTGCCTAAATTCCAAAACAGAAATGGGAATCATCAATCTGGAATCAGTACAAGCCATTTTTCTCAAAGGGCTTTTGTTTTTCCTTCGAGAAAGCTTAAAATATCTGCAAAGAAAAACTTAAAGTGCAGTTTTAGGTGTCAGCCTGGTCTTGATGAAACCAGCAGTGTACAAAGAGTTAAAAATGGAGCTGGTGAGGGGAGATCTGGGTTCAAAAGCAGTCCTGTGAATCATTAGCTATCCTGGAGGTCCACTCCCTTTGGAAGTGAGACTTGCTGTCTTCCTAAATCCCAAATGAGGAATCACCTGCTCCAAAGCCGCATTAAATTGTTGCACTGTGGTGTTGTTTCAGACTTATGGATGAGCTCCCAGATTCAGTGCTGAGGTGGGATTCTCCTGGAAGCAGCTGCAGTAAGTGTACTTGCACTTGTACCCCACGGCTCTTCAGCCTGTTCCTAAATACAGTTCAATGTCTGACTCGGGGGGAGCAGAAGAGAAGTGAAAGTGACACAAATTTAACAAAGTCTTCAAGAAAAAAAGAATCCTGCTCAGTCTGTGATGTATCCCATGGAGTGACATAAGGGATCTTGGCCATATGAAATCCAAGGTGTTGGGAAGCAGTGACTATCTTGGAAACAGAAGTAGCTGTTAGGATGGAAATAGTAAGCAACTGTCTACCAAAGGTTTATTGCTCAGTGCTCAGAGTTTAAAAAAGCAAATGGATGGACAGTTTGACTTGTCTCGTTTCTTCCTTCCCTGAAATACAAAAGTAACCCAGGGAAAACACCAAAGGTCAGTATCTATTTTTGATGTATTCCCTTATTTTCCTAGCACTTTTGTGCTGGAATTATTGGAATGCATTGTGTATTAGGCAAAATTTATTCATGGTGTGTATACATATTTAATAAATCTTTCCTGCTGGGATTTGACCAGATGCTAATATCTGGTGTAGCACTCCAGTTTTAGGATACACTTGGGTCTTCAACTGAAAGAAAAGTTTGAACCCCCATATGTTTTTCCTACTAGCATTATTCCTGCTCATTCAGTGCTTTCTCTTGTTTTTTGATGGAAAAATGTTGCTGCTGTTGGACTGTTTTGGGATGCAATCAGAAAAACAACAGTAGTATTTGAAGTAAAAAAAAAAAATTGTGTTTTTCCGAAGCATTCCCAGTATAGTATTTATGCAGATTAAAATAATACTGTTCAGAGTGATTAATATTTAAAGGGATATTTTAATCGATCAAAGACTTTTCTCTTTTACACAGAACTATCAATACTTGTCAATAAAATATTTTAATTTTTATCCTTGGATAGCTGTCAGTGCTGTGGGAATTAGTGCATGAGCATAACGAGATGGAGCACTTAAGGTCTGGCTTGTTTATCCAAGTCTGTCTTTTCCTTTTCTCCTCCCGAAAAGACAAGACACTGTCAGTTCTGTGTTTTGAGTGTGTCTTCAGCTGAAATTGTGTTGTCTCGTTGGCAGCGGAGGATTGGCATCCGTGTTGGAATGAAATCCTTCCTGAACTTCTGGGGTTACACTTGGTGAAATTCACAGTCAACTCTGCTCTACAGGTGAAATAGCCAAGTTTCTGGCCTCTGTTTCTGGCTTAGCTTATGATGAGAAGCCGAAGTATCAAGTGCTGAAGAAAATCCTGCTGGATGGCCTGGAGTCAAGTGGGATGCGCTACGACGGCCCTCTGGAATTTTCCGCGCCAGCAGCGTGCGCACGGAATCACTGCGCTGCTAAGGCGTCCAAAGTGAGTGGGACAGCTCTGGGATGATTTCTGACAGCTCCTGCCTGTTGCCTTTCCTTTTGCAGAGAAGGAAACAGTTAAAGCTCTCAAAATGAGACTGACACAGCAGTTCTTCTGCCTTAAATACACCATGTTTGTTAATTCCTGTTTCCCCTGGCTTTGCTAAAAAGTGGAATGTCAACCCTCAAGGAGGAAGAACTGCCATGAGTCCTTTTGACCCACAGGCTCTCACTTCAAAGCAGTAGGTCTGTGGAGAATGATTTACTTTCAGGATAATGGGGAAGTCAAGGACTTTGTTCACTAACATCTTGAAGACAAGCCTGAATGCCAGGTTTTTCCTTCGTCCCAGATTAAAAGCAAAGTTACCTTTATTAGTGACAGCATTTAATTCATTTTCTTGCTTTCAGGCTGTTCTTTGTCATTTGCCTTTATCCTCCCGCAGCCCCAGTGTGGAGGAGATGTTCCTGTGGCTTTAGCTGTGCTATTGGTGTGCACTGGCACAGGATTTTCCCAGTGACAGCTCTCCTGTGCTATTTTCCTCCAGTGCTCTAAGTTAATAAAGCCCAGCTTCCCTAAGCAGAGAGGGAGGTAATTAGCAGTTTTCCTGGGAAATGTCAGTCCCGTTGTTCCTGTGAAAGTCCTCGTGTGCACCAGCCCCGTGCGGGGCTCTGGGGCGTGTGCAATAAGGCAGGGTCAGGGTCCCATCCATTTTTAATATTCCTGGTGAACTTTGGACCATCACAAGTGTACGTGAGCCAAGAATGCAGGATGCAAACTAATGTGACTGATAGGCTGCGAGATGAATGGTGATTCAAGTATCAGTGCACAGATGGTTCTGATTTGCTGAGTTTTGTAGCTGCTGCAACTGAAGACATAAAATATCCTTCTAGTCATAAATTAGCTCTTTGGAAGCAAAACCTTGGCACCAGAGCTTTACAACCTTCAATTAGTAGGGAAAGAAGTATTTGAATGACTGTGGTATTGACATCTGTAGGCCTGCATAGTAATCATTCCTAATAGAAGAGAATATCTGTTTGAGGGGGTTTTGCATGGCTAATTAACCACCAGTGAGAATATGTAATTTTTTCATGATCTCCTGATTGTCACCTTTCTCTCATGATACAATTAGATTTTATTGTAGCAAGTGCCTCACAAACCAATTGTCAGCACTATTTACGTATTGTGGAAGGCAGAACAAAAGTTCATGTTTAATGAAAAGGCACTGGGTTTTGATCTTGGTAATTACAGATACTTAGTTTAGCACTTTTATTGACTTTCCTGGTTTTACCCCATTTTTTTCTAATTTTAAGAAAGCCAAAAGCTATTTTGGTGACAGGACTTCTGTGGCTATGATGGTGACCACTGTGTCCTCGCTCATTTGAGAAGTTTTAAGTTTGCACTGCTTTGTGAACTGACTTGGGGCATCAGGTAGCTGTTAGCTGATCTCCAGCTGATCCTGCTGGATCTCTGTTTCACAGCAGTCTTTGATTTCTCAGAGTCAGACACTAAATAGTAAACCTGTTTCCTTCTTAAGCCTGGCCTAAGACTCGACAGTCTGTGGCATAAAAGATGATCCCAACCTTGCAGGCTGCAGGAGCTGCTGCAGCACTGGATATTTGCAAGTCACATCCCCCTGGAAAATCCCTGGCTGAGGAGTGTCAGTTATCACCATCCCTGTGCTGCAGGACGCAGTGGGATTGGGTTTGATGGCCAGGAACAGGATCGGGGGCAATGCCTGTGTGTTAGTAAATCTTGGCGCCTGTGTGTTAGTAAATCTTGGCACCTGTCAGCATTTTTCAGGGAAGTCTGTAATGCTGAGTGTCTCACTTCTTGGGACAGTGAGAACACCAGGATCACCTGTATATTACTGCAGCCTGTTCCTTCAGCCAGTTCTGCTGCTGACATGAGCCAGTTTCCTCTAAACACTTGCTGCAAAACAGCTGCAGAAAGGCAATTTTAGGGTTATTCAAAGGATTTAAGGAGTACTTAAATACCAGTAGAGAGGGCAGGTAACTGAACTCTCTTGAAATCTGTTGCTGTTTTCAGAAAATGCAATGTTTCAGTGGCCTGGTGCTCTTGGTGCTGCAGCCCTGACAGTGCTGGATGACAGGCAGGCTCTTCCCACTGCATGTCTTCATGGCACTGCCTCTAGTGATCCTAGGCCTGACTCTTTTCATCTCAGCATTCCCTTTCCCTCTCTCCTTTTCTTCACCAAACACTTCTCCCACTGAAGAGACAACCTAGGAATAGTGGGAGCCACTGCAAACAAGCCACTGTCTCCTCACTTGTTGCTTGTGAGCAGGATCTGACTCCAGATCATCTGTCTGATTCCACCTGTACCGGTTTGGTACACAGGAAACGAGGGGATTTGGGGTTAATTCCCTTCTGAAGAGCAGCAGACACCTGTAACAGAGGATCCTGTAGCGCCAGCTCCTTGATGAAGTGAAGAGGATTGCTACAGAGCAAGGATTTTAGGATATTACCCCCTGTATAGTATCGGAATCTTATCTTGAGGTGGCATAAGAAGTGTAGCAGTGGCTATATCCTGGTTCTTGGTTCCAGTTGCACACCAGAGATAGCTGATAAAAGATTAATTGCATTCTCAAATTTATTTACCACAGTTTTTGGCCCTGAATGAATATTTTCAGCTTTTCCCCCTACAGTGAAAGTGCTGATGTTGTGGCAAAAGCAAAGTGGGGTGAGGCCAGCTCACTGCTTGCTTGATCTTGTAGAAATCAGAATAAAAAATAATTGCATCAATATCAACCTGTAATTTCATTAGGATGAAATACGGTCATTTTGAGGTGTAAAACCACTTATTTTCCCTTTTAGTCCTGTTGGAACTTTTAAGTGAAAACTTAAAAGTTTTGCTTTAAGTCCTGTTTGGAAAATGATGCAGTTGTTTAAGGTGTGTATACATGGTGAAGATCATTATTTTTCTGTGTGAAATCTGGCTTTTTTCGCTGTACAAAATGCTCACTGTTCATCCCAGGTTCGCCTCCCAAAGCCTCCAGCAAAACCAGCTCAGCGGAAGGGAAAAAAGCTGGAAGGTGAAGAACCTGCCTGTCCAAACAAAGTGTGTGTGGGGATGACAGGCACACAGCTCCTGGGAGAAGGAAAGCCAAGTAAATGGAACAGGAGGCCTCCCCAGGCAGAGCCGCAGCAGGTGAGGATTTGGGCCCTGCAGCAGCACCCAGCTCTCCCTGTTGGTTAGCTCCATGTCCAGCTTTTGGGGTGGGCGAGGAGGAACAGGGCTGGAAGAGAGCCAAGAGCTCTGTCACAAACTCTGGGAGCTGGCAGATGCTTGCTGGCTTCCTGTATTCCCAACAGGAACCTGAGTCTCTTGTAGCCCAGAGGGCAGTGCCTCACCTGCCCCAAACCTGGTGCCTCCAAGTGCCGGATCAGGACCTGGGATAAGTCTGAACTTACTGAATTCCTTTCAGCACACAGAGCTACTATCTTACCTCAACAGGCTCCCTTGCCCAGGCCTTCCCCAAAACCAGTGCAGCAGAGGGAAAACAGGGGGCACGAGGAGCACCCCAGCTGCCTGAGCAGGCCCCACACCCGGGGAACACGCCAGCAATTCCAGGTGGAAGAGAAGCCAGTTGGATTTTACACTACACGGCAGGAGCCTGAGCACCCAAAAAAGGTGAGGGGTTTGGTGTTACCATAGAACAGCCACCAGTGCCTTGAGAAGGAAAGATCAGCTTTTCTAACAGGAAGAGTTCCAAAAACCCCTCAAAGAAAGCCTCAGCTATGTGGATGCAAACTCAGTGTTTGCCACGAACACGAAAGGTTTGTGGGTAACTGCCTGTATGGACTATGGGCCAGCTACCACTGCAGTTTGTTGTGTAGCTGCAGAGCAAAGCCCTGCACTTGGATGCAGATTGTAATTTCCCCACTCTTCTATTTCCCTCTGTGGACCCTGTTGTTTGCGTGGTAGAAACCAAGTTCAGGAGTTTCCTTCTCTCTGTAGTGGCAAACTTCATAGTGCTTGTTAATGAAGTCCTTAAATTCTGAGTTTTACATCAGAGGATTTTAGCAGTTAACAAACTCACCTTGACTATTACTGGTAATTTAGTGCATAAAAGGGCTGAATGAATAGTTTCAGTCTTACTCCTCAACTGTACAGGAAAAAAAAAATGAAAAAATGAATCAGTTTTAGTACAAATAATGCAGCACCACATCCCTGTCAGCTATCACCCTGTGCTCATGTTCTCTGGAGCTTTGGTGTGTTTTAGTGAGGGGATCCCACCCTGGTTTTCTTTCATATAAACTAATAACTTGGTTAAACGAGGACAGTTTCTAATGAGCACAAAAATGCAACGTTTAAGGTAGCTTTATGATTAATCCAAAATTCTTTGCTTCAAGCAGTCTGATCATCACTGCCTGGAGACTCCGGTACAAGCTGGGAGAGGGAAGCAGCAAAAGCACAGCTGTACCTGAGAGCACCAGGCAGGACAGTGGTGAGCAGAACCATCCTGGGAGATGTTTTGTCTGCCAGCAGGGGAGATGGAGTCTGACAAGTCAAACACAACTTTGGAATAGGAAAACACTCCAGTGTTACTTCCTAGTCCTCAAATGCAGAGCTTTTGCAGAAAAGGGACCAATCACTGGGCTGGTGTTTAGATTATATTTGTGTTTGGATTTAGTTTTTCTAATGGAAAAGCTGCTATTCCCATAGAATTAAACGTGCTGTTTCTATGTAGAACCAGTCTGTGCTACTCACTGAATAGTCTACATAATAGGAGGGACTTTAAATGGGTGTCAGATAACATTTAAGCCATTCAAATGAGAAACGGGAGAAGGCAAAAAGGCAGGATTCTCTTAGCTTCATTTTCCTCTCATGTAATTCAGGAGCTTGGTAATGGAAAGCTCTGTAGGAAACCAAAGCTGTCCCTGGTTCTAAGGGACAGTGGAAAAGATTCTTAAATCTTGGCTAAGTGAGCAGTGGGATGGTGGTGTTTGGGGATCCCTTTCAGAGGTGGAGGCTGGCCAAGGACAGCATTGCTGCTGGAGATGTAAAACAGCCCAGGCACCCCTGGCCAGCCAGAACAAGCCCCACGCTACCAATTTATGTTCCCTGTGATGGGCAGGAGAAATTCAGCTTCACTGACAAAAAAATGCAAAACTTACAGAAATCAAACCAGCAAATTCACACTTAAAACCATGTCTTGAGTTTCCAGGACAAACCTTTATTAGCAGGAACACGGGAAAGACTGAATATGTTAAACTTTGTTGGAAACAAAGATAGAGAAGAATTTCAGCTGTAGGCTTCAATAGTAAATATAGATAAGTGTCTGTAGGAGGTGTTTAACCATGCCTTATGTTACACACTTACCATACAATAGCCATACACGTGCAAGTTCCAGAGGTAAGACTCCATAAGAATTGCATTGCTTTCTCTAGGATAACTTAAATACCTCAATGGCATCTTTGTTTTTTTGATTCACATCTCGCTTAATATTAGCTTTATAATTACAGCTTTTTTTCCCCTGCAGGAAGACACTGCAAGAGAGCTGCCACCATTTGACCCCTACAGAATACTCTCAGAATTCCAAAAGAAACACAATCACCTTGTAACTCCAGTTCCTCCAGCAGCATCCCCGGCTGGTGCTGATGCCACTCGTCCCTCTCTCTCTGCTGTGTTTAGGCTGGCATTTGCTGATGAAACCTACCCCTACACTGCAGCTGTTCTGGTGCTTCTGCTGCTCATTGTACTGTCCTTGTATCTGCTTTGATGTTGCTGTTCCCATGTCTTCAGGGGGAGTGCAGTGCTGTTCCCACCACGCAGTTTTTTCCTAGAGTTTCTTCATTGAAGATTTCAGTGTCAGGGGCTTGAAAAAAAAGATTTTAAATAATCCTGTCAGTACATGCCTTGTACAGGCAAGTTCTCATCTGCACTCAATAGTTATGGATTCTCTGAACTATTTGTGCTAGTTTCTGTTACAAAAGTTGGGATTCTTTTTGTTGGTTTTTTTTTAACTGAACCTTTTGTTACAGCATTAAAAAAGTATTAAATACAATGGAGTGTGATCTTTAATTACTCTGGCACTAGTGTGGGGCTGTCTTTATGCCGTTTCAGAAAACTTAGTTAAACACTGATGCATTAAAGGCAGAGGAATTTACAGTTTACTCCAGTGGGTAAAGAGAAGATAGGAGGCACCAATTCTGTTTTAGAAAAGACTTTGTTACCAGCTTTGCCTTTTTCAGTCTAATTCACTCCTACTCTTTGGATTTCCTTACCTTATTACAATAGGGACATTCACCGAAGATGACATTAAAACTCTGTCTGCTGGTAGGCAGGCCTTGTAGCCACTGCAACACAAGGAAATAGGTTAAAAGTCACATTGGTTTCATATCCAGTTAGAGAACCACCTGTTAATTACCAGAGTTCAGCTGACAGCGTGCACTGAAAGTCAGAGGGTGGATCCCTTTCCCACAGAGCTCATGTCGGAACTGGGGGTGACAGGACAAGCGGAAGCACACTGACTGCCATAATAACGTTCCTAACGGGCTCTTGCTTCATCCAGAATTTAGGTGGACAGTGCTTGTTTCCCAGAATGTGCCAGTTACTGAGCGGTTTGTCCCGCTGGTCACTTTACCTCGTAGAGACAGGCCTGGTGGAAGGGCTGCCCACAGCGAGGATCGTCACACACTTGGTCGGGCGCGCTGCCGTTGAGCCGATAGGCGTAGCAGATCCCACAGTCCTTGGCAAAGTCCTGGAACACAACAGCGCAGCTGAAAGCAAGGGATGGGCTGCTAACACAGCCACAGGTTCAGCTGTGTCTTTGCTTTTGCAGTTTTTGTTAGCTGGAATTACTGGGTTTTGCCTTTAATACCTATCTGTTTATGCCATAATGGCGTAGAGTGACACTGGGTTCCAGGTGTGCAAGACTTGACTGGGTTGTATTTCATCCCCTCACTGAATTACATCTCATTCGACAAGCATTTTCATACTCTTGGGCACGTTTTGTTTATTAACCACTATGATTTGTCATTATGATTTGTCATTAGACACAAACTCTCAGTCAGATCTTAATTTAGAAGCTTCATGAGTGAAAGCAAAGCTCATAATCCAGTGTTAAAGCATTGTCAAAAATAAATTCCCAGTTTGTTTGAAATGCACCGGTATTTGGATGGCCTCTTGTCCCCTCCAAGCAGCTCTACCTAATTAGAACTGAAGTCATCAACATCCATTACAGAATGTTTGGAGTTTCCACATCTCATTAGCTACTCTGGAACTTCCTCTTTTCCTTTTAATAGTGGAGCCTGTTATTAATGGCCTCACTGCTATGAAGGCCACAGGGAAGTGTGCAACTCTAACCAAAGGTTAACAAGCTCTGACAACTGTTGCTTGAAGTTCAGAAGTCCTTGTGACAATGTATTAATCCAATTACACCTCTCTTCTAAGTTTCTGATTGTCCCTGGCTCTTAGAAAGTGACCACTTAAATGTTCCTTATTCAGCAATAGCGACTGATCGTTAACCAAAACCAACTTACGATTTTTTCCAACACGGCACGAGATGGAAAATCAATTTCTAGGAGCTCTCTCAAGTTTTTTAACAAACTGATTTCTGGATCCCTGCGAGTGGGAGAGAGGGAGAGAAAAGTCCACACCAGGAATGGCAAATACCGTTTGGGCTTCCAACCTGCTTTACTAGAGACACTCACCACAAGTGCATGTTGTTGTTGAGTTTAGTTCTCAGAGGGTTCACTGCTGCAAACAACAGAAGGAATAATGGCATCACCCCAGTGAACCTCCCAGGTTTCAGGCAGGGATTGGATCGGAGATCTGAGTCCAGAGGAGAAACAAGTGGAATTTGCTGCCTTACCGTGATCTGCGCCAAGGAAATAACACTCTGGAAGCATGTTTGGATGGCGAGGATCCACCTCTACGTTCACTGAGACATTGTTCCCTGCAAGAAGAAAGCAAGGCCATGGGGAAGCTTTGCAGTCAAGGATTTGAAAAAGGAACCATTTTTAAAAGCAGCTTTAAATGGGCTAATTCAGGCGGGGTTTCGTTAGGATAAATAATAACAAAGTTGGGAGGTATCCAAATGATTGTACAAAATATCAGTATATATTAAATATTTGCATTTCCACAAACTTGTAATTAAAAATAGCAACTGATTAAAAAACCCTGCCAGGCTTGCATTTCTTTTAGACTTGTCTTAACCTTAACACTTATTCAGAGATAAACCTAATCAACTCAAGCTAGATGACAAAATCCATCCAAAATCTTGGTGAAACTTTAAAGGTAGTAGACCTGTAACTTACTAATTCATCTTTATCTTCTATAGTCAAAAAGAGAAGCCCAAACCCAATATTAAGAGCAGAAGTCAGTCCCCTCCCCAGCAAACTCCAGGACTGAGACAACAAGGCTGTATTTTTGAAACAGCAAATATTTGGCTTTAGCAGACACCCCACCATCCCTGGAAGGGCTCTGTTCCTCGGGGGGAAGCAGCTCAGTGGTGCTCTGGATCCAGCTCCAAAACCTCACAGCAAAGTCTCTTCTGAACAAGCCCAGGTGAAGCCCAACCTTTTCTGTAATTAGAGCTGTGTTAGGCTTTCCCTCCTGGAAGAGGTGGGAATGAATAAAATCAAAGTTCAGTGGTGGCTGAAGGTTCTCTGTGCCAGACAACAAAGGGCTCAAAGCCCCGTCCTGCCTCTGCTCAGCTGCTCCGAGGCTCTTTTGGAGGCTTTTCTTCCCTTTTCCTTGGCCTGTGACAAAGGGCAGCAGGACCAAGACAAAGCCCCCCTGGACTGCACACAAAGCGGCGTCTGACCCACCTCATTCCAGCCACTTGCTGAACTTCTCCTGTCCTTCCCTCCACTCCCATGAAGCAGCTCCCCTCCAGCTCCTTCCTCCCTCCCTCCCTCCACAGCTGTCAGGGACAATGTGGGTTCACTCTGTGTTCTCACATTTCTACAATTTGCTATTGGTGATGTGGATTTCAGCTAAAAATCAGCACTGTTCTGGCAAAGATAACATCCCCTCCAGCATTTCCAACCTCTGACAGTGGCAACTACAACTCCTTATCTTATATATCTATCTATATCTAATTATAAAATTCCTTATCCTATGTCTATTAAGACCTTAAAATGCCAGACATCAGCATATAAACTGAGGTACATTTTCAGGTGGTTAACAGGGAGGCCTCATTTCCTCTGCTTTATTTCTTTGTCCTTCCCACTTGCCTCCTTTAACACCCTTTTTCCCCTTGGGCTGCACTCCAATATTCCTTCCACTCCAGGATAGGATGAATCTAAAGTTTAAAAATCTGGATTTTGTGATTGAGGTAAGGGCTTCACCTAAGCTGATATTTTACAAATACTGATTTATCTAGAGTTACCATGCAAGTGCTCAGCTGTTGACAGTTCCACGTTCATAATTTACAAATACACAATGTTTTCTTGCAGAAATTTTCATTTATCTGACACCGGAAAGCTGTAATGAATTTCCCAAACAGGATCAGTATTCTGTGGAAAGTTACTTTTTTAATACTCAAAAAAAGAGTTGTGTCTTTAAGTGCTGCCTTTCCTTTCCCAAACTCAAAGAACGACCATCTGATGCGACAAGCAAAACAAAACAGCTCCCTGAGTTTTTCTTCTCAAATCCACCGTATCCCTTTAAATCTTTTCCTACCTATGGCAATTCTTCTGGTTGTAGCACTCCGTGTGGGATTTTCTGGCTCAAGCACCCAAGTCTTCCCATCGATTTCATCCAGGGCATCCCAGAATTCCTTCAGCGACTCCAGTGCTGCCAGGAACTGATTGTAAATGTCTATTAAGGAGTTCTAAGAAAACAAGAAATTTAAACAGATTTCACTGAGTTTCCACCAATGGTCTGAGAGAATATTTAAAAAAAAAAATACTCATTTAAGGAGTGTTAAAATCCATGTGTGTGTCCCAGTGTATCGGGATAGCATAAAACATGGAATAGCACCTAACATCATCATCATCATTTCAAAACTAAGCAGTATAAAAACAGGTGCTTAAGATCAGCTTTCAAACCCTGTAAATAAGGCAAGAGAAGGAGAAACCATCTAATAACCAGAGGATTACACGTGGGAGATTCCAATATTTGAGGGTGGATTACACTGAATCAGAAATATCTTTCATTAGACAGGACAATATACAGGACAGCAATGCAAAAGAAACCTTTTGAAATCATCAGTGGGCAAAAAGAAATCACTATTTCCCCAGGAAAAGACTTCTGCAAGAGGAGACACTTGGTGGTCAAGTGAACTCTTTGCAGGTGCAGATGCCCAGAGAGGGACAGATTTCAGATATCCTAAGGTCCAAAAGAAAAAGCAAATTAAACATTCTGTTCTCAGACAGGTGTTTTTCTACGAATTAAACAAAATCCAGAAGGAATGGTTTCCTTTAATCTATAGTGATTATATTCTTCCTTTCTCACCTAGACAAAGAGCAACAAATTATCTGAGCCTTCTCAGATGAAGAAATAGAATTTTTCTGTGTAATAACTTTTTATATTTTGTGCCTGTGTATTTTAGAAAGAAACAGCATAGCTTGGAAATAAAATGCTACATTTTTTCCTGCTGTTGTTAAATTATATTAAAGTAGGAAAGCACCTAAGCAGAGAAGTGTGAATTCTGCCAATCTCAAAATGTAACGCTTATTATCTTTAAAAGCATTTTGTTACTTTTATAATACCTGAAGTGATATAATAGTGTCAGTCACTTAACCACATCTTAGAGTATAGTATCTTCATCTTAAGTACTATTATTTCCAGTATTTTAATAATTTTCACACAGTCCTGAAATGTGATCTTTTGTGCTCTGATGACACTTAAATTAATAGCATAATTTTCTGGTACTTGCAACAGTTGCTTTCCATTTTGATTTTTTACATTTTTCTATATCACATACAGATAAATCCTCTAATAATCATTTTTATCTTTATCTTCCGGGAATTCAAAGGGTTTCACTAGAAAAAAGAAACATCAAGGGATTATAACCCACAGATAAGTTTTAAAATCCAATTAATTTTAATACTAATTGTAATTTTTCAATGATGTTCCTTAAAAAGGTAGTTAAATCTTTTTTTTATACACTGTTCATTTGATCTTATTTGCATGCTTCACTGATGTTGCCAGCTGTCTCCTGCTATATACATAAATGCATCTATAGCTATTTAAATACATCACCTGCTTGTCATGCAAACCATGAAAACTCCAAGTTTCCTTTTTATTACATTAACCAACTAATTTTTGGTCACTGCCCAGCACTTTTAGAACAGCCTGAGATCACATTTTTCTTTGGTCTAAATTACACGAAGACCATTGTGAATAATGTCAAACAGCACAAACTCTGTTTCATGCTCTCCCTTGCACAAATGAGTTAGAATTTGTGTGAAATATGTCACAATTCTCTAGAAAATAAGAATTTCATCATTCAGACTGTCAGTGCTGCTCACCCCGACTCTAAAAGCACTCACAAAGCCAAACTGGTTCCTCCGTCCTCCATAAACACACTGGCTTTGATGGGTCCCCAGAAACTGGGACCCCAATGTCACCTCTGTGTTACCAGACTCCATGGATCCCTCATGCACTTACACCACTGACTCTGTCCCGGGAAAATCAGATACTCTGGACCTCCCTGTCTCCGAGGGGAGCACACCTTCTCTTCTACCAGGAAAGTTTCACGTGGCTTCTCAATGTTTTTATTTCCATTTCTATCCTCTGCACTCTCATCTCCACCTCATCACCGGGACCTCCTCATGCCAGTACCTTTCTTCCTTCAATTCAAACATTCTCCCCAGTTCACCCTTATTGCCCATACACCATTTCCTCCAGTGAAAAGAATAAGAAGGAATGGGAAAAAATATCACTCTACTCTTGGTTCTTATTTCTAGAGCCACAGAGGCTGGGAAGAATAAAGAGAAAATCTCGAGTCTGTGCCTGCCAAAAAACCAATGAAGCCTTTCAGGAACTTCTAACAAGTGCTGTAACCTATATGGCTGTTCTGCCAAATTTCAAGCATCTGCTCCCAATCCTGGATGAACTAAATAGTAATCAAAGGACAGTAAAAAAAGTTCTAATTAAGGTAAATACAGAATAATTGATTGCAAATTATTTTTCAAAACCAGATAAAAACGCCATCTTTATTCTGAGATTTTTTGGCTAAAATTCTTCCTAATACAAAATTTGCTTATCCAAAATTAAAACAACTGCAAAGCTCCCTAGAAGGAAAGGTGAAATAGCCTAAACTAGAGGTGCCATTACCTTTTTGCCCTTCATGAATTCATAAATAAAATACAATTTAATAAAGCGAACACTCGTTAAATGGAAAAGAGATCACCTAAAGAATTTATGATTCCTTAGATTTGTTTGGAAACAGTTTCTCATCAACAGTAGTTTAACGATTCCTCTCTCCTTAACAGAAATCGAGACAAGACACAGGACTGAAACCTTTATAAAGTGTCTTGTCAACCATCTCCATTTTCTGTATTTACAGCTGGTGCCTGTGAAGTTCCTTTGCCAAGAAAAAAGCACAATTACGATGCTTTTTATTGTGTTTTCATCTAAATAACCAAAGAATAATCTCATTCCCACCACTCCACCTTCTGCACCTTGCATTCCTGTTTCCTTGCCGGCTGCTGCATGACCTCATTAGTCATTAATTTCCACTCTCATGACCTTCATGTAGCCAGCCAGGTGGGCAGTGGTCAGTATGGAAACCTTACCCTGACGTGAGACACCCTGATTCTGCAGAACTGCACTTACAGCGTGTGCTAAAATTGGAGACAGCACATTTATCTGGTTCTTTAGAAAAAGGCTGTAACAGAAATAAGTAGATGTTCTTGCACTTGTCATTGAGAAGCACTCTGCATTTATTTGGCACTTAGAACAGGAGCAGCAGCAGCAGCATTGCCCTTGGTGCTGATTTCTTACTACTCTAAAACGTCTCCTCTGAGCCAGAATCCACTGGCTGTTGCTGCTCATGCTGTGAGACACCTGCACTGGCTACTGGGCTTGTCATGACGCACAAAACCCCACCATCTTCAGCTTGACATTGTGCAAGTTATAATTATTCATCCAAATGAATATGTCAGAGCAGCAGCAGCAGACCTCTCATCAGAGCAAAAGAAAAATACATCAAAACATTATCAACCCAGCAGGAAGACAGGGACCATAAGGAAAATTACCCATTTTTAATATGGATGCCATAAAGCCATGTCTATTATTATACGGAAGGGGAAAAAAAAAAAAAGAAGGAGGCAAAAAAAAACCAACAACCCCTCAAGTTTAAAATCCATGAGCCTGAAATAGGCAGCAGCACACACAGGGGGTGGGAAAGAAAAATCAATTACCTGCAATCTATTTATATTTTCTTTCATAGGAGTTTATATTCTAATGGTGCCATTGCACCAATTTAGTTAAGCCTCGTCAATTCATACTTTAGAGATGTAATATTAAAAAGTTTAAGACCAATTGGTACCAAAACATCACGTTATTTCACTAGAGAAGAGGTATAGCATGCTCTTTGTCCCTTTTAGGAACCAAAATTTTCATGCACTTGAGTACCTGCTGAATTCTGCTACCAGTGGTGTTGCAGCATTATCTAAGCTTAACCCATATTTTATCACCGTGTGAGGGCTGCTCGCCGCAGTGATTTCCACACATTTGGAAAATAAACACAATTTACACAATTACCAAAGCCATTTGTCCCCACAAGTATTGCGTTCATGTCACCCACACACACAAGGTCAATTTGCAAAAGCTACTGTACAGCTAAAGCACTTCTGTCTGCTGGTATTTGGTTCAGGATTAGAGCAGGCTCTGCAGCTGGAATTAAGTGTCTCATGATTTCAAAACAGGCTCTTCACTTACGCACAAACACCTTTTGTTCATGTTTTCAAATAGTCCCCAGGTAATTCTAACTGTAAAAAGATTTTAAGCATCAGAGTGTTGTATTTTTAACAGTGGATTTTTCCTTAGCTCTAGCGCCAGTATCAGTATATCCACCCCCATTTTTAACTTGTCAAAGGCTGCTCCATGTCATGTTTCTCCAGAACATTTTATTAAAACACAAGTCCATCTTTAAAATTGCTAACAGTAAACACAGAGAAGCAGTCACTGTCAGGGATGTTTGAAGTGTTGTTAATTTGAGGCAACATAAATTGCAAGGCTGTAAAATTAATAAAACACTGTTGAAAACATGTATGAAGTTTGAGGTTAGAAACAGCACTTGAAATCCCAGCCAGAGTGTAGGGACTCCAGTAGAATTAAGGGAAAAACATTTATTTAAACTGTTCCAAAACATACCAGAGAATCAAAACCTAAAAATTACATAAATAAATACATTTTTCATTTGCAGTGGTTGATTCTTGCAGTTATTTCCTCTCAGTATTAGAGGGTCTGAGGTGACGCACAGAAGCTTGAGCTCTGCAGAAAAATGATATGCCCTGCCTAAAAGCATCCTGATGCAACCTTCCCAGCCATGTTCCCTATGTAAATTTAGTATTTATTGCTGGGTAGAAACCCTTGTGAGAGTTAGAATAATCAGATGAAATCATTTATGTAAAATCTATTTTCCTGATTCAAATGAATTTAAATATCAATTATTTTCTACATATAATTCAAATTAACTTGTATCTGAGTGGTCACATTTAAATTCATTTAAAAAAGCACACATGCTGTATTCAGGAAGAAAGGCACATGAAGTAATGTGAGAGACCCAAAAAAGACAATGTGGTTCTTTATAGTAGCAATATCAGTTAAACTAAGAAATCAGAATCTGATTAAATACTTTCCTGTATTGACTATAACTGGAATAGTTTAATTAAGTTACAAATACTCTATAGGATAACAAACTGGGGCAAACTCTATAGGATAACCAACTCCTTTCTTCAATGTCTGTCAACTTTAGAGGGTGTTTCTTTTCCAGAAGACAATAATTTTTCATACACTTCACTTCAGTTTCATTTTCCCACCCAAACTCCTAGAGGATTTTCAGTCATATAAACAACTTAGAAAAACCTCAAGCAGTACAAGCACAGCACGCAAGGAACATCCCATGGCAAGGAAGATATTTAAGGTACCATAATAAGGAATATGGAGTTCAGTGTTATCACATTTTCATGAGCATGTACAGAAATAAAATGCACACAAGGAGAAAAGCTGGAGCTAAAAACCAAACCCAACCCCTTGTTACCACCCCTCCATTGCATATGATTTTTTATTAAATAAAGCTGCCTAGTCCAGCAGTTACCTGTGGCACCCAGGAAACAGCAAATGGAACGGGAAAATCCACAAGGCAATCTGGTGGTTCTGTAGGATACTGAGGGAGGGAAAGAAAATACAGTTTTTCTGGTTTCTTTTTCCTTGGTGATTTAAAGTCAGACTGATACTCAGCTGCCAAATTTGATAACAAAATATGAGCACTTCAAGCATCTTGAGAACTTGGCTCTGAGAGGAAACAGTATGTAAAGCATTTTCAGGAATAGTTATGAATGTTAATTATCATTTAAAGAAGAAAGCTACATGTAAATCTTTTATATATCAGTATTTAGTAAAGGCAGGAGAAGCACAGTTTTCTGTGTTCAGTGGTCACAAAGGCACATTAAAGAAACCTTAAGACACAAAGCATGAAATATTTTTTAAAAATTTATCCTCAATTACCCATACTGGATAGCAAAGTTTAAAAATCAAACAACCCTTTCATGAGTCAAGAACTAATTTTCATTTAAGCTAAACTATTTGTTCTGATTGGCAACATTTTGTGTTTTGAAACTGAAAGTAATCCAGAGTACAGAACTATTTAGAAAGAGATGAGTGAACATGGACCTAAAATTAAAATCCTCATGCCAAATTAAGAGATATCAATAAGAAAAATTAAAAAAAAAGGCGGTATTTAAAAAATGAAGCTATAAAAGGTTTGCTAACTCCATGACACCTTAGGTTATTACAGTTACAATCAGAAGTGTATGTCAGAAATCATCCTACTATTCTTTAGGACAATTTAAGCAATTATGAAATGCAATATTTATATTGGTCTTCTGAGCACGCAGCTAACTTTATCTAGAGAAAGCATTTTCTTACCCCTTGCCAGATCATTCAGATAATTACCAAAGTGTCTTAATTACTACACAACAGGCAAACCCTATTTGAAGCCTTGGGGTCTGAAATGCTCCTGCACTGATCTTAATCAAAGAACCAGCGTAACAAAAATAAACACACTTTTATTAAAGCAGGTTATCAAAAGAAATGCCTTCCCAAAAAATACTTCAGCCAAGTCTTTTCAAATGTAGTGGCTGTGTGTGTGAAGGCAAATCAAATCCCCACGGCACCAAAACAATGTTTCACATACAAATTTTGTCTGGCAAGTTTAAATGCCAGACATGGTTTAAAAAGGACAAGCGATTGATCCTTCATCATAACAAACACTTGAAAACAAAATGAAAATAAAGAAAAAAGCAAAAGAAAAAAAGATGATTACCTGTGAAAACAGACAACTCTGATAATCTCATCTTTTTATTACATACATCCTTAGTTGTTAGATGGTGCTTTCTTCTGCTATAAGGAACATTCAGCTATTTTATTACTTTAAAAAAACCACACAAGTTTGTACAAGGACAGAGAACTGGAATCTCCATTCCCTCAGGACAGCGCGAAGTTAAGGCTGAACAGAACCAGCCAATGCACAAGTGCCAGTGTTTGACCATGGCAGCTGCTTGGGAAAAATTAATATTGCACTGTAATTTTTTTCTGCATTTTTATACTTTCAAACAGTTAAAATACTTTACTTCTGTTGTCCTAAGAGCAAGAAAACCTTAGGGCAACAGGCTGCACCTAATTTCTAGTGTCACACAAAGTATTGTACTTATCCCTTACGAACAACACAACCTGGTTCCTCTCCTTGCACATTAAATAGACCATAATTGTACTTCCTGATGGATTTTTTCCATCAGTGTATTTAATAATGGACTGACTAGCAAATTAATTATGCACTCATTACTCTCTGCATGTAGAACAGTTTTACTCTTTTTAAAAATCCACTTGAGCAACACTCATTCCCAAAGAGTATTTTTCCCCCTCAAAGGTAAAGCTTGTTCATGTTATGTAAGACTAGAAAACTCCTGGTTTCTAAAGGAATATAGGATGCCTGTGAAGGTGGGATTTAATCTTAAAATACTGTGCCCACTCCTCAAGCTTTCAATATTATAACTCCAGATGATGGACCACAGATAGTCCCAAACAACAACACCCAGAGACTTTTAGATCCCTTTTTCCCCTGGACTGATTTTCTGAAGACAACAGTTACTGCCATGCAATTGTCACCACACAGCCTGGATATTAACAGCCTCTGATGAGAGATTTATGCCTTGAAATGAGACATTCTATGAAGAAATGTTGCAATTTGAGTTCAGTGATAAGTACTAGGAAGAATTAAAATTTTTCTGTTTCTGCAAATGCCATGGGTTTGATTTGCAAGTACTGTCAAAATTAGACATTTATTTAGACTAAAAAGAAATAATTTTTCTGACTGACTTCAATTTTTCATAAATCTTTACATCTCTGACTTTAACAGTAAGACTTGTTAATAACCAACCCAACATCCTCTAATTCTTGTTCTATGCACAGTCTCTGGATGGAGTGATAATGAAGGAAAGTCTCCCAGATGGCTGTCTGTAATCCAGTAAAATGAGTGCAATATCAAAGTGTTTTTCATGTGATGCACAGTTGCATCTTACAGACAACCATAATCCAATATTAATTTTAAATATAGTTAGTCTGAAAACTCTCAAAAAAAGATTTTAACTGCCCTGTTACCTTGCAGAACACACACAGCAGCAAACAAACCAATGAATCCTAACGAATTAGGAAAAATCGATTTATTTCAAGGAAGCCTCAAGATATTTTGTCCCACATCAATTTACCTTTGCATTTAACTTGAGAGTGATGAGATGCTGTCGACCACAAGAGTCTTCAGCTTTTAACTTGACTGTGGTCAGCCCAGTGTCCACATAGGCCACTCTGGAAGAGAAAAGAAAACTCTAAGAGCCCTGCAGGAAGTGCAGTTTGAAAGGTTTGCAATACTCTGATTATTCTGTTACAAATATTAATCAGAGGAAGTCCTATATGCCAAGCATTTCTGCTGCTCCAGATTTACTGCTGTTAATACACCAGCCTAGTGCCTAATGCAGTCATGTATCTCTGGGTTATTTACAACGTGTGTCAGGGCTCACGCTGTGGTCAGTGAGCACCGTGTTTCAGTTTTCCATCACTGGAACCTTTGACACGCACAGCATGTTCCTGTCAGCCTCTACTTATGTACACATTAAACTTCCTGTCAAATCTTTGATCCATTTCTGCAGTTTCTTACTCTATGAGACTTTTATGCTCTTGATTTGCTTTTCTCTTCAATGAAGTTCTCTTTTATTATCAATACTATTATTGTGGGAAATTCAGTGCATATTGGTTCATATTCTGAAATTGATTTTCTGCAGAAAATAGTACCCAAACAGGTACAAAATGAGTTATTTATGATGATTTGCCTTCATTTCCTGACAGTTTCACACCGTATTCATGCACCCTAGCAAGCAGAAAGTACATACTAAATGTGAACAAGTTTTAAAACTTCTGACATAATCACTGACTCTTAGCTTAAGATGTCACTGGTTCATGACTCCCACCACAATGAAGATGGATACAATTGTAAAATATATTGTTCTCTAAAGATGGATTCTGCTTAGTAGCTTCAACAATTGCCGAAAAGGTTCAGACTTCCCCATATATTTACCAGTAAACTGGGCATGTGGATATTTTGGCATTTTTACTATGTCATTCCTGTGTAAAGACAAAAAGCAGTCCAAGATAATTGCGTGACTTATCACTCAGACTGATGGAAAGGCCTAAGAGAGTTCAGAGAGAGTATCTGCTTGCTGGCCTAAGTAACATTTATTTTTTTAAACCATTACATACTAGAAAAAGTCACATAGTTCTCCCAAGTGAAACTGGCAACAGAGTTGTAGAGGCTTTAGGAAGAAAAAGTAGATGTACACCAAAGGGTGGCACATCCCTAGGAAGGAAGTGAAAAGAAGAAAAGAAAATTATCTACATAAATGAAATAGCCTCAACATGAAGGAACTGAAAAATACAGATGAAAAAAGCGGTAGGGGTAGTAAGAAGGGGGAGAGAGAGTTTATTTCATGTTTAATGCTGATTAATGCAATATTAAAGAGACCCGCAGATTTCTGGGAGTATTTCTCCCCAACAGCTGAAAGAAAGACAAGTCTTGATGAAAGTGTAATTCAACTGGAGTCAATTAAACTTGATACACTCAGAAAGAATTAGAGCATTCCTCCTCTAATTGGGGGAAAAAACTCATTACTCCTGCTTTGCTACATCTTTACCTCAAAAGTGTATCAGAGTTTTATAAAGGTGAGAAACTACCTCTATACCACACCTCCACCTACTGCTTCCCGGGCTGGGGAATTCCTAAAGCAGCAGCTAAGGCACAGCACGGATACTGCAGTGAAATATGCAGCAGTGTCCACACCAAAGCACAACTGGTGCCTGCAGCACTGTGCCGTAAAGATCCACAGCAAAGGAAAATAGAAAAATTAAAGAGATGCTGCCAAGGTGTCTGGGATCTTAAATTACCTGTTCTGACATTCACCTTGTTTGGACCACTTCAATCTTGATTTATAAGAAAAGTATGGATTATTTTAGTTTCAATTCACACTTTTTGTATAAACACATATGGAATTGTTTACATAGGTGATATTTCACTTCTACAGACTTTTATTCCTCTGTAGGCTCCATCATTTTATCACAATTAAAAAAAAACGGAATCAGCATAAAGATGGAAAGCCTCAGGTAAATCTCTGAAATCCAGCATGACACACAAATGACTGAGAGCACAAGCCTAGGCAGGATTCTCTGGAAATGGAGAAGGCAAGAGGAGAAGATACTTTCTATGAAAAAAATGGGAAAATATCAAGCAGAAGAGCTTTGAGATATGAGAGACCATGGACTTAAGAGATACTGGCAGCCTTTATGAATCCTCATGAGGGTGGTAAGAGTTCTACATGTGTTTTATAGTTGATAATTTACCTTCCCAGGACACTGTCACTGAATCAACCAGCTTGATTAAGGGATAGTATCAGAAGAGCCTCCACTATAACTTTACTCCTGCAGTAGTATCTCTCCCACCCATATCCTTCAATTTTTCAGTAGGATTTGAGTGCAGTCAGCTTCCAGCATGACCCCAAACTTGCTAGGAATGAGTAAATCTGGGGTACACAACAAGCAAGGGGTTTTCCTAAGAAAAATCCTGTTAAATAAAGCTGGAGGCTGCTCAAGGTGTGAGCAGTGATTGCTCCTCACTGCCAGCACCAAACCCAGGCAGTTCTGCTGAAAGATCATTGCAGGATGTTCATAACTGACATGCAAATAAGCATCACCTACAACTCAAAACCAGTCTCAGTTAAGAGGCTTTCTTAGAGACTTTTAACTTTAGTGTTAAAAGCACTCTGAAATCAGAGGTGTGACTTGCTAATGGACTTCAAATTGCCTATCTAGGTCATTCTCCTTTCAAGTCAGAGTAAACCTGATGTGATTCCCTACGTGCAGCGCAGTCCTTTGATTACTGACTGACTTCTCCAACTATTTTTCAAGATTTAGGGGTTTTAGTTGCTTGGTTGGTGTTTTGGTTTTTTTATCCATTTTGAGAGACCAAGCATAATTGAAAATTTATTTCCCACGTGTTTAAGAAATTTTAACTAATATTCTTAGACTTGAGCGTGTGAAATTTAAATAGAGTATGGCACAATTACATATTAACAATGGCAACCACTGACAAAAACTTCAGCTGATTTCACACGGGTGTTTTAAACCTTTAAATAAAAGTGGGCCTTCAAAGCAAACTCCCACTTAATGCTAATCATATGTTGTTTATCTCTACAGAAATCAGGCGGAAAACTCAAAACTGTTCTTACACCTAAGGCTTCTATATTTCATTTAACAAAATACACATTTGTTAAAGTTTTGGGTAGAGAATTTTTCAAATCTCCCCTCCACTCACGCATTTTTTTGGTAGATTTACATTTCTGTGGATTAAATATTAAATTCCTCTAAGAAGATCCTTGTGCTATAAAGAGCAGGTTCTTTAAAAATTATTATTCTAATTCTAAAAAAAGTATGAAATGTTTCTATGAAAGCATAAAGGTACACAATGATCAACCATAATCTGTAGGAATAGTCACAGCCAGCTGTACAAAGTAGAGAAGAAGAAAACTATAAATATTAACTTAATTATGTTTAATACACCAATAGTTTATAGCTCAAAGAATTGATTTCTTAGTAGTGTATCACCTTTCAGCTCAGTTATTTGAGACAGAAAATATCCCTTCAGTTGATACAGGCTTGTTGGGTTCTTTTAATTTAAAAGCAAAGCAAAATCAGTTTCTGAATAGGGTAAATGAACAGAACAAGTACATTTGATATGTTCAACTCACAAATACAAAAGAGGAACAGATATTCTAAAGATGATGTTTGTTAAGAACTAAAATAATCATACTTATTCCAGCCCAGTATTTCTAGATCTCTGACAAGACAGGAGTAGTATTCTGGAGGCCGTGGTATGTGCAGGTCTTGTGTGTTCTTTAAAGCAATTTCCTGTTTAAAAGAACATTAAAAACATCGTTAAGAGCAATTTCAATATTTTTGCATCTATTTAGCCATGTGATTTTTGCAATTCATTCGAAAATATTAAGCTTATGTAAAATTAACTGTACACTGCATTTGTTTTGTTATAGCCTCCAGCTAAAGCAGACAAAGAAGCTGTTTGGTAAATTACTTCAGATACTGGTAATGAAAACATCTGCAATTTAAAAAAACCCCACAGATGTTGACAACGGAGTCTTCAGATGCAAATATCAAATGTGCCTCTTTTTCAGCTAATAAATTTGAAGTCAAGCATCTTGACTGAAAGAACATTTCAAAAGAATGTTCTATTAAGCCCACAGCTGTCTCCTGGGCTCCACTGCCACAAAAGACAACACATCTATGAAATCCCCTGTATTTTATACATATATATAAACTTTATATAGCAATCAAAAAACAAAATCAGTTTCTCAGTTGTAACATCACAGGATCCCTTAGAGTAAGTTTTGGTACAGACACTCATCAAGCATGTAGCAATGTCTCAAAAAGAAGTTTCTATCAAAAAGTTAACGTTACTGTGAAAAATAAGCCCAAACCATGTGTTCCAGTTGTGTTGTGCTACTCGTTCTTTAAAAGTGCATTTAAGTTAAAATTATGCTTACAGAACACATAAATTTATGACATTTAGAATAAAACTATTAATAATTAAAAATAAAATAAATTTACATGAAAATATAATTTATAATAGGACAAGTTTAACAGTCATTTCTGCCCAGTTCTCCTGCACCTTCTTCTGTGTTTTCACTCTCTGCACTAACTGAGGATCACTATTTTGAATGAATTAGACTTTCACTGCATTCTCATTTTCTGAGTGCCTGTGTATGTAGGCAAATACATTGAAATAACTGTCGTGAAATACCCCAAAAAAGACATTCTTATTCAGGCCTTATTCCAAGCATAGCAGAGCAGCAGTGTAACACCAGGAGGAATTTCTGCTGCTATTTTGAAGAGTTTTATTCCTAAAGTTAAGTAGTTTGGCTGAAGTACTCATCAGCAAGAATGCTCACAGGATAATGTTTTACTAATAGATAAGAATTGCCAGTTTCATGTTTATTAAAGGGTTTGCTAGTCTTCAACCCCAGACTTGAAAAACTTTTAAAAGAAGAATAAACAGCAGCCTCTAAACTATCAGGAAAAAAAGAAAAGCTTTCTGCAGTTATTTGTCAAATTGTCAGACAGGTGAAAGCACCTTCAGCAATCCACTGACTGTACAACCCTTTGTATGATTACAAGCCTGCTTTACCATCTGGACAATAACAGGAATTCCAAGAAAATCACTGTAAAGAGGATGGCTCTACACTGAGATCCCCTGGGATTTTAAATTTTTGTAGCACTCCAACTTCCAGAGAAACGGTCACTTAAAATCCTAAAGGATATTTATGCAGATACTACATGAACAGCATATATTCAAAATCAGCTCTTCTTAAAAAAACCCATAAATCTATAGAACAGTAAAAAACTGAAAGTGAAACCCAAAGCTCTAAGAGCATCCCATGTCCCACGCATATATTCTAGCACTCACCAAAACAGTTTTCAGCTCTACCATAAAGCTGACAAGATCTGGGCAGCTGTGCAGCCTCTGGAGGAAAGACAGGATTAGTTAATTTTCTGCAGCTCGTAACTTCTGGTGGTTCACCCCAAGTGTTTTTCTGGTATTGTCCAACCAAACATGAAAAAGACCAAGTGTATACCATATGTTTAAATTTTTCAATTACAGAAGAGAACTCCCAGGAAACTTTACCGAGAATGAACCATCCCCTCTGTCACACCACATGACATCACTCATTTATATATTTATGAAATCAGGTCCATAAGATACAGTGTGTCAACCAACACATGTGGCAAAGATTCCTCCTCAGAAACAAAGTATTCTAAGGCTGCTGTATGCTCACTCCAAAGCTTCCTTTGGATACTGAGATATAATTCAGATCCCAAGAATGAACTAAGTCTATCAAGAATTAATGTGAATTCTCTTCTTTGCATTATAAACAACTTGTAAAAGAGTAAATACATTAAAAAAAAAGGCAAAATCTGTTTCTAATTGAGAGAGTAAAGAAAAATCCCAGTAAAATGTCATCAGTCATTTATTAAAAATTGTTCTAGCCCGATCTCCAAAAAAAAATAAAGGTTGAATAAAAATAAACATTTACTAAATTCTATCCATTTCTCATTATATTTACTTGTAAATCCTGAGGCATTTAAAAATAAATCTTGGCTACAATGAAAGGAGGGTTCTTTAACCCTTTAAGAATAGGTGAATGAGCACAAGATTTTCAGAATCATAAACAAAGATTTAAGAATACTTAATAATAATATTAAAATAAGTGGTTTTTAACTTGTATACCTGCTTTAAAATGTGCCGATATCCATGCAGGATCTTCTTCAGACGCCAGCTGCACTCTATCCTAGACAAACAGTGTATTGTACAAATTTTAAATGCACAGTACATGATTTTTTAAAGACAGCAGAAAGCCTTCCACACACAACAGCACAACAGCTTTTCTTGGAAAAAAACAAAGGAAGGAAACAATACTTCAAAACTGCTTTGAGTTCCACGTTCAAAGTTACTTAAAACTTCCAAATGTCACTATGCCGAAGCCCATTAAAAATTAGGAATTAACCTGCAAAAAGCCCCTTCTGTGCCGAAAACAACAACATAATTCCTGCGAGCAAGTGTGACTTCATAAAATACAGTAATATTTAAAAGTGATAACCTGAAAATGTCAAAGTTACCTGTAATGCAGTTTTAATTACCCAACCTAGAATGTAATAAAGCTATGGAATACCACATCTGCTCCCAGTTTGGGGTGAGCTGGCCTAGGCAGAACTATGGAATACAAAGTTAAAGGCTCATCCATGTATGTGGATTAGTCCTTTCACCTCACTTCCCATTGACTGCTGGGATAAACACAGAAATAAGAACAGAGCTTTTAAAGAAAAGTTGGGTAATAAAAATTAATACATAGAAACAGCAAACAGAAAATGAAGTTAAAAAGCTCTGTTAACCATCAAGTACATAATTGCTTGAATTTACAGCTTTGCACTGAATTTTCTGTTTCCCAAATGGTGACATAGAAATGATCTATAAATATAAACTATATAAAAAATATAATTTTTTCCCAAGTACATTGCTTCATATATATAAATACAACCAATTAATTACAACATGTTTCAAAGTTAATTAACAACAAAATATTTTGATATGGGCAATGCTTATTGTCAGCATTTATTAACACTGATGCTGTGCAATTTTGTTGCAAGGTTAAGTTGAAACCAGTGAGAATAAATTAATAACACTGATATTGGATAAAAGAATAATTCATTTTCATATCCATTATTGCTTTTATCAAAATTAACTTTGTTACATCAGACTTAGAAATTGCTGTCAGAAACTCTCTTACCTTGCATTTTTCAGTTGAAAATCCACTGGTAGCAGTATCCTGATGTGGAAGTCTCTACCCTTGAAAAGAAGTATTCAGTTAATAGGAGAGTCAGAAAATAAAAATATTAGACACTTGTGGGAATGGTTCCCCATCAGATCATCTTTCCCCACAAGAAAGAAACTTTGTCTTTTCTGTCTTTCAGGAACATTATGCAGAATCTCTTTCCTTAGGGATAAAAAGCAGCATGAGTGACAGGTACAAATAATGTTGATTTTAATTCTGCAGTTGAAATACTCTTGACCTTTAATTCACAATATTCACTAAAAACTCTTCAGTACATCAAATTTCATAAAGCAAACATAACACCTTCCAGGAGAAAAATAAACATTATCCAAATCTGAACAAGACCAAAACACATAATTTAATCCAAGGCATGCTACTGTACGTGAAAGTCTGCCTTCAACTCCAGTAAAAGTCAAAACAGACGCTGATCATCAAAGTAACTACACTAAAAAGAACCTTGGGCACCGATCCACAGCACATTTCAGCAGAGTTTTACAAACTGTAAACAAAAACAGTCCCAAGTACATAAATTGAATTTTTTTTCCTGTTAGTACAATCCACGTGGGGCAGCTTCAAAATCCCAGCTACTTGTATTTTCAGTCCTTATTGAGGTCCTCCTTCTACTTTATTATGGGATGAGCAAAATAAAACTGAAATAAAGAAAGTCTGTGAAGCCCGGAAGCAAAGGGGGCAGATAACTTATCTTAAAACTTTTATTCCAGACCCAGTGCCAGCTCAGCACACCTTGAAGTAGGGAGTACTGGTCCCCAGCACAAGCAAGGCACGGACATACTGGAGTTAGTTCAGGGAGGAGCTCTGAAGGTGATCAAGAGCTCAAGGCATCTCTCATGTCAGGAGAGCCTGAGGGAGCTGGGACTGTTTAGCCCAGAGAAAAGAAGGATCACGGAAGGACTAAAGAAGGTACAGCCAGATCTGACAGGCTGAGAAGTGACAGAAATACAGGAAATATTACCTAAATTGAATGAAAAAACCCTCATTAATAAGGAAGGGGGGGTCAGAGACTGGAACAGGCCATCTAAGAGGTTCCACATTCTCCGTGCTTGGAGATATTCACAACCTGCAAATGGTCTAAAGCAACCTACTTAAGGCAGAGAACCTCCAGAGGTTCTTTTCAATCTCAATGTCGACTACATTTTGACAATGCTAGTGGACACAGCCCATGTCTTTTGCCTTCTACTTAGAGGAATTAAAGTCTCACGGTATTTTTTAATTAAAATACACCCGTTCAGAGCTCTGTGTATGTGATATTTTAACGAGCCACAGCCGCAGTGTCAGTGATAGCAAAGCTGGGTTGGGAGCATCCTCCTCACCCTGCCTCAGGAGCTGTTCTGCCCCCTGCACCGCTCTTTCCTCATCCCGAGGGACGATGCAGCCGCTTCAGCTGAAGCCTCACAAGTAAATTAAAGGAAAACACCCACCATCAGTCATTTATGTTAACTTTTACCACAGGCCATGAACGTGGGCACGATCAACCTCGCCCCAAAACCACTTTTGTCAGCACAACTAAGCCAGCCCAGAAGGCAGGAGGAAGCCGTTCCCTGGGCAAACCCGCGGGACGGCGGCGGGATCCCTCAGGGCAGGGAAACGGCATTCCCTAATTCACATTCCCGGTGGCTCAGTCAGGAACCCCGGCAAGGCGGGAAGCGCCTCCCCCTCAGACCGAGCCGCGGCACGGCGGGAAGCAGTCCCTCCCCAGACCCGGCAGGGCGGGAAGCACCCCCCCTCCGCCTCAGAGCAAGGTACGCCGGCCAAGCGGCGCCCGGGCCGCGGTACCTGGGCGGTGACAAAGCCCTCGTAGGCAGTGCCGTGGCGGTCCTGCGGCAGCAGCAGCGGGCAGTGCCGGAGGAGAGCCCGCTCTCCCGCCATATTCGCGCCCCGCGCCGCCGCCGCCGCCGTTCGAACGCGAAGCCCCGCCCCCGCCAGCGGGCGGCGCACGCGCCTGAGGGGCAGGGAGGGAGGGGCGGGCTGGTGAGGGGCGGTGCGCGACGCTGAGGCGGGCGCGCACCTGAGGACAGGCGTGTGCTGCTAAGGGGAGTGCACCTGAGGGGAGAAGCGTGTCACTGAGGGGAGGAGCGCACCCGAGAGAAGAGCACCCGAGGAGAGGAGCACACCTGAGGGGGGAGTACACCTAAGAGGAGGGTTATGTCGCTGAGGGGAGCGCACCTGAGGGGTGAGGTGCGTGTCACTGAGGGGAGCACACCCGAGGAGAGGAGCACACGTGAGGGGGGAGCACACCTGAGGTGAGGGCTGTGTCGCTGAGGGGAGCACACGTGAGGGGGGAGCACCCCTGGGTGAGGGTTGTGTCGCTGAGGGGAGCACACCTGAGGTGAGGGTTGTGTCGCTGAGGGGAGCATACCTGAGGGGGGAGCACACCTGAGGTGAGGGTTGGGTCGCTGAGGGGAACACACCTGAGGGGGGAGCACACCTGAGGTGAGGGTTGTGTCGCTGAGGAGAGCACACCTGAGGTGAGGGTTGTGTCGCCGAGGGGAGCATACCTGAGGGGGGAGCACACCTGAGGTGAGGGTTGTGTCGCTGAGGGGAACACACCTGAGGGGGGAGCACACCTGAGGTGAGGGTTGTGTCGCTGAGGAGAGCACACCTGAGGTGAGGGTTGTGTCGCCGAGGGGAGCATACCTGAGGGGGGAGCACACCTGAGGTGAGGGTTGTGTCGCTGAGGAGAGCACACCTGAGGTGACGGTTGTGTCGCTGAGAGGAGTACACCTGAGGGGAGGCACGCACTTGAGGGGTGAGGTGCGTGCCACTGAGGGGAGCGCACCTATGGGGAGGAGAACACCTGAGGGGAGGAGCGCACCGTGCTGAGGGATGCGCACCCTCAGGGGAGGCGCTCGCGCCGCTGACGAGGGCGCGCGCGCGTCCCGAAGGCGGGAAACTCTGAGGGAGACCCCCCGCGGCTTCCAGAGCTCTTGAGGGGCAGCTTCCAGAATCCCAAGGAGCAGCCCTGGTTTCTCCCACAGCAAGGAGGGGGTCCCTGTACTTTGAGGAGCGGCTTTTCCAGAGCGCTGAAGGAGCACGGCTTCCCCTGGAGCAGAAACGGGGTTTCCTTGCTCTTTAGCACATCCTGACGGGACTGGATTGAGTAAGGACTAGCTATTAAGTAAGGATAACTATTAAGTAAGGCTCATAGTAGTCAGCTGACTGTGTCATCGAGATTTTCTTGCCACCCGGAGCAAGGGTTTACTCGATTTATGCATTCTTTTCTAGGAGTCACTGTTTCCTGCCATAACACTTTTAGGGTCATAAAAGCTCTTCTGCCCTCTCACACAGGTGTTGGGATAAAACCTTCCTCTCTTTTCTGGGTGGGTTGCTGCCAGAACCTGACAGCCACAGTATGTGGGAAAGCCTGATGAGAGAAACTTAAAGCTTTGGGGTTTTTTGCATATGTTTCAGAAGGCATTAAAATTTTGCGTATCACTGAGGCTGAGCATCATGCAAGACTCAATTTCTGCCCAAATAGGCATGTTTAAGAAAGAAAACACAGCTTTTTGCCTAATTAGATATATTTGAGAAAGAAAATTCAGTTTTATAAAGAGGTAGGTGACTTACCGCAGTCACCTAAGAGGTGGCACGAGCATCTGCAACTGTGGGACAGGAGGTGGGTTGAAAGAGAAATAAAGAAAACAGCACAAATGTTTACACCTGCAGCTAAATCCTGTTTCCTTAGCTTGAGAGAGCTGTACATGGGGATTGCATGGAAATAGAAGAGTCAAAAAAGCAGTCAAACCCTTTGCAGATTTATATTGTTGTAGAGGCTATTGGAAATATAATATACAATGCACTAGGAGGCAATAGGTGAAAGAGTCCCAAGATTTGATATATAAACTCATCATAGTGAGATTTTCAGGAATATGTGCTACTAAATATATATTCTCACCACTGTTAAACTTTTTTTTTATTCCTTGTAATGTCACTGGTGATTTCCAGACTTCCAGCAAACTGTCAGTGTACTTGAGAAAGACAGATTCAGTTCTCTGCAAGAATGTTGCTTTACTCACCCTTTTCTGCTCCAGAGAACCTCGGACAATGCAAGATTGTTACCAGTGCAAGAAACATTTTCTAAATATACGCAGGAACAGGTTGTAAATACCACCGTGTTCAGCCCGTCTGTAGTTTGCCCCCCTGAAGCTGTTCCTGTGCCTTTCACTACCCAGCATGGCTCACCACGAGCAGTTAATCCAATGCTTCATAGTAATTTGTATCCTTCATGTTATCTATTAATTTAATTTTGACCAAAACATTTCTCCTCTTGAGCTGTTTTCTCTCAGTATGCATTACACTAGAAATTACCTTATTTAATTGTGAAGTAGCTCTGTACTTTACCAGGTCCACTGATTATTTCTTAATTGCATCAAGTGCAAAACCGTAGGCAGTGGTTTTTTTCTTCTTTTTTTGGCCGTGTTTATCTGAGTCTCTGGCATTAAAAAAATGTCAAGTCACTTTAGCCAAGTGCAGTTAGGAAGTAATGTGTCTAAATAAAAACACCGTAAGATCAGAAGCATAAAATATTCTACTACTGGGGCCCAGAAAACATTAATCATTATCTTACACCGTATATACTACACACTTTAAAACTTTGTAAAAAAAATGCAATTACTTGAAGCATCGTGTTACTTTGATCTGGCACACAGACCAGCACTTTTAAAGCAGAAAAATTAAAAAAACAAGAGCAGTGAGAAGTTGGACAGAGCTGCTCCTCAAGGGAAAGGAGCACTGAACTGATCTTTCAGCCACAGGCCACATATACCAATTTAATTACAGTTACTGTTTGCCAGAAGAATCATAATGGAGTATGTTATTAATTACTTGTCCATTCAAATATCATATTCAGCCAGTTAAGTCATCAATAAAATCATGACTCCAGTGGCAAAACAAGCAGTGTACAGAGCAAACACTTGAAAGCATTGATTTCTGGGCTAAATTTTGTTAGTTAAGTTATCCCACAAACAGTCAGAAAGAAAGTACATTCATCACTCAGAATGCACATGGAACCAAATTGAAATAATGCGGATTTTTTAAGAGCTGATTTTTTTTATTTATTTAAGGACGTTATGAAAGGCAAGAAAATAACAGTGCATTGTTCTCCAGCATTAGTGTCTCCAGCGTAAAACAATCCATTTAAACCCATGCAAAATGGCTAATACTGTTATTGCTGCCCTTTTTCCTAACTCAGTGTCGTTTCATTCATCTCGCCCCTAAGAAATGACCTTTTCTGTGCACGTCCCCACCTTTTTCCACAAATCCCCTGAGTGACAGAATCTCATCCTAATCCCATTTCCATTTAGATGTTACAGGAAAGCATTGTAGACCTTGGAGGCAATAAGTAATCATAATGGAAAGATAATAATATGTTTATGAAATCTGGATTTTAGAATAGCAAATTGAAAAATTATAATAGTATTTCAAGCCACCGAAGGTCAATGTTACTAAGAGCAAAAAGCCATCGATCAAGTGTTCTCAAACTTTTCTAGTTTAGATTATTTTTCGATACAAAGCATCTCTGTTTCAGAGAGCAGCACCTCTCTCCTGAGGTGATTCCTCGTCTACCTAGCAGTTACACAATCTGGTGTTATGAACAGTATTTAGTATTTTTTTTCTATGAACAACTGTTTTTCTAGTGTGGCTTTATCTTTTAAGCAGACCTAAAAACCAGAGAACAACTTCACAGGCCTCTCCAAAATGCACTATAAACCACAGTTGAAAATTTCCAGCCCTTATTAATTCTTAAAGGTAAAAGAATATGTAAGAACTCATAACTAAATATATCAAAATGGTACTTTGAGTATTGTGCAGTTGTAGGTTTTTTTAATAAAGGTAAATTTGCTTCCTTGTGCCTAAAAGCTACAAAGTTGTACATATAGAAAACCACTGAAACTTAACTGAGGTCCTAGGCAAAAAAAAAACCAACCAAAAACAACACTCCAGCCTTGTCCTCAGCCAGTTAAGGAGTTTTCCTCTCTTGAGCTTCAGTTTTCCACTGTTTTAAAGCACACCTCAGACTCACCAACAGCCATTTTTGGGACTAGCTGAAGTTTTCTGCGACTAAAGCAGCAGACCGTGGTTGTTACCTGGAAAGGGTTTTACTGGACTGCTGCTCTCCCGAAAGGCTCCTTGCTGTTGTCAAGGACAGTTGTGCTCTCCCCTTTCCCCCTGTTCCTGGCCCTGCAGCCTCTTCTCCCTTCTGCCATCTCTCGTTCCCAATCAGTGCCCTTGTACATTGGGCCTGTTTGTTCACTGACCAAAAGCTAATGTGGTTTTTTTTAAATTCTTTTTAAGCTGGCCTGGCTTACTGAAGTTGTGACAGAAGCACTAGAGATGACATGAAGAAAGCATCAGGATGGAACATCCACAAGCAAAACCACCCTATTTGGAAGCAAGATGTTAGATGAGACACTGGAAGAGCACACAGGTGAGAACCACCAGGCTTCCCCTTTTACCACCATCCTCCCAGACCACAGCCTGTCACTGGTGCAGTTTTCACAGACACTGCTTCCTCTGTCTATCCAAGCAATTCTTGCTACAAAATACTTCTCAGTGAGGTTGTGTGGAGACCCCATAGCAGCCTTCCAGTATCTGAAGGGGCCTACAAGGACTCTTCATCAGGAACTGTAGTGATAGCACAAGGGAGAATGGCTTCAAAGTGAGACAGAGGAGGTTTAGATTAAGTGTTAGGAAGAAATTCTTCCCTGTGAGTGTAATGAGGCCCAGGCACAGGTTGCCCAGAGAATCTGTGGCTTCCCCACCCCTGGAACTGTTCAAGGCCAGGTTGGACAAGGCTTGGAACAACCTGGGATAGTGGAAGGTGTCCCTGCCCATGACAGGTTTTGGAACTAGATGGTATTTGGGTCCCTTCCAACCCGAACCATGCTGTGATCCTATTTGCATAGAGTTGGTCTTACACTCTACTTTTATTTCTGGCTATTTTAAAACATTTTTCATCGTTAACAGCTCACAAACTCAGAGACTCTGGACACCTCCCTCATAACACCTCAGTACAAAGCAGTGCAGCTGTTCACAGAAGTGTCTAAGCAGCAAATACCTCTGTTCTGATGATTTTGAATGCAATTATTCTTCTGTATTTAAAGAACTTTAATATCATATCCAAACCAAGAGCAGTGATTGATCTATTAACAGTATAAAATGATTAAGTAAGCATTGGCTATTTTAAAAATGTCTTGGGACTAGAGGGCTCTCAAAGCTCATGTTCATCTTTGTATATATAGGCAAAGTCTTGGCACTCTTTTTGGCAGATGACCCAGCAAAATGACTGATGTATGAACATTAATGCATTCACATAAATTAACTCTGCACATAAAAAACACAGAGCCTTTAAGCCCAATTACATCTTCCCCAATTGTACAAATACTCCCTTTGCAGTCAGTGGCAGCTCAGGAAGATGAGGCCAATCCATATGTTATATTGATTCTAAAGGCACAAGAGTATGCAGTTAATCCCTTTCAAACCTTGCAGAGCACAAGCTCTTGGAGATCTTCCAAGCAGCCAGATGAAAGTTGCCTTTCAGAACCAGGGGCTGTGTGTTGTTAGAGATTCCAAAACATGCTGGGCCAAAATCTGGCCTTCCTTCTACCAGTGTAAAAGGGGACTATTTCAGGAGAGATCTGCATGTGTGCACCAGTATAAAACTGATCATTATCTTGCAAAAAAGTGTATAATGCTAACATGCTTTCCTCTTAATGTCCAAGAAAAGCAAAGCATAGATCAACAAATGAAAATGTTTTCTTCCAGCTAGAAGTTTTATAACATTTAAAACATGTCAGACATTTTATGATAGTTTTTAGGGTCTTTTGTGCTGCTAATAGGTTTTACCTGAGGACAATTCAGATACCAGAGTGAGGATTGACATGTGAATCGTCTCAAGTAGGTCAAAAAAGGTAGGTTAAAAATTGCAAACCCACCATGAACCTTCTGTAGACACATGGCCTGAAGCATCCAGAAGAGCTACGACAGATGAGAAACACCTTTCTGTAAAGCTAAAGGTTGAGCACCTTTAGATGCATTCACACTGCATTTTTGTCCATCAGCACCTACCAAATCTGAGTATTTTGAACTTCTGGTGTTTCACCTGGGTGTTGGCACTGCCTGCGATGCCTTGAAGTGGCTAGCTGAAAACAGAGGCTAGACAAGAGTAAGAGAATAAAAGCAGGTATTTATTTGAAGGGCCTGCAAAGGTACACCCTGGGCAGTCAAAAGCCTCCAAGGGGCTCCACCCAAGCTGGACCCTGCGTCACGTGTTTTTCACACCTTTGTAAGTTTGGTCCATTTGCATATCAGGGTTAATTCTCCAATTACAATTTCAGGTAGTTATGTAATCACCCCAAGTTTGCACCTCCTGTCAGAGGCTTTAGTTTTCGTATTTTGGGGCCTGGGATAACAAGGTGTCCTTGAGTTCAGGCCCAGAGAGGGTTTGTTATGTCTAACAATGAGAGAACAGTAGCTAACAGGCTGTATGAAGTTTCAGAGTTACACACTAAGCAGTACAGGATTTGAAAAATATAAAAGTTAAAACCTAAGCATCATCTGTTTGTGGGATTTTCTAACTACAATACACAAAATACAAACCCATCTCTCCAGCATAGCTCAGAATCCAGTCTGACACCCAGAATCCAGTGCAGAATCCTCAGATTTTACAGTGCAGCTGGATCATGCAAGTAACACTGAGGTTGAAATGAGGCAGTTTACAAAATAAGTGTATCTGTATGGTGTTGAAGTACATTGTTATGGCTGAGTTACAACCCTAGTGCCCATTTTAAGTCAATGTTGTCTAGCAAAATAAAATGAAATTCCTATTATCCAAAATGAGGGAAGTCATTAAGACAGAACTGTATCACCAAGCAGCAGTTTCAAGGTTTCTTCAGCACACTTTAGAAAAGCTGCATAATAAAAACAAATTTTGAAGCAAAACTAAATATGTTCTTTTATAAATGTCACAGTGAAATAAGCATGCAAACCAAAAAGGACCTAACAAGTCACGGAAAAAACCCAGCCATTATCCACAAATAGCAGTCGATAAATTGGGGCAAATCCATTATTTGTCTTAGAAACAAAGGAGATAAAATTTTAAATTTAGACAGAACAATAAGTGTTATGTGATCAGTGGCTTAAAAATTCATTGTAGATGTACCTTACAAAGAAAGTTGCTGTTTGTCTAGATTAGTTTTCAAGACAGAGATGCAACTCCAGGGATTCTGCATGAAGCAAAAAGTTTACATTATAGCACTTTATTCCATTTAACTTTATAACAGTTTTAAGTAAATGCGTAAGAGGAGCACAGACTATAAGAGTAGAGAATACTGTGCAGAAATTAGAAAGAAAAGAGGAAAATACATAATGTAGGATGTAAAAAGAAACAGATAACGAAAATTAAAAGGATTTTACTAGAGGAAAACAATTTCATTTTATTGTAAAGCTCTAAATGAATAAAATAAAGTCTTTGAATGTGAAGATGATTAAAAAGACAAAATCATTAGCTAAAGATATTTACAAGTTTAGACTTTCATTTTGATTGTAATTTTAATTAGCTGGACACTAGGGGGGATGAAAATGAAAGCCTACATCATCTACTTACTCTTTAAATTGCATTCCACCTTAATTTTCTGCTCTTCAGTTCTTAATTTTCTCTATTTTTGTTCTAACTAATCCGGTTATCAGAATAAAGTGATTTTCTCTCAGCCAGGTTTAACATTCAGTATTTGAGTCTGTGAACCAAAAGTTCATCCCACTGCTTCAATTTTTATTCTTTCAATAGCAGAAACTCTCCAGGAAACTTTTCCAGTCTTTTGTCTGTACAGCAGGGTGCTTTATGTACACAGGACAGTTATGCAGTTAATAACAAAGGATTCTATTTTAAAAATAATTATGTTCCATTTACACAGTTTCCCATGAAATTTACTCATAAAATGCAGGATGCACCAAAAGATTAAATGCCATTTTCCTGTTCATTAAAGCCATTTTTCTAACTGTAACCCAGTTACTTGCCTTTTTGTCTTGAAGGAACCGCATGCCCAAGCAGCAGCCAGAGTCAGTTTATTCTCAAACAAAAGAACTAATTCCCTTTGGGCTGTCTCTGCAGTGCACAGTTAACTCCCAGATTTGTGCCCCTGTCTCAGGCCATGGACAGAAAGACAGACACTCCTCTCATGAAAAGCTGCGCTGAAGCATATCACGTTGCCTTTTCCAGAAAAGCTCTGGAAGCACAAATCCAGAGCTGGGGTGGCTGCTGCAGGTGTGTAAGCAAGGCAGTCTATCACTGCGTGAGCATCCTCACTATCAAGCCTTATCTGTTTGAAGGATTCCTCAGTTCCTGCCTTGCCCTGAAAATGCTCTGTTATCAAGTAAGGTGGGATTCTTCCTCAAGCTAACTTGTAAAACACCTTGTTGTGGAAAGGGTATAAAGGCACCATCAACACATTAGGGATTTCATCTGCTCTGACCATGGAAGATGTTCTGTCAAAGGGAACAAAAGCTGTATTTCAGCCCTTAACCTTGCCTGGTTAGCTGGTTTGGGCTAAAAGCATCTACCCTGCAACTGATGTTTTCTCTTAAAGGTCAGCAGGAGAGTTAATATTATCTCAGTACGTCCTTGTTCCTTGCTGAATAATTTCTTTTAGGAGAAATTCAGTCCTAAAAGATGTCTTATATACCATTCTTATATTAGCTGGATAAAACTCAGCAAGGATAGTTTTAATCTTGACAAGATAATTTTATATCTTTGTTTAAAGCAATTGATTCACAGGCCTTCTTGCCATGTCTTCTTCTTCTAAAGAACAGTGAGGATTCACTCAGGGCCTTTTTGTAAGAGAGTTTCCACTGAGAGTATAAACAATCTTCAGCAAAGCCTACAAATCGCTCTCTGTACCTGGGAGTACTTCTCATTTTAGTGCCATTTTAGTTCAGATCAGCATTGTGCTTTTGAAGTGAATCTCTGATTGTCCTGATGTTCTGTGCTTTGATTCACATCATGATGTGGTATTGAAGCACATGAACCGAATTCCTTTTGGATTAAACTCAAGTGGAAAATGCTGAAATGCATCTAATGCACTCCAGCTGCAAATGCCCATTCAGTCATTTAGACCCAGCTATAGCTTTTTTTTTTAATAAAAAAAAAAATTAAAAAGTTCCATGGATATCATACCCTTATCACCACATATTTTACTTTAAATTCACTTTCTTCCTGGTCTGCTAATGCAGATGGAAGTTAAAGGATAATCTGCTTCAAATTCAGCACTTTCCTATTTGCGGTTTTACTTCTCTCTCTTTTATGGAATTTGATGTTCATCATCTAGTCACTCTCTCCCAACTAATTCTAATAGGTTCAGAACTCTGTCAAGATACAGTTGTCTGTTCCCTGGGCAGAACAGCCAATTGCAAATGTTTTATTTAAAACCAAAGGTCCAATTACAGGACCAATTTATGATCTCAGTCGAGCCAATATAAATCTGATCTAGTTCATTGACTTTAACCTGACTGCAGTAACTTTATTCCAGATTTGCTCATGTGTAATGAAATTGAGTTCAGACAATGGCTCTGATTATTACTTTTTAAAGAATTAACTAGTAATATAAGTTCCAATACAGAGTCCTTCCACCTTTGGAACAAGGCTTCATAATTATCACTTGTGGGTCAAAAGCATACATCCAGTCCAACACTGTTTCAAGGACCAAAGTGCTTTAAAGATTTTGCTTAAGAAAGCACAAGGTGGGCATGTCAAGACATGAGGGTTTCAGCAGCACCACCTGAAAATAAGGACAAATTTGTGATTCCAACCCCCCCCCCCCCCCCCCATTCATTCCCTTACAGAAACATAGTCATTTTCTGGTGCATCATTAAATATCTGGCTGAAATCTGTATACAGTTTGGGCTGGGTTTTTTTAAACACAGAGGAAAAAATACTCTCATTTTTTGGCCACTCTGCAGCATGTGGTTTAAAAACCCAAGCAGGCACATATGGCTTCCATAATGCACAGTACTGTACAGTTATTTTCCAAATCAGAACTCAAAGTATGTCTTCAAGTTTTAGATGTAGACTCCCTGTCAGATATTTAGCATCTACACCTTTTTTCCCCTCTGGTTTTTCAAGTTATTTATCTTTTTGGAATTTCCTTAACAATCACAGACAACTTAAAGTTTTTTATTCAGTTCAGGGTTTTGATTTCGGGATTTTTTTTTTTGTTTGTTTTTTAAAGCTTTATGCAGTGGAGTAGTTCAGATTTCCCTATTTCCTAGGGGAAAAAAAGCAAAAAAAATTTGAAAACAAGACAAACTCTGTCAAAGGAAGAACATGGCAGTGATACTCTACTGGGCTTTCTCAGTCAGTCTGGTACCCTGGTTTCTGTGGTAGCTACTTATGAATTGAGAATAAAGGAATAAATATTCCCAACTTTAGACTTACTGGCTTAGACTAGAGGGAAACAGGGACAGAAACTCTTTGACTGCAAGAGCTGTGGATAAAGCACATACGGACTGAACACAGAGTTAAACCAGAATTCATCTGCCTACACTCAAATGACACTACGTACCATACACGAGATATATAACATTAAATACGTATTATAAACACACATGTTAGAGCTAAAAGTGGAATAGTTGACACTGACAAAATTGTCCTACCTGGAAATCAGAATACACCATAACCTGGTACAGCTCTATCAACTTCTGAGCTTATGCTGGCTCTGGGCTTAAGTCTGTGTTTGAGTGCTTGAAATTAGTTTCAGGTGCAGTAATCACAGAAAGAAAACATGTGCAGAGACATAACTTTTTAAAGAAACAACAAAACTGAAACAGGTTTAGAGAATTATCCATCAAATTACATTTTTAAGAGTGGCTATTAAAATGTTGATGAAAGAATATGAGATGATGAGTCAGGGATACTAAGAGACCAAACACATGGTTCTACAAGATATTACACCGAGTAGTAAGAATTTCACTTTATAACCCAGTGTGATTAAACAGCATACTGCTGAAAATGCAGATGTTATACTACTACAGTAAAAAAAAAAAGGTTTTTAAAAGATTTTTCTAATTAAATCATGAAAGATCACAAAGAAAATAGGGAGGAACTTTGCTAAGAATGCAGGCGTATAGAAGGACTAGGATTTAGGGCTGATCTTCGAAGTTTTTTTCTTCTTCAAACTACATGGCCTTGAAGCTATTGAAAGCTTGAAAGATTTTTCTGGTGAAACTGCAATATTACAGTTATGTTGTACTATTCAGTAATACGTGTGAGCTGTTTGTAAGGAAGGATTATTTTTAAGGAAAATCTGTTTTCATATTGTCCTTGGACTCGTATTTCTAAGGCAGCTAAAGCAAAGGCAACATTCCCAGCAGTGAAAATTCCTGCCAGGAATGTAACATTCAAATCTCAGTTAACATGTTTTAAAATGGCAGTGATAGTGATAGAAAGAAAAAGAACAATAATTCACCAATTTTTCGAAATAGAGTTGTTAATATACAATAAATTTTCAGCAAGGACAGCAGGATTTATCAAAACATCATTTGCATATCGGATATTTTTATTTTAAAGTAATCCTGATTTCTTCGGCACTAGACAGGAGACTTTCTGAACTAAAAGAAGTTTGAGCATTCTGTTACATTTTGAGGGTTAGAAGCACATGTGAGTAAATATTCAAATAGTCCATAACACAGCTGAGATTGCAGACCATGCTTAATCTCAAAGCATTCCAGTACCTGCAGAATAGTGTCTTCTGTATTCCAGAGATTTTCCTTCTGCCATTCAACCTGCTGTCATGTATTGTTTGAAGGAAGTACTGAGCCATGAGAAGTCATGGACGAATATGTTCAAGGATGGGGTATTCCATGCACACACTTAGATCCATTGGTACAGGGTCAAGTCTAGCTTTCTGTCAATATTTTCTTTTGTATAACCAAATTCTTCCAGGCTGAACAAAAAGTGCATTTCTGTTGAGTCTAGTGTTCTTTCTCCCTTACAGAAATTCCACATTCTGGTTTGAGAGCTGAACTTCCTCACTGCCCAGCAGGTGAGTAGTAGTTACTTGATTCCACGCTGTCCATACACTTCAAAGTCTGCATCAAAATACTCCTAAAGATCAGATGTGGATGGAATTATGCAAAATGTTAATTCTTGCAAACTTCTTCTGAAAAGAGCTGAAGGAATAAATTCTTTATAGAGTTAGACTTGCCAGGATCCTTGGCTGATAGCCCAAACTGAAAGTTCTCTTGTGTTTGGGAGTCTAAAAGTGATCCCTTCACCTCCCGTTCTAGGGAACCACTGTAGGTTGTTTGCTTTGTTCCTGTCTTTCTTATCGTTAAAGTTCTTGTAAGTTTGCTTTTTGTTTTAGCACAGTGACCATACTATTAACCCAGGCAGAAGTGTCTGAATTAACTCCAAATGATTGAGCCATCTGGAGAAGTTCGGTTTATATTTAACTCTGAGAGTTAATTGAGTTTTATGTGGCAGAGCTGCTTCAGAAAGCTCACTGGGTCCTATAGCAATGTGATATAGACTTAGTGCACCCCTACCCATTAAAGCCTCCATCAGACTCATTAACTGTAGTTTGTACATCCATTTTGGTAGATAAATTTGTTTAATCATATGCATTTGCAGTGGGCTGTTACATCTAAGTGTGCTTCCTTTTCCACTGCTTGTAACTTTAGCCAGTGGCATCTCCTCCAAGAAAGAACACTTTGGCTTCATCCCCATAACATTTTAATTGCTCACTAATGAGTCATGTTTAGTATCTGAGCACTGGGTGGCTGTTGGTTTTTCTGCATATATTTACCACTGTGGCATTTCACACAATTTGCAAAACTATTGCTTCTTCTAATATCATAAGCTATTTCTGGATTACTTACTTTCGATCCTGTAGAGATCGCAGGTATTATGCAGTCTCTCCCCATAGCTTTTCATTCTGGAAATTTTTTTTAAATATTTAGCCTTGAATTTTATCCTAATTGAGGGAAACTGATTTTTTTTTTTCTGAGATACATTTCAGTTATTTTCCAAAGCTTGCTATTTCATTTTAGAAATATTTTTGTTATCAATGTAAATATTCACTGTTTTTGTAATATCCAAATTACTTGATACAATAATCCTGTAAAATTTATAGCAAGATATTCACCCTCCAAACAATTACATGGAACACAAAATGTAGCAGATTTTTAAAAAATATTTCAAAAGAATATTTTTTTATACTTATCTAGACTGTATTTATTTAAAATTTTGTTGTAATAGTGTTTTTTATAGTTATTTTAAGAGAAAAAGATCAGCAATTTTTCTTACAAACCTTCTCTAGATTTTTTTATAAAGAAAGAATGACATTTTTATAGAAAAACAGACAAACCAGAAAAGGATTTTGTCTCCCTCACAATACTTATAAACTTCAATTAAAGAACAAACCCTGAATTAAATTGTTTTAGGCCTGCCTTTTGAAGGTTTCATGAGTAGGATATTAACATCTTAAACATTCTGCATTGTCACATGTATGTTTAAAATATCCCTTAGTGGTCTTGCCATGCTACTGCTTTAAAAAGGAAATATTACTGCTCCAATAAATTTGGGGGGAAGATAAATATTTATTTGACTTTTTTTTCCCCTAACACTCCAGGAATTTCCAGCAATTTCTGGTTGCAGTGAAATATGCAATAGATTTGAAATCCTCTGGGTTTATGACATGCAACGGTGTACATGATTTCTCTTTCTTTTCTCTTACTGTTTTAAAGTTCTTCTTCACGGAAAATTTGAGAGTGCTTCAACTACTCCCCGGGTTGCAAGATTCTTTCCAGCGTGAGGAACAGTGGTAAGTTCATATTCTCTACTTTTGTTAAGATCCCATCTACTTATGACATTTTATGATTAGAACAAGTGGGTTTTCAATTAGAAAAGGTTCTTCCCAAAACCAATTTCCTGCTCCCATTCAAAAGCAGAGATCAAGGTCCTGACAGCCTATGTCACATCTCAGCATGTTCTGACTCACATGGATCCTCAATAAAATTCTGGAGCTGATACACCTAAAGAAGGCATTTCTTCCCTTTTTGAGACAACCCAAACCAGAAACCTCAACCATTTAAACAGAAACTTGTTGGAAAAATTAAATGTGTTCAACATACATCATCCCAAACCACCTGATATTTTAAATCTATGGCAAATTTCAAGAACACTTTTACTGTTCTCCCTACATTACCTCACTTGGATCACTTGTCTTTCAAAGGACTAGTAAACCTTAATTTGCTTTAGCAGCTTTGAATGGATTTTATGTTGCCCTCTGCTATGAAG
>VZTD01000350.1:0-22629 GCA_013397725.1 Rhagologus leucostigma
TGTTTTCAAACCAACACATATTTCGTGAGTCTTTAATGCATTATTGCAACCTTGTGGATGTTGGGAAAGGAGGTCATATAAAATGTAAAATATCTCCAGACACCCTCAGTTTTTTCATACTTGCACTGCTTTAAATGCTACAATTTGTTTTCCTTTCTTCTCTAAGAGTTCACAGTACACTGTGATCTCTCCTAGTAACTGAAGTACACCTCTTCTTAAAGAGGAACAAACCAGAGCTCATGTGGTTTAATAGAACACAGCAGTTGAGGAATACCTCTAGATTAAAAACCCACAAACCCTAACCATTAAACGTCATACTACTACAAGTTTCTTTTATTGTGTAAATTGCATCAGAAGAAATTTCTAGTTCAGGAACGGTGAGAGAATCGTTTCCTCTCACTTAGGCATGTTAAAATGTCTACTGAACAAAATCTACTTCCCCAAAACAATTACTGAACATGTACAGCCAACACTAACAGTGACTGTTTAGAAGACCTATCAAACCAGAACAGAGCTGAAGTACCTCATTACTGCTTCCCTTCCAAAATACAACAATGGGACTAGATTCACTAGAACTTTAAAATATTCTTTGTTGTAAATAAAGTTTATATTTAAAGAAAAACAATTCAGGTGAATATGGCTTACTGTATAGTTCAGATGGATAAATGCAGATCCACTAAAAACATTGATCCCAAACTAAAACCATTTTTAGCAGCCTTGTTCAGAAAATTCTTTCTAATCATCTTATTACAAGTGCTTGCTTTTTGCAGATTTCTGCCATGATATCCCAAATAAACCCTGCCTCTTCTTGCCACACCAGTGTCCTGCTCCCCTGTCAGCTTGGCAGCCATTTCTCTAAGAAACCACTACAGACTTCCACAACACAGTTTCCCTGTGGTACCAGCACTGTGGCTATGACAGTGTAGTGGCAGAGTTCAGGATGGAAACTCTGCATGAGGAAAGCAATAGTGACAGTGCTGGAGATGGAAATACAGCTGTAGCACACATCAATGCAAGGCCTGTCAAAAAACATCGGGAAGTTCTCCTTGATGCTCAGCAGAAACTTAATCCTCACTCCTGTTGTTTCCTCCATAAACAGCATTTTCATGTCCAGATCTGACATCCATTTTCCTTAGCACATGTATAAATGTATCACTTACTAAAGTGACTGGGATTATTTACATACACCGTGTTCCTCATGTGTGCACCTATATTTAAATATTTAAGAACACAATCCTGGAAAAGTAATTTGAAAAGTAATTTCCTTTCAGCATACCAGCTGCTGAGACTATTAAGTCACTACTTATACAATACTTTTAAGTTCTCCAGCTCTCTAGAGACCTCTTACATTTGGCATTATTTGTAGAAGTGCAAAATACCTAATTCCCCTCTAGCTTCAGTTAAAAGTTGCAATCAACTCATCTTAAAAAAAATTATTATTCTTACAAAGACAACATATCAAAACTGCTGCTACATTCCGGTGCTCCTTTTTTTGCTGCACTGCTTTTAAACTGATTACTTGTAATTTATTAAAACTCTAGATGTGGCCCTTAGGGACATGGCTTAGCGGTGAATTTGTCAGTGCTGGGTTAATGGTTGGACTCGATGATCTTAGAGGTCTTTTCTAACCAAAATGATTCTCTGGAGACAAGTATAAAAAAGTATATTTAAAAGCATATTTATAATATTTTAATAACTACAGTTCAACATAGGAGTTGTTTTACTTTGCTTTATATCGATATATTTAAAGATGCAGGGAAAATTTGGCAAAGATGTGACAAGCAATCAAATGCTTATAGCACACAGGATGTCAAGGAAGGTCAGACAAGTTACCCTCACTTGTGCATACCAAAAACCCTCTCTGCAAGATGTATCATGTGGCTTTTGCTATTAAAAAAAAATCATAATGATAAGCAGAAATTGAGAGCAGTGATCAAATATATTATTAGTGGGGCTGCTCAATAGTTAGTACTATACATTATTTTCAATCTTTGCTTTCTGCAACTCTCTAAGATTTCAAGTGGAAGCAGTGTCACTGCCATTTCTCTTCTGTAATTGGGGAAATGTTTCAACTTTCTTCAAAACCTTTCAGATGGAAAATTTGTGAGAATCAAGAGTCGGTTCTCAGTTAGGTAATACAGTTTATTGAATCAGCTACGGAGAGGTCAAAAGTAAGGCATGAACCACTGCAGTTCTGAAAAAAGACCTCATTTGGGGATAGAATCAATCTAAAATCTGGAATAGGGAAGGAAACAGACACAAACTCTCCTGACAAGTAGTGTAGGAGTATGAATCAAGGAGGGAAGCTAAAGATGATGAAGAGGGAACTGATTCATTGCGGTACCACAGTAAATGAAGTTGACCTGCAAACCAGGGAGCAGTTGAATTTAGGTGTGATGAGATGCTCAAATACCTAGGAGAGCTAATCTGATGTACGAGGACCAAGGAGTGATGGAAGGAAAGGGAAGAACCAAAATTTTACAAAATGTCTAAATAAAGGAGATGGCATTATAGGTGGGCAAAGCCTGAGTAACTGTCACTGTAACCCTTACACCATTGTCCCTATAACCCTCACACCACTGTCACTGTAACCTCTATCTTCCAGGTTACAGACATCTGTTCTGTTGCACAGACTTGTTTCCATTGAACACCAACCATCCTTGCTAGACACTGGGACAGATCAATAGGGAGAAAAAAAACCCAAACCAACAGAATACAATGATATTCAAATTGTATGTCACAAAGCAAAATACAAAAAGGAGAAAATTAAACAGGCTAAATATAAGGTGTTAATTATGACAGCCCACAATTTTAAATACTTGACTTCGCAGTCATAATAGTGTTATTACAAATTAGTTGTGTGTGGACAGAGTATAGACAGATACATAAATTATTCTCATAAATGAGTGTCTATAGAAACACTACACGCAATATATGATTAAAAAAATATTTAAACAATAAATTAATTAGTCTTAGATCTTTATATTTTATTAGGAAAAAATACTTTTATTTTGAACAATGGAATGTTGGATTTATTAATGCTAACTGTTTACTAAATATTCACCATTCTCAAAGCTGAAAATTATACCAAAGCAATGGATTGTTTTATTTGTCAGCTACACATATTAGAGCAAGAAGAGCCTCATTGAAACAGGTTCTTAAGCTGCATTAAACTGAAGAGCTCTCAGTAAATATCATGCAAAAGACAGGGCTATTGATATCAGAGCATGAAACACAGGTTCAAATCCTATTGTCCCAAACTTGGTCACAAGAGAAGGTATTCAGTCCAATTAGTGAAAGATGAAGATGTCTAGAAGCACAGGGCTATAATGACACAAGCACACTTCAAAGGATTTTAAGTGAGACTGTGGGTTTTCAGCCAAGATACACACCTATCAACCCTGATTCAATTGAATTCCTCTTCTAAAAATGCTCTCTATGCTTATGATGCTACAAACATTCAGATCCAATGAAATTAAAAAGAACTGATGGAAGCTGCAGGACACCTAATGAACCAACAGAAGCCATTGTTCCAACAGACCAATATGTCATAATTCAAGATTAACACCATCTACTTGCTACAACTTCATTGGTGGTCTAAGAGATACTATTGATAGCACAGTATTAATAGTTTCTATTTAAATTTGGGTACAGGTTTTTTGATGGAATGTGCTTGAACATCTACAGAGGAGCTATCAAACAGTCCATCCAGCCTGAACTGTTTGTAGGTCAGGGACTTCCTTGAGCCAAAGGTAGAGATTAAATAGGTCTCAGTCTTTTGTGCTTTGACAATGTGTCCACTAACGTTGCTGTCAGACTTTCTGAAGAATACAGCATGATAATGCAAAATAAATTGTGCATCGTTTCATGCCAAGTTTCAGGATTAGCTGTGATGCAGAACAGATGAATTTTTGAAGCAGGATTAGATAAATTACTTAGTTAAGGAAGTTCAGATTCCTTAGGAAAGGTACTGGGGTTAAGACAGAGTGAAGAATTCTGCAGTAGTAGAAATAGACATACATAGTGTCAAGTCAGTGCTAGAATTAGCAGAAAAGGTGAAAAAGCAGGGGTTTTTCTCTCTCAGAAAAATCCATCCAGATTTAGGAAATTATGATTAATTTTAGCAAATGACAGAAATGTCAATAACTTTGAATAGAAAGCAGACTGAAAAAATGCAAAATCTGCTCTTTCACTTCTGAGAAGCTAAAGGCATCCAGTGTAAGTAAAACTGCTACAATCCCTACCACCCACCCCATGGCATATTAGACATTTTAGATGAGACAAGGAAGTTTTTAGGATGCACAATCCTATAATGTCTGTGCAAAACCAGATGAGAACTATAGTTCCTTTTCAATACATCAAGGCACTAAGATTTGGCACTAAGAATGTGATGGCTACCTTGTATTTCAGAGCACTTTTACTTTGGAGTTGCTCTGTTGGGAGCCTTGCAAGTGGGGGTTATCACTGCATTCAGAATCTGCCCAACACAAATGGAAATGCACTCCTAATTTAAGCTTAGCCAAAGACTATCTGTGTTTCATGCACAAGTACCGTGGACTAAGTTCAGAGGAAGAAATTGAAAATAGGACAGAGAATAGACAAATGAAAGGGAAAACAGCCTAATTTTGGAAGTTCAAGATTAGGTTAGGTAGTTCATAAGAGAACACTGAAAGGAAGTAAATGTGTGATAAATAAGAACTAGAAAGTAATTTTCTTGGAGACCACCAGTTGTTCTGTATAAGAAATGTATTACAAAAACTGCAAGATAAATTCTGTTTTAACTAACAGCAACATATATTCATGCATATGTGCAGCTTCCCTGGAAGCCTATCTGCAGGTAATTCTCTCCAGAGAAGCTAGCTCACAAAATTTCTGCTGCTTTCAGCTGCTGAAAATTTGAAGGATGGAATATTATTATTAATTGATGTTTAATGTGATGAAATAATTCTATAGGAATCCCATTGTTACTGAATCTATATTTCAGTTTGTATTTTAGCTCAAGTTAAAGACACTACATTATTCTAAGTTAAAGAACAGCACTGCTCCAGACATTTCAATCCCTACTACTGCGTGGTTTGGCTCCCTGAGGCAGATGACACTGGATCCAAAGAATGGATGCTCTTGAAGTAGGAGTCATATACTAGTTTTATTATTTAATTAACTGAGCTCCATGAATACACTTGGCTGTCTATAAACACCAATGTGCTGTCACAGCTCAGGGCTCCAAACTGTTCACATTAAAAAGAGGGGATATAATTCATTTCATTCTCATAACCTGGAATGTAAGTAATTTAGAGAATGGACCATATAAGGAAGTTCAGCATCTGCCTATAGTTTCATATTTTCCAAACAAGAATCACTTCTAATTATAGAGCCACTTCTAGTAAATCTCCAAAGTTATGTTCCTGGTGTGCCCAGGACTTCCTCCTCAGAAAGGAAGTGTGGCCACAGGTAGTTCTGGGGGCAGGAAGGACAGAGATGATGATATAAACAGTGGAATATTTCAGACCAATGAAAAGTACCTTTTTGTGGAAAGAGCCATGTTAAGCAGCTGTAACTCATTATGTAAGACAAGGAAATCGAAGGAAAAAAAGACCGATTCCTCCAACAAGATGAAGCTTAGTTCAGGTAAATGAATTTATGGGCATGTAGTGAGGCAGAACAGTAACAAAAGCAACAGGCTGCACTAAGTTGTTAAGGTATTTTTGCAAAAAGACTTCTGTGATTTAATTTGATAAATAAGAGGGAAGGGAACAAACTGCTCATGAAGGAAATTTAAAATGCCTGAAATATGGGAACAGGTATTAAGCTTGTTAATAAAATACAAAAAAAACCTGTCAGTAAAACAATTTTCATCACTCATTCATAACCTGAATGTTTTCTTCCTTAATCTAAATATTCATAGTGTTGAAGAAATGGAAAAAAGCTCCAAATAGGAGAAAAGTTAAATAATCAACAATTAGAGTTGTTTTCATATTCACAGCATCGCTTTACTCGCTGCAGAGTAATAAAATTGTAAAATAGAATTTTATTTTTCAGCTCAAAAAACTCCATAAAGATGATGTAAGCAGAATTTACAAATATGTTTTTGAAGAAAGATGTCCCATCTGGTTTTGAATTTCTGTGTTGATCAAGGAGGTAAATGGCTGGAAAATGGACAGTGCACAAGAAATTCTTAATTATAAAACAAATTGTTTACATGGGTTTTACTTGTGAAAAGTGAAATGTCTGGGGAGACCTCTTTTTTACCCAAGAATTTTACAGACCGTCTTTAAAATAAACTGAGGTGTAGACAAGAACGAATTTAGAAGAAATAGCCAAACCCTATTGACTGAAGTCCTGGGATAAATCCTGACAATACTCACTCTCCAAACTTACACTAGGTTGCAGCTGTGAAGTGATGGCATTAGTAAAACAAATACAAGATTACTGCAAATTCAGAACAATAAACCAAAGGAAGCTGGTTAATTAAACACACTGTTGCCCCTTCACCCTGGGCCAAACTATGGTATGTTGACCCCTTCAAAGGGCCACTGCAAAAACAACGTGGTATTTCTTTCTCTGCTAAAAAAATATATAAACTTGTGGTTCTCTGAATGTACTAGGGACAAAGAGCTGTCGTTCAGAAATCCCAGTCTGTGCTTTAACGAGCTGTCTCTTTTGCCTCTCAAATAACCTTCACTGGTGTTCTCACTTAGAAATGCCTTAGACTCTACATTAGGCAGCAGCAGCAGGGAGATCTCATCTCCTGAGGTGGCTTTTCCACAGCTCTTCTTTGTGAAGACCATGCTACCACAGGCAATAGCTTCTAGTGTTTCACTTTTCTTACTGCAAAAAGGACCTAATTCCATAAAGCCCAAAGAAAACCTGGTTATGAATGCCAAATAATTTCATCATTAACTGACACACTTCCTATCTGGGTCCCAAATGTTAGCTCTGAGAGAAACACAGCCCAGGAAGAATTAAGCAACTCAACTTAAGGAATAATTGTTTTATCATTTTTATCTCAGCATTTTCATGACAAAAGCCCAAATTGATTTCCGTCTTGTCCACATCACTCTAGAGCTTTTTTCCCCTTCTCTCCCAAATTTCTTTTAGCAAATCAGGAAAGTGTATTTCTAGTTCATCCCTGATATGGAACGGCAGGAGTAGAATACGAACATTCTGTTCTATTTCATTAGTAGAAACTAAAATTGCAAGTCATACATTATTCTAGTATCATGGAAGCTTTTAACTGCAATAGAGGCTAATTCTGGTCTCTGTGTTCCTTCTTCCAGAGGACTGACATATTTCCACTTCTGACAAGCCGGGAGGAAAAATGACAACTGTGCTTTGTCAGCAGTCACGTTTTTTACTGAAGAGTCACTTCCCTGCTCTCCAGCATGGAAAGACAACACACCTGCAACACTGTCTTCAAACACCAGCAGCATAATTTTGTTCATGCCTGGACTTAAAAGCAGCAGCAACATCAAAATACTAATTTTTCTATTAACATGAAGAACCTCTGAATCCAAAGTCCCCATCAGAGTGAAGCACTTCATCTTCTGCCTATAACCTTTCTTTCTTACAGATATCAGAGGAAAAGTTGTGTACATTTAATCACTGCTGTAAATTTCAGATAGCGCAAGTCATTTCTCCACGGAGGGTTTAGATCTCTCCTGTAGCAAGCCAGCAATCATTTGTGTTCTACGTCAGACAGTAAGTTCTAATAGTGGAGTTCAGCATCAGAGGGACTCTGAGACATAGCTGAGTTGAAAAGTGCACAAACTCCCTTTTCAGTGCTGAAAAATGTTAAATCATGCGGTTGACTCCTGGAATGGTTTCTCTTTTTCATCCAGCCTATGCAGGGATTGTGAAATATGGGTACGCATACAGATGAACCTTCTGTAATGGGAATGGAGCCCTTTAAAAATCTGTAGACCAGTGAGTTTTGGGGGGAGTTAGAGAGTTCAGCAGAATTTCCATCCTCCCTTCTCCCTCTTCATCCAAGTAAATTCTTCTCTCACTGGTTATGCCAGAAGTGGTTTCTCTCTTTCCAGAACAACTTTCATTTATTTTGCTTTAAGATTGGTAGCCTTCAGGTAATTCTAAACAATTTGTGAGAGTATTGATTCCTCTTCAGAGGTGTGGTAAGCACTGAGACATCTTCTAGGTGTGACTCCTTACAAGTCTCTGTGAAGCTCTGAAGCATGTCCCAAACCCGTTCATATCACCACAGGACATACCCTGCTGTGAAAGAATCTATTTCCTCATATTTTAAAATTACTTGATTTTCAAATGGTCCACAGAGAATCTAATGGTGGTAATTTTTCCCAGCTATGTGCAAGATCCAAGAAATGGCCAACAGTGCAGTTAGATTAGTCTGACAGATTTCCCCAGGGATCTGGGAAGCTTCTGCCGTCTTTGAAACTGCCTAATTAGCCAGCCCCTACTGCACACATGCATTTTCTGGAGGACCAGTATGATAGAATTTGTGTCTTTGTTATGTTGGGGAAAAACATTCAAAATCCTAAGCAGAAAGTCTCAGATCACTCTGCTCCACCCGATTTGAACATAAAGCACAGTGCTGAAATCCTCTAAACAGAATCTGGACTATCCCCTGGTGAGCATTTTTCTGTCAGCTGGTTCTGGCTCTGCTGGCTCACACTTGGCGAAGTCAACCATCATGGTTATTTTGTGCAGAGCAGGAATATTCAGCAACTGAATGTGGTCACATTGTTCTTCAGACCCACACAAACTTCAGCAGGTACAATCTCTTCAGGAATTTTCTTTTAAAATAACTCTTCCTCTGGCTATGAGATTAGTGTGACTTCTGAGTTTTAAGCTCAAGTTTTACCTGTCTTACCAGGTGGAAGCACCACACCCTAACAATCAAAACATCTGCCATGGGCAGCCCTGTGTATTTAAGAATTCTCCTTCTCTGCATCTGTTCTCCATCCTCCCATTATCAACAGTTTTTTCTGCTTCACTTCATTCCAAGCATTTTCATACAGAAACACAATGCTGTACTCCTCAGCCCTTTCAGAGATTGCTCTCAATTGTGTTTTATTTCCTGTGTTTTAAATACAGTTTTCCTTAATTTCAGTATAAAGATTTTGAGAGTCCTTGTGGTTTTACATACATTTTTTCAAGTTTTAAGAACTACATTGTTGAATAAATTTAGCTCTTCATATTCCAAAATGACAAGGATAAGTGAAGTTACATCATATGAATTATGAAGTGATAATGTCTTTAGTTCTGCCCCAATCAGAAGAGTAACTGTTTAAAGCTTGTAATAATCATGTTCAAACATATTCAGATTATAATTACTTTTCTTCTGATAATGATACCCCATCTGATTGGATGATTACCTATTTGACTTTGATAAGTCTCAAGGTCAAAGAAGATAATTACAGACATCTGCTTTCTAAGAAAAATAAACTCTTGAAAAATAATATTTAAAGTGACATCTGCAAATAAGCATTTTAGAAGCATGCTGTTAATGTGAAAGTCTCAGGCAAGCAAATAAAACAACAAAAGCAAACTTTAAAGCTACCAAGTGATCACACTTCATTTGTAAATGTGCAAATTTTCTTTTGTTACTTACATAAGCATAAATAACTTCAGTCTGATCAGAACATTTTTGAGTAAATGTTCAGAATAAAAATAAATTGAAACTCAAGTAATGCATATTCCGTACATTTTAAACCACTCCTGTAGGCAACACCTGTTTGGAAAAGAAAATTCTTTGTTTAATCACTAAGTGGGTAGTAGATTATGTATCCTACCTGTCACTATTTCCAAGGAAAGAGAGGGAATTTTATTCTGAGAAAACAAGCCAGAGTATTTTAGTTCCTAGCATACAGTGATCAGCAGGGACTCACTTCTTTCCTTTTACCTGCCATGCTGTCCAGTGTCTTGATCCATGGTTAGAACCAAGGCTGTGGAATACCGAAGCATTAATTACTGGCAAACAAACAAATCTGGATAAAAGGCATATGCATTTGTTTCTGGAGGAGGAAAACACAGGAGAAGAGCTACAGGACTTAAATTTTCTATAAAACAAACGTAGTTCACTTGGATGCTCTGCATTTGCATTGTACCCTCTACAGCAGTTTTCTCTTCAGACAAGTGAGCACAAAAATGCTGTCAAACCAAGATACTCTGCTCAAATTAATGATAACTTCTCTAGCCCCAGTCTTAACCCATTTCTCCTACTTCTGCATCAACAAAATCCTGTAGTTTCAACAGCTCTTCTCCACAGAAGACACTCAAATAGAGACTTTAGAAGAAACCTCTGCACTCCCTGCTCATCTACAAGAATGTAGATTTAAATTTTTTTTTTAAACGTCAACAATTATACTTGAGAACTTTCTGGATGATCCCCAGTGATGCAGATCTAATTTATGTATTTCAACAAAAACCAGAAGTCACCATAACTTACTAAAGCAATCTTCTGACAAAAGAAACATTCTCCTGTTCTTTGTAATACCAAGTCATAATAAGATCAGCTTCAGTATAATTCCTTCAAATATTCTGTTAGATCAGTACACACAACCACCCACTTATGTTGATCTGTAACCTCTCCAGTTTTGTGCAACTTCACCTTGCGGTAAATTCCTAAATTCATATGCTTAGAATATGACTAGTGAAAAGAAATCAAGGTACCATAACTTATGTTAGGGTAAGTCATCGATAACATTAGATTCAGGATGCAGTCAGCTGGCCCATGTTATTTGGAAAAGCAGCTAGATAGGTTTATATTTTGTGCACTGAAATATTAAATCAAAAAGATCAGGGGCCTGAAAACTTAGAATCTATCTCCCAAAAGAATAACCACACAGCTCAATTTAATTTTAAAGTACCAAAAAAAGGTGATAATCTAAAATTATGCAAATGGAAAATATGAAGAGGTAGGTGGGTTTTTCTACACTCCTTGAAAATCGAAAAATCCTGACAGTCATATAGTAGTGGCTAGATCCTTTTCAGGTAAAGTCTGATTTACAGGATTGTGCTATAGCCCTCAATATTATAGTAGACACCTGTCTTTTGAAACTAAGTCTGCTTTCTTTTGCCAAGGAAATGAGATGCTGAAGACAATTGCATTCAAACTTTGCTAATCAAAAATTTTAATCTTCACCAGAAAACTGAAAGTTTTTTTAAACAAGTGCAAGTGAGTATTTGACAAGTACTGCAACAGGAAGAGCAACTGAACATCAAATGAGAACAGAGATGACTAATGGGGTAAATTAATCCCAACTAAAACCGGTATTGTTCAAATATAAAATAACAAACAGTTCTCCAGAGTAGGGCAAACAGTCTAAACAGATGAGTCAGCGAGATCATAGGAGAAGAGACATTCCCAAATCAGAAAAAGGGAGAAGAGCACCAGACCTCGCCCAAACATCCTAGACATTTTTATCAAGTGATACAGTTTGAATTTCTGTCTTCTGATTTCCTAGTGTCTCAGTCTCTATGAAGCATTCCTCTTTCTCTGCTTCCACAGTAGCACAGACTAAAAGAAAATGTTCCCCTGAATGCAGGACCACTTACAAACTTAGGGATCATTTCAACAAACAACCACACTGATGTTTTTGTTTCTTATATGTACTAGCTCTTAAGGACTTGAACATGTACTTTGCAGTACATGTAAAACATGTCGTCTTTCCAGCCATGACACCCAAAGAAGAGAGGTATAGCAAATGCAGAGATCCAGGTTGTGTGTATAATAATAATTGGGCTGTAACAATATACACCAAGTATTTTAACTGGTCTTTGTATATATTTACAAAATATAGTTGGGAAAGGTTTGAACTTTAAGTAAAAAAATAACAAATCTCTGGCAATGAACGACAAATGACAAATTCTTGTTCCTGATGTAGATGCCTGTTGCAGTAATTTCACAAAAGGGAAGCTGAAATTCAAGTACATTTAATTGTAATTGCTATTCCTATTGATATTTTTGTTGAAATAGGAGACCCAAGTATAAAATGACCCCAAGATAACATAAGAGTTAAACGTTATTCAAGTCTCTCAAGTGGCATTAAAACTATGGGTGAAGTTAATGTGCCACCCAAGAAGCAAGGATTATATTAACCAAACAAACATTACTTCACCTGATGAATGTTCAATATTTTTTCTTCCATAAGCAACCTAAGCAAAGAATAGGTTCCTGAGATCCTCAAAGATAATTCAGGACAACACATTCTTCTGCTGCAACACAATTGACAGGAAAAGAATTTTCATTTCTCTAATTATTGCAGAAGACCTTGTCTGCCTCCTTGGACTGTGAAATCTTAACAAGATAGTGTTAGCAGAAAAGAGGTATCGTGTCATCTACAACCTTGCATGACAGGTTACACGATTTTTGAGCTCTCTTTGTATTCCTTCCTCTTCTTACACCACCCACTGCTCTTCAGGAGCAGAAGGAGCCACACATTTATTCAGAAATGCAAATCTTGCTTCCCACTGTAATAAATGTGTTGCGCTTTGTGGGGTTTTTTCCCTTGAGTAGCAAGGTCACTCTACCGAAAAGGTTCCCAGGTCTCAGCACTGTCCTCTTGTATTTCTGAAATCTCGCAACATGCAACTGCAGCTTTTGTGAATTCAGGACTTATTTTCATCACTCAACCAAGTAAAAGCAGTAGCTGTCAAAACATTCGCTTGTTTGGAGCAATCCTTCCCTCACATTCACAACAAGATTTCACAGGGAAATATTCCAAGGAAGTTCTCTGACCTACAAGTTATCTTTCACATGAACTCACATTTATTACATAGAAAAGATTGTTTAGGGACCACATGAGAAAGATCCCTGGTAACAGAATATAGTAATGACTCAACTAGAACCCAATGCTTTTTATCTGTGAAGTGTTAATACTGAGACAGAATTATGTATCTTTTTAATCATATAAGTCAATTTACATTAAAGCTTTATTCCATGGATTGAATGTCAGAAGAAGGCGGCCCAATTACCACCCTTAGATATTCCAGAGAGCAGTAAATTCTGCGATCACTTGTTTGGCAGATTCTGTCTGTAGTCTTAACTCTAATAAATAAACTGGTTTACTTGTACATGAACTCAGAGAAAATGATGTACTTGTTGCTCCAGCCAATGGCATTTTCATTAAATAAAACTTAAAAGAATCCAAACGTTGCTATGAAGGAAGGAGAATCAAGTCAAACTTCATTAGGAAAGCGGTTACTGTCAGCACAACACAGGGCTGGTGAAAACCTGTAAGTCAGGGCTTGGTTAATAATTTAAGCCAAATCAGTTGCTCTGCTGGAGTTTGAGGCAGAGGTGTATCTATTGAGTCCTGCAGGTCCTGATGGTTCAGTTTAGCTCATAAGAATCATCACCTCTAAGGGTGGATGCACAACACTCCTTCAATGTTATAGCACCAAGGCTGCTAAATTGAGAAGCACTGAAATAATGAAGAAAAAGACCAACTTTCACCTTATGATCAGATATATGCCATCAGCCTCTGGCTGTGGTATGGTGACATATGAAAGCAGTACTCTGAAAAACCTTCTTACAGTTTATTCTTTATCTCTTTCACCTGTCTTTTCACCCTTCCTCCCACTTCCTCTGAAATGAACAGTTTGGCAACTGTTTTAATAAACACCTGCTTGAGGCAGATGACTTGTACTGTCCATTAGAAGTTAATCTGTTCAGCACAAGCAGACGACCTGCGTGTCTTGTATGTTCTTACTGGATAACAAATCTAAGACATGACTTTTCTTACCCATCCACACAGCTGAAATTCTGATTCTCATCTTGATTACCACAACATCCTTCTCCTTGGCCTTGGCAGATGCATTCTTGTCTGTCTTATTTCATTCAAAATACCACTGCAAAGATAATTTCCCTTGGCGCTTTTTTTTTTTTTTGACCAGGCCATCTTTATCTCCTTGTAGTTTTCAAATAGCAGCTGCTTCTCTACTACAAACTCAACCCATTTTGATTGCTCAGACTTCTCAGTTCTCTTTCTCCCGCACCTTCTTGTGCCTTACTGAGATGCTCCACTCTGATCACACTGCCTTGCAAGCTTGGATGCCTAATTGTTATATTCCCAAAGTGGCGATTCCCTAAAGACAGTTGCAACATATTGACAATACTGCCCGATTACCTTTCTCCACAGTTTTCCCTTGATGCTCTAAAGAAAACTTTGATAACAGTCAGATTGTGAGTGTGCTGAAAATACTGCCTGGCTACGGCCAGCATTATCCCACTGTCTCCTCATGTTTCCACCTCTTTTTAGTTTCTCTTAATTGCAATCTCTTTGGAGCAGTGATCTTTTCTTTCTGTGTTTGTACAGCTTCAAACACAGTGAACTCTCCATCTGTGGCTAAGTATCTGGTACACAGCACAAATACAAACAATAATGAAATTAAAGATGTTCACAATTTATTTGAGAAAATACTGCAGGACAGAGCCTGAGGAGCTGCCAGTAAAGCTCAAGTCATATTTGTTACAGAGCACTACACTTATGTAAATTTTCCTGGCACACTTTTTCATTTCTATAGGAAATTATAATATTTCCAGGTGGCATTTCTGGCAAAATGTTATTTAAAAATATATTTTGCCAGAAATCAAAAATATTTCAGAGCTAAAAAAATTAAGAAAAAGCATTTCTGTAGGGCTGTTGGCACAGTTTTAAGCAAGAACTTCACAAATTACTGTGCTCTACATTAAATCCTGAGGTAAGTTTTACTGTGAAGGCAATTACGGTACAGGGAAACTCAGCATTACAAATGTTGCTATGCTTATTGAGCCACCAAAAGACCTTGAATTCCTAATATTTATTTATATATCCAAAGGCCAAACTTTTAAAATTTGTATGCCCAGATGACAACTGCATCACTTACTTGAGCCTCATCACACAAAATCGACTTAAATTAGGCATATGTGCTGTGGATATTAGATTCACAGCATAAAAGTGCTAAAATTAGGGGTGAACAACAACAAAAAGCAGAACTAGAAATGCTGAGGTTTGATTTCCTTGCTCTGTGTGTATAAGAATTCGTTGCTGAGTTTTGTTACTCTGGCACTCCAAGAATCAAGCAAACATTCCCACCAAAACAGGAGCTTTTATAGATTTGTTTAGTTCCACCTTCTAGTCTGCTCAGAAATACATTCTGTAAAAAAACCCAAACAAACTAAAAAACCCCCACAAACGTACAAGAACTGTACATAAATGTTAGGCATATTCAGCAGAGTGAAATGCAAATGAACTACCCGTGGACTTCCCAAGTTAGTCTGTAGTAACTGATGATAGATGCATTCCTAGTATGCCACAAGCACTATGTGTTAGTCTAGCTCACCTTGGTGAACTGCTTTGTGAGCATATGAGAATACTCATTGCCTCATCCATAATTTAAAATCAATGACACTATTTCACGGCAATGATTTAGTAAAATGTATTTCTCCATTAGCCACTGGCAATTGGAAGCTGACCATGCACTCTGCTGACCCAAGCAACAACTGTCACAGCAACTTCAATTAAAAAAAAGGTAGAAAAGTCTCTCAGTCAGACTTCTTTTTCAAACAAACTGAAAGAAATACTTCCTTTAAAAAAAAAAAAAAAGAAGAAGAAAACACTGCCCTCCTTTGGATCAGATATCAATACTCTCCAGTTCAGAATACAGAAAGAAAATCCCTTCCAGAGGAGTCAAGTCTGGTATTGCATCTTTTAGCTGATTCCCAGGGGTCCATCTTTGGAATTTAGCCAAAAGAATCATGATTTAAAATCTTATCTGAGAGGTACCACCCTGAAACCCCACACATCTCATGCCATGCTTGCCATGGACCTGGGGAAGGGAATATTTATTAAATTTAACACTTTATGCAGCAGTCCTACAAACCAGCCTCAATCTAAATGACAAGGGGCCCACTTCCAGACACTTATTTAGGGACATTACAAAATGGCTTGGAAATGTCTTCCCTACTTTCATTAGATAGGATAATTTGCATACAAAGCAATGGACTTTAGAAAACTCTGAGATAATCAAATAAAATAGCTGTAGAGATCTGGGGTCCATACACACGCAAAGCATACAACACACAGAGCATGAATAATTAGCATTAATGAATGTCAAACTCATCACTGAAGCCTGGCTGTTGATTCACAACACTGCTGGAGTGTAGAACTACTGCTCCACTGGGAACTAATACAAGGAAAAGGACTGAGGTCTGTTGGGAAAGTCAAAGATGAAGGGGACCTTCTGGGGAGAAGACTATCAAGAAAAAAGATGTCTCCTTTTCCTTTTGTAAGGCAAATACATCCTCTCACAGTTTGGTGTGACTAATGAGAAAAGTACTGTAAAGAGTCACATCCTGAGAGGATACTTAGATGGGTTTGTTTGTTTGCTTCCTAGCCACAATTTTCCTCAGAGTTTGTCAAAGGAAAAACCACGCATGTATCTTAGGATCTGTCTCTTCATACGCTAGATGAGGAGAACTAATAAGCCCTTTTCTTTTTGCTTTTACAGAGAATCCATGGAGCTTAGGAAAGCTCTTCACCCATTAATTTCTTGTATATGCAGACATGTTCACTTTCTGTCTCAAACTGTTCCAATGGAACACCCGTAAAGTTACTGCATTTCATTCCCAAAGGACAAAACCCATGATAATTATAAAGCAATCTTAACTTTGCACTATGAAGGTATCATTTCACGTTAAGTTGTTCATTGTAGTTTTCCTAAAAATAAGGCCAGATTTCCCACCCATCCCTCTCCCCAGAGCAGGTAGTAGGCTCCTGCCTTATATTTATGATCAAAGCCTAGGAAGATGTGAACCATAGCACAGAGGTGAGTGAAGGGCTTTCAGGTCCTCCCCATGTTTACGGAAATTTCAGCTGAGGCACAGACATATGAAGGCTTCTTGCTGCTCCTTCACCTGCTCCAGTTTTTGACTCATGCTAGGTAATTCCATCATTAGACTTGCAACTTCTGAGAACAACTTTCCTGTTTGTTGGCTTTTGGTGAGTTTTTTTGGTAGCAGACATTCACATAGAATATGTACTGCTACTGTTGCATGGGCCTTGCAGCTGGTTCTCACTACCTGAGGTATCATTACAACTCTTGCAATTTTATCCTGGACTGTGTCCAAATAATGGTGTATTTCCTCCTGTATCTTGAAATGATACACTTTCATAACATCTTAGCTTTGATGCCCTATAAAAAAAAAGGTTTGTTTGGGCCCAAAGAGGTGTTAGAAGCATTAATGCCCATGCCTAAAGAGCACAAAGTTTAAAACAATCCAAATATTATTTTTTCAGGTCAAACCATTTACAGAGTAGCATTTTTGAATCTTGGAGTTTGGCATTTCTGTCACAGCTTCATTCTTTCCTTCTTGAATAGTTTACTTGCTTTGGAAATTGAGTTTCATTTCATTCTTACTGTTTTCTCTTTTCCCCATCTACTTTCAGCTTTCCCAAATCAAAACTGAAAACCTTTTCTTCAAGATGATGCGATTCCCACCCAGGAAATTTGGTAAGCAAAGCCACCCAAACACAGATATAAGTGATAACACCTTGGAACCACTTCCACAGTCTCAAAAAAAAAAAAATTAAACTTAAAAAAAAAAAACCCTTGCCTTGATAATACATTTTTGAAGTGAAACATGGGAACAAACTGAGTGCTCCACCATTTAAATGCTGTGACTCATGGATTTCAATTTAAAGTACCAGAATTCTTCCTTAATACATTCAGATACTTCACATTTGTGTTTACCTTCTGCCAGGGTTCACAGGTATCCTTCTTTCAACTTTCATTCCTTATCACAAGTCATGCATTTTAAAAATAAAACCCATGAAGATTCTCACATAATTTGAGGGTTTTTTTAAGGAAACACCAACTATTTCAAGACTCATGATAAAACTAAGATCTACATACAACTCTACTAAAGTCACTGGGAAATAGCCCATTTTATAGGGGAAAGAATATGTCCAAAGACCCCTTCCTCCTCCAGAAACTGTTTTTATCATACATGAAAACATCTCTCTCTCTCAACAGAGATTTCTCTGCTATTGTATTGTTATAAGCACTATTGATCATCAAGTCCATTAAACACATTAGTCAGCTTAAATAATTCATCCCTCCAGACCAGCTTTGGCCACAGATGCCGTCAGCAATAACCCTCCAGGAGACTTGTACTAAAGAAAAGCCAGCATAGCTGCAGCTCAAATAGACAATGTCCGAAAATAAGCAAGAAACAAATGACTGAGCAAATGTGTCACATGATTGCATTCCACTGCAGATTCCTCTAGAAACCAGATGTATGAGAACAGGAAACTTGACATCTTCAAATGGGGCATCTGCATGCAAGCAACAATAATATTTATTAAAGTATGGGGCTTTGAAAAAATAGAGATACGTGCATGGACTTTGTCGTTCTTTGACCGACACACACCTTATTCTGCAGAGTGCTCCAAGTGAGGAGCAGCAGCCTGTTTATGCACTTTGGTCACTGTTTCAGCAGAGAAAATGACAAATGCCATATTTGTTTCAGCTAAGTCATCAAGGGCTTGGAATTCTGCCTGGTACTCTGGACCTAGTCCTCTTCACCAGTTGCATATTACAGGGCTGTGAACAAGCCAAAATCCTCCCTTGATACACACACAAAGTACCCAAGACCAGCATATGCCGTTCCACATGACTTTCTTTCAAAGCCTGCAGCAATAGCAGGCAGACCAGTAAGAGCATCCAATGAAGTTCATCAAGCCCAGAGTGGGCAGGATTCAGGCCATGAAGAGATCGCATCTGATTTTGCAAAAAAGGTTTGAAATGGTAAAATGCTTTATGTATCCCCCCTATTTTTACCCCTGGTAAGTGGTAAGGTTCAGAGAGAAGATGCAGAAGAGCTGGTAGGCTGACACCCTGTTGGACTGTGTACCAATGTCTGCCTTGCTGCTGCAGCACAAGGCAACTTACTCTGCTCCTGAAACCAGCTCTAATTCTGAGGCCAGCACTGAAATCTGTATTTAAATTACATTGCTTAAGTACTCAAACTAGACATCTCAGCACTTAAACTGTTGAGCAGAAAGTTTCTGTGGCTGCATTGAGATCCACCCATTTCTGGAATCCCCTCACAAAGTAAAATCTATCAGTATTATATGTGTTTAATTGTTGGTTAATCAACAAGCTTTCTTTGGATTAAGCCTCCCCCACCCATTGAACAATGACAATTTTAATGTCTACACATTTAAAATCTGAAATGTTTTGCATTTATCTGCACTATGGAACAGAAGAAGCAAACAGATCAGCTGGTTACAGACCTGGAGGGGCCTAGGGTAACTCAAGAAGGAAGAGTTCCTGTGTTCTGCATCATACTCACTTCAGAAGGATGCTAGTGGTCAGATACACTGTCAAAAGCAGAAGGAACACACACCCTGAGACAGGGTATGCACTGCCAAATGCTCTACATCTCTGTATTCCAAAGAGAGACATGGAGGAAATATTTAGTGTAACTGTAGAGTCATGAAAGAAAAAAGTGTCTCATCATTTTCTGCACTAGTACCCTCCGGTGAGCTAACCAACAATTTCCTAGTGTCTTTAATGAACACTGTGAAATATTATCAGAGATGCAGAAATTACTTGAGGCTTGTTCCTGAATTACTGCCATCTCTAGAATCAGATCAATGGACTGAAGCAGAAAGGGCTTTCATTCAAGGAGAGGAGCAGATTGATCATTCCAAAGTCCAGGGAAGAGTCCTGTTCTGCTGCACAGTGCACATATGCTGAGGCACCTAGGTAAGAATGATGATGTATCAGATAAAAGAAAAAGCAACGGAAAATGGAAAAGCACACACTAGTGAAATATAGATAGGCTCACCCATTGCCCAGTCACTGTCTGGTTTACACAGGAACCATAACAGAATCAAACTTTAAGGAATATGTGAAGCAGTCTGAAGCAGCAGATTTTTTAATTTTCTTTTTTTTTATTAATTTAGAAGACAGATGTTCTCCAAGTCTAGAAAGACATGACAGGAAATCTGAGGGTAGAATGTACAAGCGTGAAGGAAAGTGGGTCTATTTTAAGACATACCTACCAGATGTTATGAACAAGTCACCCATTTTGAGAGAGCGGATCCAAATTAAAAAAAATTATTCATGCAGAAAAGAACAATATGTATGCATTCACGAAAATCAAATGTAGTAAATCAGGCAATATAAGTACAAGTGGGCAGTTGTAGATGGTTCCTAGGTGGTGATTTTGGATGCAGCTTCAGAAGCAGCATTTGCAAATAATGATGGGCATCTGCATAACATGAGCATCTCGAAGTCTATTTCAAAATTTGGAAGACAATCTCAGCCACACCATGGCTTGTAAGTACCTTAAACTAGTAAGGCGTAAGTGAGAAAGGAAGCAGAGGAAGAAAATAAACACCTAGGACACTTACTGACGAGTATAAACATACCTCAGCTTACAGATTAAATCTGTGAATAACACATTTCATACACTTCTGTCATCACCTTAGGAAACTTGTTCTGCAAGTAGGTTACTGTCCCACAGTGTCAGTCAGCCTAGCATTGAACATCCTGTAAATTCACTGATATGATTAATGCTTTATGAGCATGCACTAAACATGCCACAGTTCCCTCTGTCAAAGTTCATTAAAAGAGAAATGGACTGGCAGCTGCCATTTCCTAACAAGGAATGTAGTTTTAAAATGCTGTGGTTTATATACAGTGGGAAACTGATACATTGGATGCATTTTAGAATGTTTTGTGTATGAAAAATAATTCCTAATACTACTCGTTGCACAGAGCTTACTGTCTTATTTGAAAAAAATAAAAATCAAAAGGAGTATTTTTGGGTTTGTTTTTAAATGGGTCAACTAAAAGCAGAGGAATACATTTCCTAAGAATGCAAAACATAGTTTTCTTAGTTCAGAATCTTCTAGTGGCTTACTACACTGCATTGCTTACATCATACACATCCACATTTGCAAAACTTGTGTTCAAGTTAGGCTCTTGATCAAACCACTGTATAACAAAAGCAGAAGAACAGATTAGGTATGCACAGTGCAACCTGATGGAAGATCAGCCATTACAGCTGCATTGCAACAAGGATCTTACCTACCAACAGTGCTATGACTCTGTCCCAGTGTTCTCTGAAAGCAACAGTAACCTTCTTTTACTTGAGTGTTTTTCTGACTTAAAAAAATCCCAAAACTTTTCTATTATTGACACACAGAAAGTACCAGAGCAACAGAAGGCACATCTAGAGGATTACACCTTTGGGACAAGGAATCAGTGAGGTTTTGCCAACTGGCGCAGACAGCAAAAATGTCTCTCAACTGACTGAACTGTTCCTTCTTTGAAATAGAGCCACTGAAAATTCTTTCCAAAAGCATTGCAGCTGTGGACTCACACAGATAAGAAATTAGCACTGTAATAGGAAACAAATGAAGCAGGTGAAGAGGGCTGTTGAATGTTTTGATGTTGTAGCTCAGTTTGTAAGTGCAAGGCTGAACCCTAAATAAAGGAGTGGTGTTGAAGTCTGCCTCAACCATGCTGCTATAAGCACTGTTACACTGTTGGTATAAATAGGAGTCATAGCACATGCTGTGGTTTAGCTAAAATACTCCATAAGTCCACACTTAGAGCCAACTTCCTTTTCAGGTCACTATTAAATCTATTAAATCAGGTCACTATTAAATTAGGAAACAGTTACACAGTACTTACAGTAATAAAAATTAAACCTACTACTAGGCAGGTTTAGCTACGGTGTTTTAAATCTAAGGATCTACACCCTTCTGCAATTGTGTCCTTGACATAGACCAACTACAAAATCCTGAGCTTCATTTCAGTGCCAAGCCTGAAGACATTCTTGGGTGTTTATCTACTGCTTTCATGGCCATCACAACTAGACAATGATCTTGTGCTTGTTATCAACACTTATCAAAACCGGGCCAGCACATGGCTACATGAACTGATATTATTGCTATAAAGTCAAACAAAAGGCTCAGGAGCAGCTGTAGAAGATGCTGTCCCCATACTCCCCCTACCCTCAACGTCCTCTGACAGTTGCTGTCACCTGTTTTAAAAGGCAGCCAGACAGCTGCTCAGCATTCCACAACCTCTGCTCAACTTGGTAATGAAGCCCTCAGAAAGATGAACTATTTTATAACCAAATTAACTTTTACATTAATGTCCATTACTCTAGTGAAAATAATTCACTCATGGAAATAACTAAACTTGTGCTGACAGTTAATTCCGTTACATAGCTTTCTTTTAAGCTTTTTTCTTCCTCTGTCTGCTGCTGTTCCTTTATGTTCCTCCTTTTAAAAGAAACTTGGTGACAGCAGGAAATGGGTACTTGTACTTTAACATGGCATCTCCTGTCCAAAGATGTTTTTTCACTAGTGTTGGGGGTTTTAGGAGTTCTTTTTTTTTGTTCTTTTCTTTCCCTCTTAAAGAATTTTTTCCCCATGCTAAGGGACAATTGCTGGGTGCTTAAGAGAGACAAAAAGACCTGGCCACGGGAGGGGGAGGCCAGCTGTCCTCTTTTACTTGGTTTTTTTTTTCTTCTCCGGTGGGGGTGGAGATGCCGCGAGATTTGAACTGAGGAAGAGGGTTGGGTACAGTGCCCAGGGCTCTTTGTTCTTCCGGCATTCGGAGGGGAAGGAGAGGCTGCAGCCGCTGTAG
>VZTD01000350.1:22710-34031 GCA_013397725.1 Rhagologus leucostigma
TCCCTGCTGTTCCAGCCTGCTGTTCCCGGGGGTCCTGTTGAGGCACCGGGATCGGCTGCCCAGGGGTTTGTGAAGCCTTTCTCCCATCCTTTCCCGGCTCGGGCACGTCCGCCATTGCCATGTGTTCCCCGAGCTCGCTCCGGAGCGCCCCCTGCAGCCGCGGGGGAACCATCGCACCCGCCCCGCTCACCGGGAGCCGCCAGCGCCCCTGCCGGCCGTGACCGGAACTGCACCAAAGGGGAAAGTGCCCGACAGCCGAGAAGGCTGCACTGGGTTCTGGTTCTGTTTGTTGTTGCTGCCATAGTTACTGCTGTTTTGTTTGCCTTGCTATATATATGTATTATATATAAGTAAAGAACTGTTATTCCTATTCCTCATGTTTTTGCCTGAAAGCCCCTTAATTTCAAAATTATAATAATTTGGAGGGCGGGGGTCACATTTTCCATTCCAAGGGAGGCTCCTGCCTTCCTTAGAAGACACCTGTCTTTCAAACCAACACAACTAGTAAAATATCAGGACACCACCAAAGAAAATGTTCCTCATCATAGCACTCATAGAAACAAGCAAGCCACAGATAATTCTACAGTGTCTTTAAAGTTACAGAACACAGGTGCATGTTTAAATATGAAGACTGTTAGAGGAAGAAAAAAACAAGATGACACTGTAGACTCCTTCTAAACCCCATCTCTGTGTTGGTAAACGAGTCTCCCATGAGCAAGCTGTGTAAGTTTCCCACAGACCTGATTCCCAGGTCCTCATGTGTGAAGGCCGTCGGCTGGTCCGATGCCTGTGCAGAATCATCCTCTGACCATGAGCCGATCATCGTATACCCCTGAGACGAGAGGAGGAACTGAAAAGTAGAAGCATGCCAAGAGAAGCAGGGAAGTCCACTGTTGGATAATTGCCGTGTACAGGATGCAAATGGTAAGATAGGATGCTAGAACTGACAAATGTGCAAGATGCTGAAACTAATTAATGAGTTATTGCTCTGTTATTTTTGGAAGTACCACTATGCTATTTTTAATACAGTATATATAATAAAGCAGTATAAATACAGGTGATGTGGCAATGAACAGACAGACGATTCCTTTGCACGGAAGCTCGTTGTTGTGGCGTTTTTTGTCCACCTCTACAGTAGCTAGCATGCCACACTCATGGGAAGCAAAGGGCTTCTGTAAAACAGTGTAGGTCCCAAGTCCCGTGTTGTCTTTGTTTATATACATGTGCATACAGGCAGATACATGCACCCAAAGACACATATCTATACCTTCCCTCTCTCCTTCAGAGGCAGAGGCACTGGTTGAGGAAATGAATCAAACAAGCCATCTGTCCAAAGGCTGTCTCAAGGCCTTTCTTTCACAGGGAGCTTTAATGAGCTCTGAAACACTTGCAGAGAGCCTTACTTTTGAGCCTTTGAGTCCTGACTGTGCAGGGCAGGACAAAAAACTCCTCAGGTAACTTGCTCTTTGGTGGCATATGGAGTGGAATGCACTTGGCACAAATACAAGAGCTTGACTCTATAAATTGCAGGGATTGGTGTATCTCAGGAGACAGCCCAACTCCTCCTTGAATCATATACTTCAACCAGAGGAATCTTTCTTACTGACTCTTATTAAAATACAGCTTTTGCTCTGCAACACTTCTGCTAATGGCTTTGATCTAGACATGAATAACAACTGCACAACGTCCATATTCACTTGGCTGCTGTGACAGGCTGTCTAAAACCAGCTAATAATTTACAGGGAAAGTGTATCTACCAGAGGGTACCTGTACGGCCAATATAATGGAACAATACTGATACAGGCTCGAGAAGTTAATTAAACCAGTTGGATGGGGGCTTCACAGTTCAGACAAGATGCAGCCCTTAGGTTCCACAAACATACAATTTTTAAAAATTCAGAGGTAACAGACTGTATTATTCATTATGTTTTTAGAAACTGACTTTCCAAACTAATTTGCTGAAATGCTTCTACCATATATAACATGTCTGAGAACAATAAAAGACATAATAAAGACAAAAGATCAAAATGTTTTCTAGCTTTATCTTCATCATGAGAGCTTCAAAGCATGCTGTTGCATCCTTGAAAGAAGAAAAAAAACCCCAACTGATCCAGAACCCCCTTGTGATACTCAAGGATCTGGAATGAAACCAGTAAGTCTCTTTACAGAGTATCAGGAATCATAGAATATGCTGAGTTGCAAGGGACCTATCAAGATCATCTAGTCCAACCTCTAGCCTTGGGCAGGAGAACCCCAAGACCAATAAGGTAAATTTTGACCTGGTTCTGATCAGTATGAAACAAAAAATGAGCAACTCAACACAGTTCTGAAAACGCAAGACATGCTTGGTTTTCAATAAGGTCTGAAAGCAGCTCTCAATAACTTCACTGGTTCCAACAGAAAAGCTTAAATAAAACAAAGCAATTAAAAGATCAGAAGAAAAAAACTAAAAAGCAGCATTACATTTATAATTTCTGTAAGCTGCACCAATTCTAATGGTTGGTGTCATTAGAGTGGTGAATGGTACCACATACACTTGGTGGCTATTCACTAGTGGTGTCCCCCAGGACTCACTATTGGGCCCACTCCAGTTTAGTATCTTTATTACTCTCAGTAAGCTCGTGGATGACACCAGGTTGAGTGGGAATGTTGATCTGCTAGAGAGCAGGAAGGCTCTGCAAAGGGATCTGGACAGGCTGGATCAATGGGACGACACCAATCATGTGAGGTTCAACAAGGCGAAGTGCCAGGTCCTGCTCCTGGGCTGCAACAACCCCAGGCAGCAACAGAAGCTGGGGGCAGAGTGGCTGGAAAGCTGCCCAGTGGAAGAGGACCTGGGGGTGCTGGTCAACAGCAGCTGAACATGAGCCAGCTGTGTCCAGGTGGCCAAGAATGTCGATGGCATCCTGATCTGGATCAGCAATAGTGTGGCCAGCAGGACCAGGGCAGGGATTGTCCCTCTGTGCTTGGCACTGGTGAGGCCACACCTCGAGTGCTGTGCCCCTCACTACAAGAAAGATGTTGAGGCACTGGAGCGTGTCCAGAGAAGAGCAGTGGAGCTGGGAAGGGTCTGAGGGAGCACAAGTCCTGTGAGTGGCGGCAGCTGAGGGAGGTGGGGGTGTTTCTCCTGGAGAAAAGGGGGCTCAGGGGGGACCTTATCACTCTCTAGAACTCCGTGAAAGGAGGTTGTAGCCAGGTGGGGGTCAGCCTCTTCTCCCAGTCAACAAGCAACAGGACAAGATGAAATGGCCTCAAGTTGCACCAGGGAAGATTCAGGTTGGACATCAGGAAGAATTTCTTCACGGAAAGGGTTTTTAGCATTGAAATGGACTGCCCAGGGAGGTGATCGAGTCACTGTCCCTGGAGGTGTTCGAGAAATAACTGGATGTGACACTCAGTGCCATGGTCTGGTTGACACAGTGGTGATCAGTCAAAGGTTGGACTTGATGATCTCAGCGGTCTTTTCCAGCCTAATTAATTCTCTGATTCTGTGTGTTACGCCCTTTGTCCTGCAAAGCTATATGCATTTTCTTTGTACATAGAAGCTGTCTCAGGAATGAAAAAAGTGTGAAAGGCAAACTAAATTCAGAGAATTCTCATTTAGTGCTTCACAAAACTAGGATTTGATTTGTAGTAAGACTTTAGAGAGGTTCTGAATTACAATTAAGAAAAAAAGTATTTGTCAACACTCTTAATTTACAGTCTTTTTCTGAATACAAAATTAAAAAACTAAAGGATAGGTAGATTCTGAACATGCAACACCCTGAAAATAGTGATTCCACTATCCACTATTCTGTCTTAAATCAAGGCCAGGACCATTTTATATTTTCAAATTAATTGCAAGGAAACACTGTGTTTCAGGAATACAAACAAAAGATATTCTTAAAGATATTCCTAAAGTAAGTAATATGAGGTGGATTTTTAATTTGTATGTTAAAACTATGTCCAGCATTCTTTAAGAAGCAAAACAAGATCACTGAAGTGGGGTTTTCTTTGGACTTGATTTCTCTTCCTTCCTCCTGTCTTCTACCACAGAACGTCAGACATTCACTTATATAACTTCACTTTTTCACATTACCTGATTTGTTTTGATAAAGCTGTTTTATGTAAATAAAATCACTCACATTCCTAAGTATTTGAAGACTGTGTTTTAAAATTGCTGCTCCCAGGTCTGTCCATTGCATTTTCTTGGACTGCAAGCAACATTTCTTGAACAATAAGTTACTTTTGCTCTTTTCGCTATCAAAAACTCCTCCAAGAAAAGCCCATGTGCAGCCTTAGAGAAAATAAAGAATAATGATAACAAAAAGCCAGCCAGGGTGGATACAATTCTGTTAAGGAAAGAAGCTGTAATAGCAGTGTTTGTTCAGCACTTGTCTGACGAAGCAGTGAGAAGTCAGAAACCTTCCAGCTGAACAATTTCTGCAAAAGAGCTCAAGGTTCAGAGGAGACAGCACACAGAGCAAGACGTGTGCAGCTGCCTATAACACCTGTGCTAGACTCATTAAAGATTTAACCAGAGAAGTCACGTGTGCACTTAAAAATGGCTGACAACTGCCATGCTTAACACACATCTCAAAAACTTTGGGAAAGGGCAGCAAAATGGAATTACCTTCGGACGAGGAGGATGGCACGTTCACCAATATTTCTTTGGCAGATGATTCAGGTAAGAGACTGCAGTACTCTACTGATATAAGGCAAACTCTGCAGGCTGAATAACAGGACTGTGGGAGCAGGCAAGTTTGTCCTGATTCCCAGGCACAACATATTTTTAGCAAATACCCTCTAGCAAACTTTTTTTAGTTGCATGGTTTGAATAAGTCTTGTGATGAGCTAAAAATTGAGGGTTTAGGAGTATGGAGGCTACCATAGTTTTCATATATTAGCTCGTCTTCTGAGCACATAGAGCCTTTCACTGGTTAGAGAGACACTGCTATAGAAATATTAACTGAGTAGTTACTACTATCAAATAAAATACAGATAATGCTGTATACAGAATAATAAACCTCTGACATACTCTAGTGAGAACTCACAAGAAGTGATGCAAGTTAATTGGTAATGGTGGTATTTTAAATCCCCACTGTTAAGCATTTAATTGTTTTAAAAGAAATTATAAAAGCAAAGACTGCCTACCCCTCCACCCCCCTCCTCCCCACTTATGGAATAAAAATTACTTGTAAGGGGAAGTAGGAGAGTCCTACATAGTGGAAAAATGAAGTGAGTTAATATGAATTGATAATAAATGATTTAGAAGAGTGTGGCCAGTGTATTAACTTGATCATGTCAGCATGGCTGCCAAAGAGCTGTGCTAATTACTAATAACTACTACTCCTAATAACTACTAGGGATTTGGAGGGCTTATTTTTGAACAATATGAGCCACTTATCCTTCCCCTCCCTTTTTTTTTTCATAAAGAATGTTATTGTGCATGCTGTATTTACCTCCTGTATTTAAAAAAAAACCAAACCAACCAAAATCCGCTAAGTTCATCTTACTTTTAGAACACAATTTTCTGTTAGCAATTCCATATTAGTGTGATGGGGCTGAGCTGGATGTTTGAATGCATTTCATTTGTACCTCATATAGGGCTACTGACACCAAGATGTGGTTGGCCCAACCTATTCACAAGACAATTTGGCAGAGCTTGGTCCAAGCTGTACAATAATGAAGGGTTCTCCTGACAATGAATTTCACTCTTTTCCTGTAGGAGGGTAGAAGAGTAGAGAAAAAGTATCCTGTAGGACACTGTTTTGTGACCTGCTGCACAGCTGGTTACATATCAATAACAGACGGGGGGCAGCATTTAGTGGCATGATCGTTTTGTCTTTGCAAAGCATCCAGAAGCAGCTGAGTTAGGGATGACTCCGTAATACTGGATGTGTTTCAATCTGCCCTGTCTCACAGAGGGGTGTTTTTGCCATATGGCTTTCTTAGTCTTTCAGGAGATGTCAAGTCTCTTTCTTCAGGAGGTAAACACCCACCAGCCTCCTCTCCTGCTCTAACCTTAGCACCCTGCAGCTTGGAAAATGTTGATACCCATGAGAAAACAGAGGCACAAGGTTAAAAACTCTTATCCAAGCACCAACTGCCAGTGGGTTTCCAAGTCAATCTTGGCATTTGGGGCTTGATACTCAGAGCCAAGCCCTGAGAGGTGTCACTGCTATAAAAGATATCTCCTCAGCAACACAACAAATAGGACTGTACTGCACCTCAGAAACTGAGCACTTCAAATTTGCTGGACTCTTGACTGAAGCAGAACACCCAGGGTCAGAGAAAGCTCATGTTCACAATACAGAGGCTTCTTTATTAAAGATCTGCTACCAGTATTACAGCTTTTCCCCTGGTAGTGAAGAGGTGGGGACCACCCCTCAGAAAGTAGAAGTAAAATCAGAATAACCGAAAATAAGTGACATTTTCAGGCAAGCTTATAGCTTGAAGGCATAGAGGGTAAATATAGTAAGATTCATGGTGAACATGATAGCCTTGGTCCATTTCTTCTGGCAGGGGGCAACACCTGGAGGTTAGAAGGCATAAGAAAATTCCTAACCTATAACAGGAAGAGACTATGATATACTTTGTAGGAAACAGTCCTCCTTAACTCTCCCAGCTGAAGTTAAAACTAATTACAGTAACTCTGGGGCATTGAAGCTAACAAAGAGAGTGGGCCTTGTGGCTCTAACAGTAAGACTGGAGAATAACATCAGTTCCAGAAGAGCAGGGAAGCTAAAAGTCTACACAGTGAGAGAGAGAAAAAGATTCCTTAGGGCAGACAAGAGCAAGTTCGAGCAAGGAGTAAGGAAACTAGGCTTGCAATATGTAGATCCTAAGTGGACTTTGTCTGAGAATGACAATGTTTTACATGCAAGTATTCCTTAATTAAATATTAAAAAGGTTCACAAAGGTGCACTGGTTTTAATGAACTTGAGCATGTTTGTTACTGCATAAAGTTTTCCCCCATTTCTTAAAACATACCGGAAAGATACTAAACAGGCAAGTAGAACAACATGCTATATATGTACAATCTGAAGGATAATCAGAATACAGCCTTCATATCAAAGTTTCTATGATACAGTGAAAAGCCATTGTGTCGAAGCAACAGGGATTACTGAGCCTCATTAACCAAGCACAAGCCGTGAATATTTAATAGCTATTGCTCTTTCAAAACAGCAGTGTCTTTCTATTTGTTAAGTATGCAGGTATTAAAAATAAAACACTTCCATGTAAATCAAGACAAACACAAAATGGTAGCAAGATAGAAACTTTCTGGTAAGTATTTTAATAGCAATATTAACAGCATATGAAATCAAGGAAAACATTTGTGAAAATATTTTCACCTTTAATGAAAGAAACACCTTTCAATTTAGAAACTCATAGCACTAGATAAAGTTCCCTCAAAAAAATGACCTACCCAAACAAAAGCACAGAGAAAATTAAACCAAAAGTAAAACACTGAAATGCTGTCCAACATCTGCAAAAATTTCTTTATTGTACTTCCGAGCAGTGTTGAATAAGAAGATCAAGGCCCTCTTTCCTCATTGTACAGTACCTAGAAATTATCTTACTCTTTTTTTCAAATATGCTTTACAGAAAGCCAACATTAGTGACTACGTTTCTCATGTAAACCCATCCTTTTAAAAGCAGATACAAACCCTTATCTTATAGAAAGACAAAGCAGTTTTTCATCTCGTTAAGTTACCAGTAAAGCTTTATGGAACCTTCCTTCCACAAAATCTGGTGGCAAACCTATAGCTGATGATCGCAAGGAGGATCAAACAGTTAGGAGGATAAAGCACAATCTAAGAAACACTCAAATTCTGCATTTAACAGAAGACTCCAATTGTAAATTTGCACAAGGATATGCACTAGGCTACAGAAGCTTTCTGAGGTTACTCTGAAAGAATAATAAGAATTGCAGAGAATTTGGTGTAAAGCAACATTACATGAAAAAAAAACAACTCCTCAGAGTCTGTTATTTCTGCAGAGAAACAAAAGGATGAAGACTTGATGTAAAGGGTCTTGTGAGTTAGCACTGCAAGGAAAAAGACTTAAGCCACTTGTGTTCCTTTTTGTCTTTTTCTTTGTGGCAATAATTAGTCAAAGGAGCAAATGGTACAGTTCAAATAGCAAAGTCATCTCAGAAATACGTACAATGCCTTCCTCTGTTAATGAAAAAAAGAATACATTTCTACTGTAGTGGTGAACAGTGGAGCCTCTGTCATCAGTCAGCTTGTGCAAGCGCCTCTGCTGCCTGGAACGTTGCCAAAAGGGAAGTCAGAGGCTTTTTGGTTTGCACTGTGTGCCATGGAAAAAACAGGATGTAAAACAGAGTTCTAGAAATAAAACGTCTGAAAATGTTTGTAATTAGCAGCAATGACTGAGAGTCTGAGTGCAGAGCAATAAAATCCTCTCCTCTCAGTTTGTAACTGTACCTGCATATGAATTCAGGTAAACTATTAGTGATACTTTATATCCTAGGGAGATTGTATTTTAAGCAAAAATTGCTCTTTCAGTGAAACTGAATAAATTAATTCCTTTTGCCAGTGACATCAGCTACTTTCAGAAAATTTAACTAGAACTTAGGATACAAGTATAGATAGTTGCATTTGTAAACTGAAACCTGTTCCTATAGATTTAATATAATGACAATATTATGAATGCCTCCTCTGATTTAACCGAATGCTTTAGAATACAGCCTATAGCACTGCCTGGAGTTGTTGTGACCCAAGTGCAGGACTGGTCAGATCAACACTCTCACCCAGTTTGGTGTCATAATATGCATAGGTGCCTTCCCTGGGACACATTCTACACTATAAAAGGAATCCGATTGTTGGGGATACATCCTAAGTCTCTAAAGCTTTACATTTAAAGTCCACAAAAAATTTAATTGATAATATATTATGCAACACAAGACAGGTGAGGTAAGGAATTTGAAAAGTCAGTAGGTAAATCATGGGATACATTAAGCTTCTGGTTTCTTGGTTGATTTCTTATACAAGAATACTTTAGGCTGTGGACCTTTTTTCTGTGATATATTGGGTTTGGGCATTTTTGCATTTGTGTTTTGGGGTTCTTGAGTGGGTGCGTGTTTTTTGATGTTTGTTTGTTTAAAAGTAGTGGTGCATTGGATATTTAGAATTCTGGAGTTGCCTTCTTTGCACTGGAAAATATAGGAAGGGTTAGGAATGCAAGCCTTCTTAAGGGAACACAGAATAATCTAGGCCTTCTCTCTGTGGAATTTACACCCAGCAGTATCAATCCAAACGTTTTGGTCCCTGGACTGTTCTATGCTAACCTCATAACACACAGCACTCTGTAGACTAAAAATGCCATCTGCTCTCTGCTGATAACCCCTCTGCAATGCCAACATTGGAAGCTCAGAACAACAGCTTTCTCTAAAGGAAAACCAAAAAAACCTCTCACAGACGTTGACTTCTGAAAAGGAGTTCATCCTGGTGCTCATGCTCAAACATCAGAGCTCAGAATCAAAAGAAAGTACTATAGTGAGAAACCACAACCAGGCAAAGTAGAATGAACCCCCAACGGTACACATACCAAAAAGGAAACAGGAGGTAAACCAGCAGCTCTTGAAATTACTACTGTTTTGGCTACAACAGCACAGGAGCCAATATGTCTGGTTTCTATTCTGTCGCATAATTTAACATCAAGGATTTCCCGTTTGCTCATTTTGGGACAGTTTTGACAATAATCTCCAACTGTAATGCAGCAAGAAAAGTGGAATTTCTGCAGCAGAGAGGTACATTTCCTCAAGATCAGCCCACAATAATTTTTTCCCCTCTTACAGTATAAAAACACAGCACGTTCTTCACTAGGTAAGCAAGGTCTCCATCCGCATACACCTGGAGAATCTGGCTGTCATTTTTTCCCCTGTTAATCAAAGTGCTGGAGATTGTCTGATTAGAAAGAATTAGATTCTTTCTAATTCTAATTAGAAAGAATCAAAACCTGTTGATTGCCAGGTTTGCCACATATCCAGTGCAGTGAGCAAGATCAAAACAGTGTGAGCACCTGGCATTTTAAAAACAGCAATCAAGGAAACTTTCTAACAAGCTCCTAAAGCCCAGCCACCACCTGAGAGGACTGCTTGCAAGAAATAAGGAGGATTGCTGTGTTAAAAATGCCCTTTGTAGAGACAATGATATGCTTTTAAGTAAACTAGCTAATGGAACTGGAAACAGACTCATTTTCCAGTACAGATAGACAGCAAGACTCTAATTGCAGTACATTTTCAGACCTTGGATAGCATTCAGTCTAATCTGAACTTATCTGATTGTAAGGTTAAAAAAAGTCATTGACATGATAATAATACTGTGGAGGAGCCAGAAGGTGAAGATGTTAGAAATACACACTTTTTGAAGTGTATTTAAAAATACAGTGGAGGGCTCACTGCCCAAATGCCTTTATCTTCCTGAGTGCACAGCACTGAATTATTTATTTATAATTAGATATATTACAGCAATTTACAGATACAATATGAATATATTTCACTGCAACATATGGTTCAAACTACATAGTACTACAAGTTATGCAGTGCAGTCACCTCAGTGAAGCCACTAAAATTAGGCTCGGGTCATGAATGTTTTTCATTCCCTTGCTGTGGCTCATAGACTGTGCTATGAGGTCAAAGTGAGGACCCTGTGTAGCATGGTCTGCAAGGGTTATTCCCTCCAGGGAACCAGGGAAAGAACAAAGACACAGGAGTGTTGTTTTGGAGCTAGTGAGCCACTAGATGAGAGCAACTCCGTGAGGTTCTTGTGTGATGTGATCTCAGCGCTGAGACCCAGAGGCACGGAGCTACATCACAAGTTTCTTACTCTGGACACTGCTGTGAAAAAGGCTACTGACTTGCCAGACTGGAAGAAGCTGGGCCAGGTGTACACGGCACTGAACTGGTGCAGGGAAACCTTGCCGGACTCCGGCTGGCAGGCTCCTCTTTCCCAGAGCTCCACATACGAGCACCTAGAGTCAACAGCAGCCACACACGTGCTGTTTTCTCGGACCTTCCTCAGGCTTTGCCAGCCTACCTAAATCTGAAGAGGTTACGCACCACAAAATAATGCCTTTTCTTAATTTCTTCTGAACACTACTCAGAGCGACCAACCATTGAGGACCGTTGCTTTGAACACTGGCAGCGTATGAGCACAGAACAAATTAATCAGAAACATTATCTTGTCATTCAGCGGGATGTGACGGGAGGGGTACGACTGCAGGAGCCTGTGAGGCGGCACAGCTGTGACGCGCGCTCCCCCGTCCTCCTGCACCGCCCTGTGGCGGGGGCATAGACAGGGGGCGATGGCGCTCCC